>WBMV01016006.1:1357318-1469201 GCA_013396655.1 Campylorhamphus procurvoides
CCCCGGACCGCCCCGGCCTATCCCGCACCGAGGGGCGGCCCCTCCGCCGTCCCTTTAAAGGGCCGACCCGCAGCACCCGCCCCCGCATCCCTACGGACAGTGCTGTCTGTGTCCGTCCGTCCCGTCGTGTCCCGCCCCGTCCCGCAGCCCGGCGGTGTCTGAGCGCACAGCGTTTCACAGCCCTCCTCTTGTCCATCCCTTGCCCCGCTTGCCCTGTGCGAGTGTCCCATCACTAGCTCTTGTTTCTTCACTCTGCTCTTGTCCCAGTAACCACATCCCTCAAGGATCCAAGAAATGAGCAGGAAAAGGTCTGACTTGGCTGTTGGTGTGGTCAGATCAGCAGAGCTGCCTTGCCCAGCACAACCCGCATACCTGCACAGAGAGACTACCAGAGCATGTAGTGACAAGACAAGTGGGGAATGGCTTCAAACTGACAGAGGGTAGGCTTAGATTACATATTAGGAAGAAAGTTCTGGCTGTGAGGGTGGTGAGGCCGTGGCACAGGTTGCCCAGAGAAGCTGGGGCTATTCCATCCCTGGAAGTGTTCAAAGCTGGGTTGGATGGGACTTGGAGTACCCTAGTCTAGTGGAAGGTGTTCCTGCGCATGGCAGAATGATTGGAATGAGATGCTCAAACCAACTCATTGATTCTAGCTCAAACCATTCTGTGATTCTATCCCTGGGAGTCAGGAGCTGAGCCAGCACATCCACCTCTCCTCCCTGGCAGCCCACTCTCCTTGCCACACCCTGTGCCCAGCTCTGCCCTTGGGCCAGCAGAGGAGACAAGGCAGTGACCAGGCAATTCTCTGCATCAACACTCTACTCACAGCCTCCGTCTTCCCAGCAGCTCCTCAACACGTGGCATAACCACAGCTCTCTTTCCCATCGGGCTTTTAATTACATTATAAAGTTACTCAAGGCTTACACTGGCAGGTCATTAGTTTTCATATGAATTTAATTTAATCATAAACAACTCATCTCACTCCTTAGCGGCTCCTAAAATGTGGCTCTTTTTAATACTATTAACTTTGCTACAACCACCCTAGAGAATTAATGGAAGTGCAGGCAGGTTGCCAGTGATTTATTGTCCCTCCCAAAAGGCCCATCTTAATCCTCCTCCCCCCTCAGCAAAGCCCAAGTCCACGGTGCCCCTGCAGTGATGGCTGCAGGAAGGTTGCTAGGTTGTCTGAAGGGGACATCATGCCACTGATGACATTCCTGGTGCCTCCTGGTTGTGCAGACTGGCTGCACATCACTCCTCAGTCAGACATGTGGTGAAGGTAGGTGGGCAGGAGGCCATAGATAGGAACTATAGAGTTATCTCTAACTTCTCCCATCAGGAAAGCCTTGACATTCATGAGACTGAACCTTGAAGTCTAATCAAGAGCTTGGGATAGCACCAACAGGCAGCAGAACTGCAGCTTCTGATGTTGTGTGGAGTGCCCAGGCAGGAGCAAAGAGAGTTTTAAAAGCCCTGAAAGATGCACAAGTCCTCCAAAGGGTGGTGAGGAAAACATCCAAAGCAGTTTTGTATCATGTTGGTAAGAGGAGAAGTGTACACTGAGATGTGGAACACTGGAGAAAGCAGATTAAGAGGGGAATGAAACAATTATTGGTCTTCATATGCTAAAAGGAGAAACTAAGGTAGAGAAGCATTTAAGCATCAGCATTGCCTTTCCCAGCACTGTGACCTGCTGAAGAGACTCCATTGCTTCTGGGCCAAAAGAGCATGAGGCATCTGCTGCAGCCTGACAGCTAATGAGCACCCAGGAACAAGCAGAGACAATCACAGCTAATGTTGCAAAATGGCTCCTGTGTTTAATTAACAAGTCTGATGAGAGCTGTTAAGTGCAGAGCGGCTTTGCATGCTGACCAGATCACCTACTGAGGGAGGCATGCTGGGAAGTGACTGTGGAGAGGCAGAGCCTGGCTCAGGCTCTAGTGTGCCTTGATAATTTATCAAGGAAACTGCCAAACATTTGCTAAGGGAGCCCAAATGAGTGGCTTGTGAGTGACCCGGGAGTGTCATGCTTGGCCCACACCTCTGGTGATATGGATGCAGGAGCAGCAGAGGTCTGGCAGCAGGATGTCACCTGATAAGGTAGGGTGGTACAGCTGCAACTGTGGGAAATTCTAGGATAAACAAGTCCCTCCTTCTGCCCTAACCAGAGAGTGATGTGTTGTTAAGCCAAATAACTATACAGGAGAACTCAACACCTATTCAAGAGTCAGGCATGTGCACTCTCCCTTCTTTCTGGCAGGATCATCTGAGCAATTTAAAGCAAGAGTGCAAATGATTTCTGAAGAGCCAGCCGTCAGCTCAAATGTACAAATGGGTTTCTGCATGGCTCTAAGCAGACTCCAGCTGTTTGGGCCCAGCTGGATGGTCCCTGACATTTTCCAAGTGTCAGAGATGGAATGAAATGAGAAAGCAGTGTCCCAGCATCAGCCCTGACCTGCAGAGGAAGCACTATCTGCAGTAATCCTGGCATGGAGAGCACACTATTGCTGCTCACTTTTCAATTTAAGAATTAAGAGTGTGTGCCATGTGGCTGAATGTTCCCGTCCTCCCTGTGTACAGAACAAACGCATCCATCTTCCCTGAGCTGCCTCACAAAGATTAGTCAAAAATGATGCTCCTACCCAAATAGAGGGCAAATCTCTGCAGCTGAAACCCAGCAGTGGTGGTTTCCCACCATTTCACTGGGGCTGGATCTCATTGATTCTTAGCTATCACCAGGAAGGATTTTCTACTGCTGTGACACCTGTATTGCAGATTTTAGGTGTGTGGTGTGGATGTCACCCATCACAGCCAGCCTAGCAACAGGGGTATGGCAGCAGGGAAAAGCAGAACACACAGAGGGGATGCTCAGCCCTCAAATGGGGCAGGCTGTCTTGGCACACAGTGGGCAGAGAAAACCTGGATAACTCCCAAGGACAATGCTGGAGCAGGAGACAAAGCACTGAAGCCCGAAAAGAAGCAGAGATCTGGTGAAAGTGACATAGAGAGTGACAAATCCAAGGAAAATAGCGAGTGATCCTTTCGGTGCAAAGGGACAGCTCAGCTCCTGCACTTCAGTGTCATGCCATCTAGTGAGCAAGAGAAAGAGTAGCAAATATCTCCCTTCCATACCCTGCAAGCCTGGAAATCAGGTCCAGGGGAGTCCCAGATGGGGTGCCAGGGCAACATGTCTCTGGCACCCAGCCCCATCCCACCCAGGAGAGGAGCAACAACAAACCCCATCAGCAAGGCAGAGCCACCAGCCTCCACAGAAGCTTGGCTTCCTTGAGCCCTGGGTAGTTTGGCATTTGCAGAATTAAATCAGTGACCAGTGCAGTAGGAGAAGATGCAACAGCATTTGGCTTAACAGGGTGAGAGGACTTAATTGAAGGACATGCCTGTGGCACTGCTCACCTCCAGCTGCCCTCCTGCAGTGACAGAGTGCAGATGCAGTCACAGGAGGAAGGGAGTATGAGCTCCAGCTCCATGGCTCTCCCTGTCTGCCCTGATTTTTCTTCCCCCAGAGAGTTTCATCATCTCAATCACAGCACAAGTGCTGAAAAAGCCCTTGGGCAATTCAGAGGAGTTTGGAGCCCAGATGTGACAGGACATAAACCACAGGGAATGCTACACCTGCTGCAGCACCAGTAACTTTTCAGGGCTGTCATCTCTATTTTTAAAAATTAAGAAATATTTTTGATTTTTCTCTGTTTTCAGCATCGCACCAGGACAGAATGGTAGCTAACAGTTATTTCTGGAATACACAGTACTTATAAACATATGTTGAATCTTCATGGTTGAAGGTCCCCTCGGGCACTGCAAGGACATGCAGATGAAGTTAAATATTCCCATGAGATCCTCTGCTTCACTGGGATATACTGAGTGAGGCCAGCGTGTCCCAGGAGACAGTGCAGTCCTTGTACACATAAACAAAGATGACTAATTATGTGTCCCCAGCTCCTCCATTTCTTACTATCTTGTGGAGTAAGGAGACAGGCACCCTCAGGCTTTGAGCGTCCTTCTCTCACCACAGTACTGCCTGTTTAAAACCCCACCAGCAACAACTTACAGTACCAATTCCACCTCCTTTTCAGCACCTCATCTGAATTCACATCCTGCAGTTTTACCTGTGAGGGTGGACACTGGTAGCAGGGTCATTTCTGGCATGAAATCCAAGGTAAAAGTTGGCAGACTGGCACAACCTTCCAAAAATGAGGGGAAACCCACACCAACTCCAGGGCTCATGTTGAAACTGCCCTTGCACACTCTGTGTCCTTGAAAGAAATCATAACTAAACTGGCAGGTAATAATCTCTGAGCAAAGAATAAAGGTCAACTAGACCCTGTGTATGGTTACACCGGTGGTGGGAGCTTTTCTGAGCAACCCAAGGGAGGAGGGCAGAGGTCTCCCCCTGTGCTGACAGGGGAACACATGGTTTGCATCCCAGTCCTACAGCGCACCCCAAGCGCTCCCCAGGAGAGGACCACGTGGGAAGAGGCAGGAAGACATCCCTAAGGCTTTGTCTGAAATCTCTTGTTAAAGCCAGGCAAGCTAATCAAATGGGAAGAAAAATCCATGCCTAAGTGGTTTGCCCTCAGACGACAGGATGCAATACCCACTCTTCACCAAGCAGGGTCAGCCCAGCACCATCTTAACACTCGACAAAGTCACCGAGGGAGCCGCTGCTTCACTTCAGCTCTACCAGAGTTTCAGCTTCAGAGCCAACGTGTTCCTGCCCTTGAGCTGCAGCACCCAGCTGCTACACCAATTTTAAAAAACTGGAAGTTCAGTCTTGCAAGGTTCAAATGCCAGAAGTGGCTCCGGAGGTTTCTGTAACGCAGCAAAACCCAGACTAGAAGCAAAGCTGGTCTGAGGCCACAGACAATGATCGTACACAAAATCAGACACATGCCCATGCTTCTCAGTCTGTTACTTTATTAGAGAGGTCTTTACATAATAGTGGCGGCCCCACTGGAGTCACTTTAAAAAATATTTAAAAAACCCTTTTTATTCAAAGCTACATTTTTAAAAATGGTATTCCATCCCCCCTCAAAAGCAAGCTGGGTTTAATCGTGGCTCCTTCTGAACACGAAACAACAAAAATATCCTCTTTTGAATGGAGGGAAAGTATACACATCCCATAAACATGACAATCAGATGATGTACTCCCCTCTCCCCTTCTAGGATGTGGTATTAGAGCCCTGGCACACTCAGAGAGGGAACAGAGAATAGGGAAAAGGCAGCAGACAGAACCATTTCTACCCTCTGTTAGCACAATTGTTGCTTGCTTTAGGCTGCAAATAAGCTGGACTGGAGAAAGAGACAACTGATTTACCATGGAGGGCACTGCATCAGCTTTTTGGGCCCCCAGAAACAGTCTTTCCTCATGGCTGCACAATATCCAGAGAGAGTTGATGCTCCCTGGGCTAGTGGAGAAGGCACTCAAAGGCAGTGTGCTGCAGGACATCCTTCTCCAAGTCACATGTAACACATGAAGGACAGGCAGCAGGTACTGGTTTCTGTGACACCAACCATAGAACAGCTCAGCCTGACCCCAACGGGACCAGAAACAAAAACATTGGTGCTGCTATAACACATTGTCCTGGTTCAGGAACATCCCTCATTCATTAATCTTACATCAGCTCCCAGCTTGGCGCTATCACAGTCCATGCTTTTGGAGATGGGACAGGCAGCCTTCCTATGTTTACTAACAGAGACATTATTGGGGTGGATTCAGAAGTAACCTGGAATAGCCCAAATAGATGTAATCTTGCTAGTTTGCAGAAAGCTTATAAATATGTATTAGGAACTCTAAATATGTAGGAAATGCACACCTCAGATACAGAGTTAAAGACCTGGGGGCTGACTCCTTCAGCTCAGTACCTACAAGCGTAGCATATCACATATCACCTTCCCCTGAAATGCCAGTATGTCTCTAAATCAACATTTGAAGTTTAAAATAACCTTTTTAAAAAAAAAAAATTAAGTAGAAATTTCTTGCTAGGGAAGCAGGCTTAAAACAAACAATGTTGTCCAGAGATGAACAGAGAGAAAGACTTAAGTGCTACCTTACACCTTTGGGTTGTGTAAAGAAGAAGGTGCTGCCAGTGAGGTCTCTGACCCCCCACCCACACCTGTGCTCTGGGTCCCACCCAACAGCTCAGCCAAGCCCTCCCTGTCTGGTGCAGTTGGAGGAGACACATCACCATGGAGCAGAAATAACAGAGGGCCGGACCTGCCGCTGCTCTGCCACTCTGCAGCCTGAGTCCAAGCTGAAAACCAGGGGAACCATCCAAGAAACTGTGGCACATCATAGGGAGATGAGACATCAGGGGACAAAGTGACGCTGAGAGTAACAAGCCACCATGACCTGCCTTTGCATCTCCTCTTCCCTTGTTGCATTCCTTTATTCCTTCCAAATGATGCTCTGCAGCTCATAACCCTGATGCAGAGTGGCCAGACTGGCTGACCCACATGGCCCATACATACAGAGCACTTAAAAAGAAATAAATCTCAAGAATGTGTGTGATCATGAGAGCTCTGGCAGTAACACCCTTCAGCCCCCCACTTGTACTTACCCAAAGGCACATGACCATGTCAGACACCTCACTGTGTCACCACAGGACAGAGCACTGTTACAAAGCTCCCCCTCTGCACATGCACACACACTTCTTTAAGGACAAAAGCCTGCAGCCAGCTGAACAGTTTAATTACACCTTAATCCTGTTTCTGATAACACAGTGTTGACTGGGTGCCAGAGGGTCTGCAGTGTCAGTGATCACAGCAAGGGAAGGAGCAGAAGTATCTTTGGGAGGACATGCAGACAGTCCCCTTTCTGCATAGCCTATAGAAGGAGAAAGAGGAAGAAAAAACCCAACCCTCCCTACTCAGAGGCAAAAAACCCCAAATTACTGTCTCTCCCTTGAGCAAAAAGGAACAGCAGTGGATAGATATCACTCTAAGGCAAGTGTTGGGGGCCCTCAGGGCCAAAGTTATCTTAAGACAATGCCAAGGCTGCTCTGCCCCAGGCAAGTCCTTACAGAGGACCAGGAGGAGGAGCAGCCACAGTGGAGAGAGAGGGTGACACCCCCTGCACAGAGGGCAGGAGCCATGGCCTGTTTCTCCTGTGCAGGGTGGTTATTGCTTCAGTCCGAGCTGACCAGCCCAGTGAGCACCAGGCTCACGTGACAGGTGGCACAGTCCAGCTCACAGTGCAAATACGATCCAGAAACGGGTCTGTCCCACTTCCCAGCCTGGAGCCACGCTGAGCAGGCCAGCTCCTGGGAAAGCCACCACAACTTCCAGTCAGCATCCCCCAGTGCAGAGGCCATGTTTATCCCAGGCAGAGCGAGGGGACACGAGGGTGCTGTTGTAAGAAGAGGCTGCCAAGAGGATCTTCCAGGTCCAAGTTGCCCACCTGCAGCCCAGGGGGACACAGACAGTACCAGCTGGTGGCCTGCCAGCTGTGAGATGTTACAAGCTCTCTGAGGAGCTGAAGGGGACAAACTTGGCGTGTTTGGTTGGGGATGCTGGCATCTGTCCATCTGCCTCCTCGCTCAGCTTGAAGAACAGCTCCTGCTCACGCTTCTTCTGGTTCAGCTCATCCTCCAGGGCCTTAAGCAAAAGAGAACACACAAAAGAGCTCTATTTGAGATTGTTCTGGAGCTATGGATGCTGCCCCCTTCAACCAGCCAAGCAGGACATCCTGCTCACACCAAGGAGGCACTACCTTCTTCCGTGGCCTCAGCTTGTCTCGCCACTCCTTCATGTGCTGGTTGTGGTTCTCATCCAGAGACTTCAGCTTCTGGGTTTCGTGCTCAATCAAGAGGTGACACTTTTCATTCTAAAAACAGATCAAAAAACAGAACACCCATAAAGCAGCCAGGCCTGTAAATCCAGTGGTCAAACAGAACTCATCTCAGCCAGAGACAATCAGAGCTTTGAGCTCCAGGGCACATCTGGACATGGCCACAAAAACCTCTCAAGGCAAGAGCAAGAGGATATCAGGTCCAATTCACTCACAGTCCTCTACAGGCACTTCTTAAGAGATTAAGAACTGCACAGGCAGCTCTGGGAGACCGAGGTATGAGGGATGGATACCTGTAGATGCTGGAGTTCGTTTGTGTTGCTCTCACACTGGGCCTGCATGTCCTTCATCTGCGACTCGTGCTTCTGCTGCTGGTGCAGCCGCTCTGCTTTTTGCCTCTTCTCTTCCTGCAGAGCAAACTAGAAGAGGTAAAAGCAGGTGCCCATGTTAGAAGAGTTGATCTGGTCTCTGAAGCTGGTTAAGAGACTGGCCAGCTCACACTATTATATAGGAAAGAAAGAAAAGCCCCAAGGATGCTTCCCAACACTAGTCACGATGGAAGTAGCACTGAGAACCACACCTGATGCCCCAGATGCAAAGACTGCTCACTCCCTGAAGTGGGTTAGAAGTAGGAATAATTGCCTTTTTCCAATTTCCTTTCTGCCTACAGGCCAGCAAAGTACTTCACCTCCAAGCCAAACCTCAACCCTGGCATCCTTTGCAAGATCTGACCTGCTTTATCTTCTCCCGCTGCTCGGATGCACTCCCACTGGAGTGGATGTGAAGGCTCTTCTTGTACATGGCCATGCGTGTCTTGCCTTCGCTCCGCTGGATTTTGGGAAGCCGGGCTTTCTCCTGCTGCTGCCGAATTTTCAGCTGCTCTATCATGCGCTGGTTGTATCGCTGCATTTGCTCCCTTTCCTGCAGAGAGACTGGTATCAGAGGAGGAGGGACATCTCAGGCCAACAAGTGCTGAGGAGAACAGGGAGAGCCAGAGAGCAGATTTGGGAGTGGCATTGAAGTGGCTGGTGACTGACAGCTCCAAAGGGACAAGGGGTAGGGGCAGCTACTGAACATGCTGTGAAAGCAGAGGAGAAGGAACATGCCAGTCTTCCCTCACTGCCAAATACTAGACAGTCACAGATTTCCAGAAAAGCCCCCAAAATTCACAACTGCTTTTTGCACACTGAACACACTCAGCATAGAATACATGTCCCAAATAAGAAAGGCTGACATGAGCATTATTCTAGCCCCTTTTCACTAATAATGACAAAGTCCCTTAACTCCTAACCCACCCCTATTCACTAACAGCCGGGAAGGGGAACACCCAGGGACACCCAGACACTGTTGACCCACACCAGTGTAGGAACATGCTAAGTCTTCACCTTCTCATGCTTCCGGAGCAACTCATGCCTCTGGAGGAAATACTGGTCCTTTAGCTGCTGCTTGACAAGCTGGTGCTTCTCCTGTTGCTGACGCTCTTCGAGCTCCCAGATGCAAGCTTCCCGATCTGTGGAAAGGAGAAAGGTCAGGAGACAATCCACTCTGGTCCCTGAGCTTGGTCACACAGACTGTCCCAAGCTCAAGAGATCCCTACACACATGAACAATGCAACAGCTGTGGGGGGTGGTCATTCACCTCCTGTTTTCCAAGACAAATTGGTTGCAAACCATATTGGAGAATCATTTCTTCCAATTATGAAGCCTAATTGGTTCATATTTGTAAAGCACTTTGAAGATTCAAGCTCTAAGTATTATTATTGTTAAACATTTAGACAGGATCTGGCAAGGTTGCTTTTTCTAAATCCCATCCTGCCAGCTTGCAACTCTGTCACAGCATCTGTTGTGTGGGAAGAGCCAGCATTGGATAAACCCATCGTTACAGCATTCCCTTTCCTCCTTTACAGCCTTTGCCACCCACCTCTCATGAGCTGCTGCTTTTTGTTCAGGCACTCGCGTTCCTTATCGCAGATCTCCCTTTTGTTCTGGGCAGTTATATTTTTCATGGCTTGCTCCAGGTCCTCCTTCTGCTTGGCCAAAAACTCCTGTTCCTGGAAGAAATCAGTAGTACCACCATAAGCCCTCCTTCTGATGCAACTTGAAAAGCATCGCTGGTGTTTCAAAAACTGCCAGTCTCTCAAGCAGGAAGGATGCTTCTGTCTACTATGCACCTCCCAGTCTTGGAGTTGTGGCAATCTTCTCTCAGCCTTACCATGGTTTGTTTTTTCTGGGTGAAGTCATCCATCTTCGCCTTCATGTTTCCTTTGCGCTGTTGCCGTGGCAGCTTCTCAACCTCGTTCTTGACCTTTGGGGAGGGAAATGGCATTTATGTGCAGGTAATTCTAGGCTAAGAACAACCCCACCTAATGTCACTGAACAGCTGGACCTCAGGAAACACCCAAATATGCCAAAGAAAAGCAAGAGCTTCCTGCTAAACCACCAACAACTGCTTCCCTCTCAAGCTCTGCTACAGAGAAATGCTGAAGCTTTCCTGGAAATAAAATGCAGGAAACCAGCTTTCCTCCCCCTATCCCTATTTTTACCTCCTTCTTCATCTGCTTCAGCTGCTCCAGGAATTTGACATGGTCCCGCTCCTGCTCCAGGCGAATGCGCTTGGCCTCCTCCCGCCGGCGCAGTGAGTGATCTTGTTCCATCTTCTCAATCTGCTGCTTCTGCTGCCGTTCCAGGTTTTCCAGTTCTGTGTCGTAGAACTTCTTCTTTGCCTGTATGGGAGGGGGGAAAAGGGAACAGAGGTCAACTTCAGCCTCCTCTCCACTTCATTTCCTTCCAAAAGTTAAAAAAGTAAAAAGAAGTGAAAAGAAAAAAAGGGATGGGGGACTGTCCTTGTATGGATTGAGCCACTGAGCCTCTTTACTAAACAGAAAGGAGGAAAATTTCCAGCTAACGCCCTACAAAGCACACAGGGCAGAGCTGGCTCTAGCATCAGCACCTGAATTGATTTTTGAACTTGTTCTGGCACTGATGCACTTGAAGCTTTTCTTCTGCTTGTGTCCTGATTTGCAACATCCCACTGGGACCCAAGGTCCTGGGCAAATATTGGCTCAAGTAGAACAGTTCTTTCTCTGCAGGCAAGGATTTCCAAGTTTGAGGCTCTGTGCTCCAACAGGGTCCTTGTGTTTGACCTCTCCCTCCCTGCAGCTCTTAGGGATGGAGCACCAGGTGAAAACGAGACCAGGTTGTCCCAGGGAAAGAATTAAAGAAGCTGGTTTGGGAGTGTTGCACATCACATTGCATGGTGAATAAATCCCACTTGCTAAAACGGGAATTCACACATATGGCACATCAAGACTGTAGAAATACAACAGAGCCCAGAAATAAGTGAGGAATCCCAGCTTGCCATGAAGAGATTGGGCTTGCAGGAGTGGATTAACAAAAGGGTATTTAAAGCTTTCCAGAGATGTCTTTTACAAGGATTCTTCTGAAAGAGGGGAAATTTAGGTCAGACATATGGAGGGTGAGGCCCACTGTGAGGGTGGGCAGGCCCTGGCACAGGTTGCCCAGAGAAGCTGTGGCTGCCCCATCCTTGGAAGTGTTCGAGGCCAGGTTGAATGGGGCTTGGAGAAACCTGGTCTAGTGGAAGGTGTCCACTCCTATGGCAGGGGGGTTGGAATGAGATGATCTTTAAGGTCCCTTCCAACCCAAACCATTCTCTGCACTTCTACAGAAGCTGCCCATGGAGGGACTAAGTCTGTGAGCCCAGTTTATTCAATTTGCACTCAAAGACTTGCCAGATTTCCTGCTGTCACAAGGCAGCCACATTGCTTTCTTATTTAAAGGGGTTTTTTTCTTTACTGTTTCTCACAGTAGCCACAAACAGACATACAAGAAAGAATCATTAAAGAGGGAAAGCCCAGAACAACCCTTCCCCTTGCTACAACCTGCCAGACAAAGGCTGTCAGTGCTTCCCAAGCTGCAGAATAGTTGTGCTTAATGCCCACAAAAGCCTCCATCCTCCACAAATGCATCCCATGCCTCACATCCCAAAGGGGTTTCTCAACATTTCTTCTCCCTCTGGATGTGACACCCCAGGGTTGTTGCAACCCAGAGAGCAGCAGCCTCTATGGGTGCTTGCAGGGCACCTGCAGAGACATCAAACCAGCTTATTCCCAGGAGCTTCCCCTGTCCATGTACCATCATTTCTTGCTCGAAGCGCCGGAGCATCTGCTCCAGCTGCAGGTGGTGTTTGCTATTGAGCTGGGCCTGGTTTCGGTGCTCCTCCTTCTGAAGGAGACGCAGTTCCCGCAGCTCCTGGCGCCTGCAGAGGGTTAAAATGGAGGGAGAGAGAAGAAGAGAGTCAGACAAATGCAGAGGCACGTGGGTGAGCAGAGATGTCAGAATCAACAGCCAGAGCACTTCAGCAGGGATGGGAAGCAGCACAGCCATCCTGTAGGATGCTGCTCTGAGCACAGGCAGTAAATGCCACCTGACTGATGTGATCTCAGGCTCTGTGACACTGTGAGGAAGCAGGATGCTAATTATGGGAACTGTTGGGAAAATCATCAGCTTTCACAGGTAAGCCCTATTAGCATTCACAGCTTCTCAAACAAGCCCTGTCAAAGCTCCTAAGCAGGCACTGCTGCCCCAACCAGCACCCAAAATACCGATTCTGCCAGCTGGGTGAGGGCTCACTGGCTTTCAAAACACAGCTCAGGCCAAGCTGGTGCTGCTCTGGCCTGGCCCCTCTGCTTTCCATCAGCTCTTGCTCACACCTGGGTGTCAGAAAGGGCAGTTTTCCCTAATTCTGACCTATCTATCATGATATTGCATCACTCCCCTCATCCAGCAAAAGGCAGCCTCTGCTCAGGGGATTGTGTTTGAACTCATTTGCCATGTCTGTTCCTGACCAAGCTGGAAATCACTGACGTGCCATGCAAAAGAAGCAGCAGCAGCAGTTCTCCCATGCAGGATCCCCACTGTGAGATCCACTGCTGTGCATTAACCTCACACACTGAGTACAATCCTCTCTGGGGGCCCCACTGGGCAGAGTACTTTGGCATGATTTCTTTCAAAACAAGACCATGAAACAAGAAAAGGCCCTGGCACAGGTTGCCCAGAGAAGCTGTGGCTGCCTCATCCCTGGAAGTGTCCAAGGGCAGGTTTGATGGAGCTTGGAGAAAGCTGGTCTAGTGAAAGGTGTCCCTGCCCATGGCAGGGAGGTTGGAGCAAGATGGTTTTTAAGGTCCCTTCCAACCCAAACCGTTCAGTGGTTCCATGACTCCTGGAAATTCCCTGTAATCTAGTACACATGTTCCCCTTGTTTTATTGGGGTTATATGCACTTCTCATGCAAAAATGAGTAGCTAATGAGCTTCTGCATAGATCTGACATTGAGACCTAGGAATAAAGCTGCCACAGGGACACAAAGTGCTTGGGACAAATTATACTCTTAGGGAGTCCCTGAGAGCAGCACAAGGGAGATTACATAGGGCATCAAACAAAAGAGTTTGTATTTTAATTATTTTAAGGGCTTGTTCATTTCAGTGTTAAAAACAGCAGTTCCTCTCTTTTGGAATAGGTCATGGGGGTTTGAGAGCTGTAAGATCTGCAAAGAAGTCATAAAGGCTTAAGCAGGGAGGATACACCCATGAATATTAAATTGTGCTCGAGGAGTTTACAACTCCCTTGGCCTTTCTGTTAATGAAGTCTGAGGAAGTAGAAGAACAAAAGGAAGAGGAGCATCTTGAGAAGATTTCCGTGCTTATTTCCATTAAGCCAGGCCTCTCCAGCCCTGGGAACACATTCAATCATCCCCAGAGGACAGAACCAGACACAGCACAAGCTTCCCATGTCAAAGTCTTGTTTCTGTGTCCTTATCCTTCCCCTGTATGCAAACAGGGCTCAGCTTAGTGGTGCAGCAAGCCCTCTGCCAGCCAAGGAAAAGCTAAAGGAAGTGATGTCCACACTGGATAGCTGTGCTGTCCAAGTGGAATGAAGGTGGAAAATGAGAGTGCTTTAGGTCACTCCTGGATTAGCTTGTAAAGAAGAAAATCCTACCTTGGCTCAGTGCCCTGCCCTCCTTCTACCCCAGTGACCCACTTGCCTGAGAAATCTCATTTCTTCATCCTTCTTCTCATCCTCGCTGATGATCTTGGAGGTGGTGACGCTCACTTCTACTCCATCCACAACGAACTTGCGGGTGCGTTTCAGCGTCTTCTTGTGCATCCGGGAATCCTGAATTCAGCAGGGGGAAAGGAGGAGGCCATGAAGCAGCTCTCCAGCTTGTTGAACAGGGTGCAACAGCTGGGAGCCACAGAGCAATTTTGCCGCTGTTGGTCATGAGGACTACACACAAGGAAACCACATTGAGCAAAAATCATAAGCAGATTTGGAGATGCAAGCTGCACAGCCTTGCTACCACCTTGCAGAAACCTGACCTGGAAGAGATGCAACCCACCATCCAAAACCCCTTTCTCACTGAGTCCAGCTAAACCATGATCTAACGTTATTGCCTCTCCATGTCTTACTCCCTGTAAAACCCAAAAAACTCCTTTCCCCCTCTGAGGGACCAACTGGGGAGAACAATTCTACTTGGGGTATTGTATTCCTCCTTGGCTGGCCCCAGGGAGACCAGGTGTCATGGGAAAGGCTGTGAGGAGGGGTAAATTGCTATGCAAGACCATCACGTTTCTGCCATCAGGGATCCACAGTGATTGCAAGCTCCTGAGGGGGGCGTTGGCTCTTGTGGTCACAGCAGGAGGCAGGAGGGGAGGAAAGTTTTGTTGAAAGTGATTTTCCAGCACGTTTCTGTGCCGGGAAGCCATCACTCATGCAGGCAATTTGATAAAGATCTTGTGCAACACATCACTCTGCCCCCTCAAGTCACAACATTTCTTCTCCTGAAGCTCAGCAATACCATTCTAGTTATTTTGCCTCTTCCTCTAAGCCATGCTGACCTGGCTGGCTCTGTCTTGCAAGCATTCCCAGCCCCCAGAAAGCTTTAGCAAAAGCCAAGAAGCCTGGGAGGTCTCTGTGCAAGTCACTGCTGACACAAACCAGGCCAGATATATGTATGGCAGGTTGGAAAAATTAAGAGCAGCACAAGCCCAGATGAACTTTCTCCTGAGGCCAGGTGTTCTAGGAAAGAGCAGCAGAGTGTCGGGCTATGGATAAAGTTTGGGAAATCACATTTGGGGTTTCACACTTGTGCAGTCATACACAGTCAGGAGAGTGGCATGGTTACTTCACACTTCTCAGGGCCCTAAGTAGCTACAAATATCAGACTTCCATTAGATTTCAGTGACCTGGGACAGAAGAGGACACATATACCTGTAGCAGCTCCACCAAGAGCTTCTCCTTCACTTGAGGATGTGCCACATCCCCGTGGCACACCTTCACCACCCAGCAGTATGTGCTGTGCTGGCCTGAGCCCAGCTGGGACAGTGAATTCATAGACAGGGAAAACACTGAAGGCTTTGCCTAGAGAAGGGTTTCCTCCCTCCTTGTCAGGCCTGTGTTCTTCAACACCCTCTGCCCACCACTCTTACCTTCAGAGATATGGAGCCACTCTCCCTGTTGAGGGACAGGTCAGCAGACAAGGAGGTGGTGAGGTCCATGCTTTCAGAGGCTGAAGTGCTGCCAGAATCTGAATCACCTTTGGACCGGCTGCTGGCTAATGAGGCTGGGGGATCCAAGCTCCCATTGGCAAGTTTCTCCTCTGTGAAGTTCTCCAGGTGGCTGCTCTCTGGTCGCTCCACAATGCTCTTCCGCTCCTTACTGCCTGCCCCGGGTTGCTTGTTCCCCTCTGCTGAGTTACCCAAATGTCCAGGCTGCAAGATGATGTCTGGCTTGTCCTGGGTGGCTGAGGTGGCAGAGCTGGCGGGGGTTTTTGTGAAGTGGTTGCTCTCTAGTTTGTCATTGTCACTGCTTATCCCTTCCTCTGAGACTTTATCGCTCTGTCCATCTGTGGTGTCCTTGCCAGTCCCCACAGATCCATTCACTGTTTTGGGCAAGGAAGACTCTGGAGGCTTCTCCCCATCAAAACTCAGCTGACTCACCTCAGAGGGGTCCCGCTTGTGCTTACCAGGGGGCTGGGAAGACAGGGAAGGGAAGATGTTGGGTTCGCACCACGCTTAACACAATTGCAAAGGCTACAAGTCCCCACAATTCAGACCAAAGTCATCCACAGCTAAAGAGTTGTGGGGAGGAAATATTGCCTTTTAGGACATCTGCCCTGAGATACTTCTATCCTTCTCCAGGTTTGTGGCCACAAGGACTATGGACACTATCTGGAAGGGAAAAGATAAATAAACTCCAGAACTTGCACATTCTGGGTAGGCAGCCTAGGAGTTTTGCGTATCAAGCACTTTTTTCCCCATGGCACATGGGAAAAAAATCCCACCACATATTAAACACTACCCTTTGCCACAGAGGAGGGCACTGGGCCACCTGACAGTATTGTTGTATCTCCATGCCCTTGGAATCATCGGAAAACAGCCCCTCCCTGGCCAAGCAACCATCTCGCCTCTACTTGATGGGGCCCAGAACAGCTGCAAAGCAGCCTTTTGGAGCCTGGAAAAGTTGCTGAGCTGTTTCTCTGGCCACAGCCACACTGGCAAACTAGCCAGCACGGTGCCAGGAGTGCTCACCAAGGCAGACTCCGATGAATCATCCTCTTCTGCTTCATCCCGACTCTCTTCAATCTCTTCCATCACCTCAGCCTTGGCCTCGGCCACCAGCTCACGCAGGGCTCTGTTGCTGGTCACCTTGCTGACAAAGGGATGCTGAAAACCAAGCACAGTGCACATGTCTGAGGTGGCAAAAAACAGACCTTGTGAGCTCGTGGCCAAGTGACAGTGCTGGCAAGGACCACTTCTTGCTTTAAAACAACTACAAAGAGGTAGTGGTTCTTTCCAGGGTCACCAGGCTTAATCCCCCAGTGAACTTTACTGACAGACACTGCATGCAAGAGGGAGAGCAAGAGAGAATATGGTGCTGAGGTTAAACACACACTCTGCACACAGATGCTCAAAGCCTGGTGCTCTGCAAAACTGCTTTGTGTCAACATCCCCCATGAAAAAGCACCAGCTGCATTTAAACAAGGGGACATTTCCCCCTCCCATCACTGAGCTCATGTCCAAGCCTGCAGAATGTCACCAGGAGCAGGGCAAGAGCCAGTCTGCAGGATCCCTGGGTGCAAACAAAGCCTGGGGGAAGGTTTAATTGAATTCAGGCTGGAATCACTCAGTGCACACAGCAGGGTGTTTGTGTGGAGCTTCAGCAAAAGGCTGTTTAGTCCCTTGGGTCTCTCGAGGACTCCAGCATGGATGGGAATGTGCAGCCAGTGCTGCAGAGTGAGAGAGATCTGCAGTCAGCATGGAACAACATCCTCCAGGTTTTTGTTATTATTTTGAAAAGGGACAGGAGGAAAGGAGAGGAGCTGAATTTAAATTCGAGATAACCAGGTATAATCCAAGCTGACTGACACGTGGGTATTTTTAGGCAACAGGAACCATTTCTATTCCAGCTGGTGTCCATAGGGGCTCTGCAGTTCACCCCAAAGGGAAAAACATTGCTGATCCTTTCTGAAGCATCTTAGTGGCTGAAAAGTACTATGAACTTTCTAAACAAGACAAAAACCACCTGAAACCACTCTGGGGCCACAGACCCTGCCCAGGGGCTGGTGCCAGTCCTTACCTCCAGCAGCTGGGCAGCACTGGGCCGGGTCTCTGGGTTCTTGTCCAGCGCCTTCTTCAGGAAGTCTCTAAACTCCAGGGACCTTAAAGCACAGTTGTTGGTGAGAAGCTTAGGAAAGAGAAAGGCCTCAAATGCCACAGGGATCTGCTTGATCCCTTTTCCAGATGATGTCCCAGCCTGCAGCTGTCCATAATTCCTGTTTCACTCCCATGGGAAACTCAGTGCTCAGATATTCTGATCATTTGTAAGAGAATCATCAACATGGCCAAGTGAGGGACTAGATTCTGCCTTACAGATGATGGGGACTGAACCCCAGCCACACTGCCCCAGGGCCAAGGCAGAGGCAGCAGAGGACACCAGCAGTCACTCTCCAAAGAGGGAGTCCATGGCTGGAGCTGCTTGTGGACAAGGGTATTTCAGGAGCCATCCTCACAGCCACAGTGAGAAACGATGGCTGTGAAGGACCAGGAGCCCCATAGGAGGGCACCCTCAGCCTGCAAAGCACAGCTCTGAGATCCAGAGCGTGTCCCTGATCCGCTTCAGAGCGGCTCCAGAGGAAGCATTCCCACCCTGCCCGTTGGACTTCAGTGCTGGGGTCCTGCCTGCACTGCTGAGACAGCACTTGTGACTCCAGTGCTCTCCCAGTAATTTGCTACTGCCTATCACACAGCAGATGTTATAATGATTTTAAAATAAATAAATAAATAAATAAACTGATTGGTTTACTTTTAAATGCAGAAGTGGCTTTTAACTCCAGGAAAGAAATTCTGGAGTTCTTAGCCATCTTCAAGTTTAGAGAAAAATCTGTCTTCCATACACATGGGATGTTTTGAAAACAGCCAAGGGATCACCCCTCAGTTCAGGAGGGGCTGTGGGTGAGTGGCAGCTCCCCCTGTGCTGTCTGCACATGGTCAGCACAGTCTGAGAGTCTGCCCTCAGTCAGCAGTGCCTTCAGAGCCCCTGAAACTCAGCTGGACTTAAAATACAGCCAGAATTCTACAATGCGCTCTCAAATTAAACGAAACTGCTAGGAATTACTGGTTTTTCTCTCCTTAAGCTGGGAAATGTTCACTCTGCTGGCACAAACCCCTCACCATTTGGAGGGGCAGCTAAGCGTGGGGGGGTCAGACTTGGCAATCTTCAGCAGGACTCTCATGGGGTTGAGCTCGTGGTGGGGCGGCTCGATCTGGGCCATTTCAATCAGCGTGATCCCCAGGGACCAGATGTCTGCCTTGTAGTCATATGGAGTGTCCTTCATGGTCTCGCACATCACCACCTCCGGGGCCATCCTGCAAGGGGCACAGCAAGGAGCACAGATGAGGAGGGATGACACCACTGCCACACAGTGTGAGCCTTGCAGCAGCAATTAGAAGCTTTAAGTAATCCAGAGCATTGCATAAAAACAGCCTTTCCTCCTAGCTCTGGGTTTCAGAAGCAGCAGCATCTTTTCTAAGGGGTCCAACCCCCTCCCTCTTGCGCAGACCAGCTGAGACAGCCCATGGAAACCTCCAGGCCATTGACATCTGGCGCAGATGTTGCCTCAAACAATAAATTAATCCTCACGATTCCATTCCTTCAGCAAGTCGGGTGATTTACAGATTGTGTTTCTGGAGTGAGGAGTCGTTCCCATGTGTCTGGAGTCACTTCAAAGCCCACCCCACCCCCTGGGGTGGGGGAGCAGGGAGTGCACACACACGAGCACACGTGTGTCCCTTGCTCTGCCAAGCCTCGGCCAGTCCAGGGCACCGTGACACCACACAGTGCTCCCTCCCACACCACTGAGGCTGCTCACAGCTCCATTCAGGCAAGGAAAACCCTTGCACAAGAAGACAGAAGCCATGACTCCTTGTAAAAATCCTCCCACTCCATGGTAAGGCACCAACACATCCCAGAGGCCATGAGCTCCCCAATTCTGGCAAGCCTGATTCTCAGAGGAGTGAAGCTCCTCACAAACACAGGGTTCATAACAAGCAGGTCACTCACCAGTAAGGGGTCCCAATGAAGGAGTCTCGCTTCTGCAAGGTTTTCATGTTTTTGGCAGACACTCCAAAGTCAGCTGCAAAGAGCAGTAACATTAGATGCCATAGGAAAACTGAAAAACTCCTCTGAATTAGCATACTTGGCTGAAATGCAGATTTAAAAGCGAACATGCATTTAAGGCAAGAACATGATACAATGTGCTGTGTCCTCTAAACTGAGCATCAGAAATTAAATTTGGGTTCGGGTACATGGTCCATAGGACCTTCCTCTCCTATGTACCATAAGACAGGGGCATAACAAGCCACCCCTGCCAAATCTTACACATCTAGAATGAAGTCAAGATCTTATTGGCAAAAGAAAGCTGATACTTTCAGAACTGCTATTTCATAGCAAAAAGTCTCATTTACCACCAAAAAAAGTAGAATGCTGTGACATTTCTTCTTTCCCTTCAGCCTCATGCACAGCAGCCACTGCATGATGCCTCTCCCTGAGTTTGTCCCTTCTACAGAGAGCTGTTGAAGCCAACCCACCCAAATCAAATCAGGAAGATCTGCAAAGGGTAGCAAGCTCACTCCAAGTGAGTTTTATCACTGAGACATCTGATGATACCTGGAGGAGCTGTTACCCATCTGCCCCTTGAGCTCAGGGTGTCCCTGTGGGTCAGCCTTGGCCCAAGCCAGCAGTGTTTCTACAGTGAAGGACATGGTCACAGGAAGGTTTCTCTGTTCCCAGCCTGGCTGGTCTCCATCAGCACCCACAGACACATCACAAGAACACCCAACAACTGCTGGTACCCCTCCTGAGCATCTAGTGAAGATCTGCACCTTTCTGACCAGTTCATACAGATAAATCTAGCTTCTCATCCCTCAACAGGTTGCTGGATGCTAATTTAACTCAAACCCACAGCAAGTTGGCAAAGCAACCCTTTGGCAAAACTCACCCTGTCACCACCAAACCTGCTCTGCAGATAAGAGGAATTCTTCCAGCTCCCAGCCCTGCCAACTGGCACCCGGCACAGGATGCTCAGTAGGCCAAAAAGCACAAAAATCGAATTCAAAGAGGGATTAAAAAAATGCATAAAATAAAAGTCCGTTGAGGTTTTGAGCATGGCTGTTGCTTGAGGAGCCTTGGCACATTCTGCCTTCCATGGAACAGTCTTCTGATTCTCCTGCCTGCACCCCTCAGCCAGCAGACAAGCAGTGATGTCCCATAGGCAGGACAGCACCCCTCAATCCCCCCCAGTCAGGCATAGCCAAACACTACGACACAACTCCAGCAGCACATGGCTATTCTCGGTGTAGCGTGGAATGGTCCCAAGCAGCACCATCACCCACAGCTGCTCTCTCAGGATGCTCGGGCCAAGGAAGTGCCTGCCCAGCAGCTCACCAAGCTTAATGTCCCCATCCTGGGTGAGGAGCACATTCCCAGCCTTCAGGTCCCGGTGGATGATCTTTTTGCTGTGGAGATAATGGAGGGCTTCCAGCATCTGGCGGCAAATCACTTGGATCTGAGGTTCAGTCAGGCCCCGGTCCAGCTCTGCAGGGGAGGAGAGGGATGTTAAACAGGACAGGGGTAGAGTGATGCTCCACCTGAGCAGCAGGAAGGCACAGGTTACCCAGCAGACCATTGAAAAACCACTGTCCATATGTCACAGCAGCAGGAAACAATGCAAATCAGCTTGTTAAGGTAATTTATTCCCTAAGCCAGCACTTGAAGCAGAATGCCTGACTTTTGGAACTGTTGGTTTATAGCTCCCTCCTGGGAATGTACAGCTGAGGCATTTGGCTCTGGAACAGAGGATGAGGGGGACAAAGAGGGGGGGAACCAGGCATGCCTGTGATGAGGGTCTGAACTGCAAATTCCCTGACAATTTGAGAAATGGGTCTCTGTACACAGGCTGGGTCTTGCCCAGCTGCTGTATAGAGGAGGGAACTGAACTTGGCTGCAGGCAGCAGCATGGTCACACACAGGCATGAACACCCAGCAGCTCCATACAAAGCCATGCTCTCATTCCCCAGCAAGTTGTCCCTGTCATGGAGATGCACTGTACCCTCCTATACATCATGAGGGACACTCCACTTCCCCAAGCAACAAGCAATAAAATGCTCACCAGGATTGTCCCTGCCCACGTCTCTGAGCTGTTTTTTTGAGAAGCTCTGTGTCCCAGTACACCAGTTCAAACCCTGCTGTCTGTCCCAGACTTCAAGAAGCATTTGGACAATGCTGTCAGGCACATGGTGGGATTCTTGGGGCTGTCCTATGCAGAGCCAGCAGTTGGATTTTGATCATCCTACTGGGTCCCTTCCAACTCAGGATATTCTGTGATTCTATGATTCTATTTCTGGGGCTTGCAGGGACCCATAACCAGTGTGACCTCCCCACTGACCTCTGCTGGGCCACCTTCACCATCCAAGATTGTTTTCCAAGGAATCAGCTCTGCAAACCATCAAACTTCCAGATGGTTAGCATCTCCTGAGCTTCCCTCCCTCCCTCTGCAAGCCCTTTGCAGTGCAGATTCCTCCTCTGGCAGCTCTGAGCACAAGGCAGAACAGACCCAGCCTGAGACAGCACCAACTGCCCAAATGCATGGCCAGGACAGGGGCTGATGGAGGGACCCCAGCAACTGGGACAGATTGAGGATCTCAGCCACAGGCTGGGGGATGCTGCATCAGCCACTTAGTTTCTCCTCTTCCTCACCAATATATCCCTTCTCTGAGGGAAGACAATGACTTGTTTTCCCTGGAGCATCTGACAAAAGCGTGGTGCAGTGGGCCACAGGCTTTGTACAAAAGATTTCAGAGGGGAAAACACCACTTGCTGGTGGGGACGGGGAGGTAAACAGGCAGCATTCAGGAACTCTGAATTTACTAATGCTGGGAGCATTCCTGAGCTCCAGCTCACAGCTCCTTCTGTCCCTCCCTTGGAGTGACAGAGCTATAGCCAGGCCACTTGCTCATGATTTCCTAATGCTGCCCCTTTCCAGGTCCTTCAGAGACTGACTGCCACGGTCAGGGACGCACCAATGCACAAAAGTCCTGCTGAGGTTTTCCATGGGGAAGGCATAATTCCTCCAACAATTCAGAAAAGGCACTTTTTCATGCAGTGATTCGGACTTGCTCTAAAGAAGTTCCCTAAAGGAGGGCCAAGTTTAAGGGCTGAATCAAAGATGACAAATTTGGTTACTAGAAATAAATAGAAGGCGAGGCCTTTGGAAGTATCTGGGCTGAAAGGGAGTAACCTCCAGGGAGACATGGCTTTGTCTCAGGGGCTCCAGGCAAGATAGAGCATCACATTCTTGGTGCAGAAGGGATGTCACCACCCACCCTGCCCCAGGGTCGATACAGCCCTGGCACAGAGGGGCTGTAGCACCAGCCAGGGCTGTTTTGGGGTGCACCCACACACTACTGGTCCCAGCAGCTCTCTGTGTGTGGAAGGGAAGAGTTAAAAATGGGAAGATTCCTGGGACTACCACAAACTGCAGTTTATTAGATGTTCTGCTGCTTCACAAGATGACTGATACCATACGGAGAAGTCAGCAAAAAAATCCTGGGATATTCATCATGACAGGCACCCGGATTAAACATTTCAGCTCTGCTGCCCTTCCTGGGAAGCTGTGGGAACAGGATCCCAAGAACCCGGTGCCCCCAGCAGATAAATATTTAAAGTCATCTTTCCCCTCCAGCCAGACTCTGCCTTCTCCCCATGCCTTGTGATCTGCTGATCCCAGCAGCTCAAAAAATACCTCAGGGCTGCCACACCTTCTGATCCGGGTATGAAAATAGGCAAACTCATGGGAGACAAAGGGCAGCTGGAGAAGCTGGGGCACCCATGCCTGCCATCTGTCTGTGGGCTGCCCCTGGAAAGGTGCCAGAGGGCTGGAAATGCCTTTTGGGCATCACCCCGGGCACAGAGAAGAACACTGCACTCACCCAGCATGGTGGCATCCACCGCCCCGCCCGGGCAGAACTCAATCATGATCTGGGGGAACAAAGAGAGAGGAGTTAAAGTCAGCTCTGTGCCTCGCTGAGAAGAGCCACCAGGCAGGGAAAAGGAGACAAAAGCGTTGGGTTTGCCTCCCTGCATGGCAAAGCTGCCCCTCAGCACCACCCCGGGGGTGTGGAGGATTTGGAGCTCCCCAGGACACATCCCTTGGGCACTCCAAGCACCAAGATCACTCGAGCCCTGGGGTCAGATCCCACTCACTGCCACAGGGCAGCCAACTTTGAGGGACCCTCCCCACGGCTGCGACACCCCCAGGAGCCCCATACCTGGACGCCCACCCTGAGCAGCCACCCCGAGCAGCCAGCTTCAGTATTTCCAGCTCCCTCTCTGTTTACATCCCTTCCCGTTGCATTTTGGAGCCTGCCAAAAGGATGAGATAGCTGTCATAGCTGGGAGCTGACGTGGCTGGGAGAAATCAGGCAGGATTTTCTCTGGCAAATGAGGGATGGGGAGGGCTGTCGTGTCTTTAGGGTGTCTTTTTAACTATTTTTGTTTCACCACATTGCTCAGTAGTTCATTGCTCTCTTGATTTTTGACAATTTGAGGACAAACTATGTCAATAAAGAGGATGAGTACATTCATCAGACTGATGCTGTTTCTCTCCCAGGGATGTGCACAGTCCTGCCAGTCCTACACACCTGCTTGCCTGGGCTCTGCCATCCCTTCCACATTGTCCCCAGCACCTCAGGGATGCAGGTCCTCTTCCCCCTCACCTCTGCACAGACTCAGCCAGAGCTGCCCCGGTGCTGGCCCCCATTCCCTGCTCCCCTTCAGGGCAGCCAGGGCTGCTCAGATAAACAGATCACAGTTTCAAGCAGCCAGAGATTGTAAGGGACAAGAGATGCTTCACCTCTCTGACAAACTCTTCTCCTTGTCGAGGTGACACAGGGCAACATACCGGAGAGGTGAAATGCCAGAGTTTATTCCAAGGACAGTGCCTGAGCCAACCAAAGGCAATGTTTACCAGCACAGTTCTCTAAGCCCTTCAAGTGGACTTCATGCTGCTCAACACAGCTCTAAGCACTGGAGCAGTAACTGAGGGTAGAAGGTTAAAGCTCCCTCTTTCCCATGGCTTAATCCTGCAGCTCCAATAAAGCCACATCCCAACTCTTTAGTCCTGCAGTTCCTATGCATGGACAAGGGAAAGGCTGTTATTGACCTGGACAACAATGAAAGATCACTATCTTGTTTTGGAGGAGGAAAGGGAACAGACTGAGGTGCTGGGATGCAGCAAACCTGGAACTGCTCTGAGAATCAGCCCAGGTCCAGGAGTCAGGAGGGAGACAGTGCTGAGATGATAAACCCAGGCAGGTGTGACACAGGCACCATTGGAGGAAGAAGAATAAACTGAGAGGCCAGGGCTGGTGAAGCATTTGAAACAGACAGATGGAGAGAAGCAATTGGGAAGACATTTGAACCATTCACAAACCAGGAGAACACCACCAGTAGGTATCAGCCCTTCCTGGGCTCCTCAGAGCCTAAAGCACCAGAAATAAACCTCAAACAAGCTCCATACTGGTGACAACCTGCCAGCTGTGAGGCCAAGTGTGTTTCCCTCACTCTGAGCATGAGGGAATGTGGGGGGCTCTGCTGGCTCAGCCACCTTGCTCATGGTACCTCTGCACAATAATACTATGATCCCACCTGTGGGACATGCCCTCTTCCAGATCATCCAACCCTACCACTAGCCCAGACCAGCCAAGAGTGAGCAATCTGTCCCCCCTGGGAGCTGCTGGGCTGAGGTTTCCTGTGCTCTGGGCAGACACACTGAGCTTTTAAATGGGGAAGGGCCAAGCACAATGCACATGACTTTGGATCTGCATGGGATGCATTTCACCTCACAAAATTTCACTCAGGTTCACAGTCTAGCAATGAGAAAATTAGAAGAATCAGTCCATCCAAACCAGCATGACTATATATGTTTATGCAGGCACTGGAAATACAGGAAACACGGAAAACTTTAAAATTCGCATTTTCAACAAGGGCAGAGATGCCAAAGAATAATCATGGGTGTGGCCAGATGGTCTGAACAGCCAAAAAATTAATGAGCTCATTTCAGCACAGAAAATCCTATTTAAACAAGTTCAACTGGCAATTCCATAGATCACAATCCATGCATGCTTCCTTCCAGAAGCAGGGCCAGCCTGGAAAATGTTCTACTATTAGAGAAGGTAAGAAGGCAAGCCTGGTGGCAGCAGGACATGGCCATGTCTGTGTGTGAGCTGGGAGATGGAGGAAGCTCACAGAGGAGAGAGGCTGTGCAGGCACCATCCCCAGGGCTGCAGCAGGGAGAGGAATGGTTGGATGGTGTCTGACACCCTTGGACAGGCAGTCTGCCACTCAGACCACTCCGAGGAACAAGTTGGGAAGATCATTTAATTCTTTTCTTAGGGCTTTTTCCACATGCTTTGCTGTATGGGCTGACTACTCCTTTACCAAGGTGTTCCTGAAACTCCACTAGAGCAGTGACCACCCTAGTGACAGTGCCAGCTGCTGCACCTCCCCTCCCAACAGGCTGCCCTTGTGCTGTGCTTGGCCACCCTCACAATCCTCCTGCAACCTGCAGAGCTGGGACCCTGCACAGGGCTGGCTGAGGAGCCACAGAAGTGCTGAAAAACAGTGGTTTCACACACCTGATCCCAAAAAAGCTCCTCTGGTCTCATGAACCAGTCTAAGACCCATGGGGTGGCTCTGCCCCACTGCCAGCATCCCAAAAGCAGCTCCTTTGCACTAATTAGTGCTGGGGGAAGCACCCACACCTCCTTCTTCTTCTGCCTGGGGTCCAGTGCCTGCTGGGGGGTCTGCAGTGAGCAGCCTGGAATGGGGCTGGAGCAAACATCCTGTTTATAATGATTTCCTCCACACAAGAAATCCAGAGACTTCCTTGCCAAAGGCTGCCCCAGACCCTCTGCTGTGCAGAGCTACTGGTGGGACACACAGCAACAACGGGGGCTCTCCCTCCTGCTGCCACTTCAAAGCTCTTATAAATCCCAGGGATTACACACTATCAACGTTTTAGTTTTCAGTCCGTAGGCAGTTACAGCCATACCAAAATTTACTGGTAGTTCCAACTCTGAGCTACCTGAGCAACTCAACCAACTGGCAGCTGCAGATAGAGCGAGCCCCCAGCTCTGACACTACAGCCAAGGGACTCAGGCACCACTCTGGGCTCAGTCACAGCTCTACAGGGATGCTCGAGCTGCACAGGAGCAGATTTGGGCAGCTGGTTTGTAGACAGAAAAAGAACATGCTCTCACAACCTCTCAAGATCTTCGTGCTGCAGTTTAAAAAAAAACCCTTTAATGAAACAGCATGAATGAAGAGGTCTGCATGCAGAAGGCACAAAATCTTTCCTTTCCAAGAAACATTTGCAATGGGCAAAATCAAATTTTAACTTAAATTGAAAGCAAAAGTCCACCCAAGTTAAAGGGTTTTGATGGTGACCTTGATTTTTCCCATGGCTCACCCTAATCCTGCCTTTAGGCACAGCAGGATCTGGAAACGTTTTGTAGCCCAAGTGGGAGCAAGGGACCTTTTCCTGGGCTGCTTAAGTAATAAGTGACTGCCTGGCAGGAAAGGAAGCAGAGTCCAGTGAGCCTGGGGGTGCCCAGGAGAATAAATGTACATACATATGTATGAAACAGTTATGGCTTAAATTAAGTGCTCTTAAAGACACAGGTCTTCAAGTTGAACCAGAGCAAGGGTTTTCACATTATGAAAAAACACTATATGACTTTACAGCTCAAGAGAGCAGATTCCACTGAGCCAGGAGAATCTCTCCAGCACCTTCACCTGAGGACCCATGGGACACCAACCTAGAAAACAAACCTAGGATTGATTAGAGCCCAGGGCAGTATCTGGGGGTGACAAGCCAGGAACAGCATCTCCTGCCCAGGTACCGAGGTCCTCCCGGGTGGGACAGAGACCCTGCTTGCTTCTCCCACCCTCAGCAGGACCAGCCCTGTCTTTTGGGTGTGTTTGAACTCCTGGAACCTTCTATAGCATTAAAAAAAAATACAAAAAGCTTATCTTGAAAGATAATTTTACCAAACACTGCACAGTCGCCAAGGGTGGAACAGCTGATGTCCCTGAGCAGGGTTTGCAATTGAAATTCAATTAAGAGGAGAGGACGCACCCTCAGCCCAGCTCTTACTCACCCGATTGGCATGTCAGAGGGCAGGGGCCCATGAACCCTTCCCTCAGCACTGCTGGAGAAATGCCTCTTCCAGTCAGAAAGGGAGAGAGGGGTGGAAAACAAAAGCCATCAGCTGGGAAAGCTGGAGGCAGCTCATCTTGGGGGTGGCAGCTCATCTTGGGGGTGGCAGCCCTGGGCAGCCAAGCATTTCCCACGGAGTGCAGGGAGGCCACCAGGTCCCCTTAGGACAGAGGAGCCCTTGGCTGGCAGCCCAGTTGTTCCCAAGTCACTGGAGGTGACGGATGCCTGGAGGCTTTTCCTGTGACTTTGCTGCTTGTGCAGTTGAATGTTTAAGAGTCCAATCACTCTGGGGTCACGGTGGTGCTCCAGAGCACCCAGCCCTCTGTGTGCACAGTGTGCCAAGCGCTGTAACCACCCACCCTTCCCACCCAGCCCTGGGCATCAGTGCTAGTGGGCATGAAAAGCTGCCTGTGCCCCCAGGATCCGCCTGCCCCCAGATCCACCCTGCCTGGCCCAGGAACAGCTTCAAACCTGAAGTAGTTCAGCAATTTCCTCTCCTAATCTGCAGCAGAGGGTTTCATTTTGTTTGTTCAAGCAGCTCCCTGCTGCTGGGGAGAAGGTAACCCACAGCATCCTGCTGCTGTGGCTGCTGCTGTCACCCATGCACAGCCTCGTGGCTCTGCCATGTTTTTGGGGTAACTTAGAGGCTTCCTTGTCACCTGCAGCAGAAAGCACCCTTCAGCACAGCCACCAGCTCTCCTGCCTTCTGTTGGTGCAGAAGGGCTGGGGAGATAAGAAAAGCAAATTTGGTAAAGTAAACTGTGCTCCATTTAGAGAGCAAGCTAGTGTAGGAAATAGTCTCAGGTTCCCTCCTTGCCAGTCATCACACCTGTTCCATCTTTCCCTTCCCCAGAATGTCAAGTTGGCACAAAACTCCTGGGGGTTGCTGCCATTAGCAGAAATTTCCATCTTGATGTTCTCCAAGTTGGAGCAGGGCATGGAGAAGAAGGAGGCGGAGTGGGGTGTGTCATAGCTGGCCCCAGTCACAGTCACCATCAGAGGATTTGGTCCTCCTCTGTGCAGAGCTGCCATTGCAGGGGGATCACAGTGGGTCTCTGGGCCATCCCCATGAGCAGAGCCAGGAGAAAGAGGCAAGAGGAAGGAGACAGGGTAGATGTGCCTATGTGGGACCCACAGCAGGTAGAGCAGGGCTTTCCTGGCATTGCCCACCCACTTACAGGAAAAGCAGAAGAAATGCAGCAAAAACAGCTCCCGTGATTCAGAGGAATCCTCTGCATTCAGCAAAAATGGAACAAAGGGAAAAGAGCCAGAGCCTGGCTGACTCCAGCCATCCTGGTGCTTTAGGGAGAGATGAGCTGTCCCGTGTGAGGGTGGGTGGGGAGAGTGGCACAGAACAGTTACGGGGACTCCCACTAGAGATTCCCGGCACAAAAGCTGCATGCTCCACGTGCTGTGCATCTCCCACGCTGCCTGTCACTGCAGTCACCCTGCCTGCTGGTCAACATGCTGAGTCAGTGATGCTGTGAGCCAAAGCCCACCCTTCCTCCCAAAGTATCCAGGCAATGGATGCCGCTTCCAAATCTCCCTCATATGGGAGCCACCAGCTTGCTCAGCCACGCAACAAGGGGAAATGAGGACCCTGCTCATGCTGGGGTATTGGAGGGAAGGGGGAAAAAAATCCCTTATGGTGAATTTTACAAAGCTGCTTTTTAGCAAACAGACTCAGCTTTTCCATAAGGGGATTGCCCAAAGGGGGAAGTCTGGATCCTCTTCTGCTGCAGTGAAACTGGTGGCTGGGAGGTAAGAAAGCCACCAAGGCAGCACCACATGGCAGCATCACCTCGGGTGAAAACCGCAGAGCACGTACCCCTGCCGGGATTTCAACAGATGAATGCATTGAGAAACAGCCGCCGCCTCTGCATCTGCAGAGCCCTTCCCTCCTCTGTCAGCCCCTGCTGCTGCCCCTCCAGCCAGGCAGGGACATGTTGGTCCCTCCCAGAGCCCCCATCCCCACAGGGACAGCTCACTGAGCTCCCTGCGCTGTGGCTGCCAAGGGTGAAGGCTTTGGCCATGAAACCTGGTGCCACCCTTCCGCTGCCAGAAAGGAGCCCCAGCCTGTGCCTTCCTCCCACTCCTCTGCCCCTACAGAGCAAACACACAGGCACAAGAGACATCACATCCCCTCCCTGGCAGTGCAGGCAGGAGGAGCCTTACTTGGGAACAGACCTCCTGTGTGCACTGCCCAAACCCACCCAAAATATTTCCTGTGGGTACAGAGTCTCCCTTCAGCACACCAAGCCCAGGGCAGGGCCAGGGTTTCCTGGAGGCCCCTCACACAGCCCACACCAGCACCATGCCACCCGCAGCATAGGATGACTCTCCTGGCATTGCAGGTGGCAGGGGCAAGGCAGGAGGAGCAGAAGGAAATGGTCTAGACCTCCCCAGTCTGCAACAGAGGAGTCACAGCAAGGCAGGTCTCTCCTCCCAGCATTGGGATCACACACCATGGGCGAGACAAGCTCCTTCCCAAGCCCTGCAGGAGTGGTGGGAAGCTGAGAGGCCAGACAGTCTCCAGGGCTTTTGGTCTTGATTCAGAGGCAGAGAAGACTCAGCAAGTCCAGGAAGGCATCTTCCTACAGCCCCTCAGTCCTGGTTCTAGCACTGCAGAAAGTTTCCTGACCCATTACCCACAATGGTGGTTCACTGGCTACTGAATTCCAGCTTTCCCATCCAGTTTTTCATGAATGTTACCCAGCAGCTTGCTGTTGAGCAGACTTCCCACACTACTGCTCAGCCCCATAATAGAGATGCTGTGAAAAATAAAGGACAGAGGCAACAGCTGACTCTGTGCTCAAACCCTGAACATTACCATAGCACCGAGAGGACTCTGACAAGGTCAGGAGTACCTGGAACAGAGGCCAAGATTGGCACAAATCACGCAGAGGGGACAATCCTGGTCCAGCAACACTGGCTGCAGCAAATACAAAGCATAGCACAAAGAACAAAGATGGTAATTTGCACAAAAGGTGCCCAGATAAATGACGGATATAGACCTCAAACCCCATCCTGAGACCATTCTGCTAGAGCCCAGTCCTGTGCACAGTGTCGATCTGACACGGACATCAATGTCCATATGTACCCCGGGATGCCAGCACCATCTCCACAGCCCAGCTATAGCCCAGAGCAGCCCAAGCATCCTCCCCATGAATAGCTCATATCCAGCCCCACTTATCTCTTGGGGCTTTCACCAGCATGGAATGCCTCCAAGCACCTGAGAATGGAGACAAGAGCAACTTGGCTCCATCTCCTGTCCCTCCAAGCCCATCAACTCTCTTGGGATGATGGGCTGAACCCATCTTCATGACTCCAGCAAAAACTTTGGACACATTTCTGCCTCCCAGGACTGAGAAGAGGGCTTCAGCTTCTGAGTGACACAAACACCAGAGGAGAGAGCTGCTCCTCACTGGTGGAAAGAACACAGCGATATATTTAGGCACAGAAACCATGTTTAGTCAGGGTTAAGGGGCATGTCCTTGACCCCATCTGTGTGACATCAAGCCCAAGTTCTGGTGGTTAACAGCAAAGCCATGCTATCCTGTCTGCTGTAAGAGGAGGCAGGATAAGGAAAGCCAGATCAGACCTTCCAGGAGCAGCCCCCCTTTCCCCCCATTAGCACAGGGGTGTGCAGGACCACAGGGACTGGTTTTGGGGAGTACCACCTTGGCTTTTAAACACCATTTGGTCACATCCACTCCCTCCTTTAAAATTGAGGACTGTGCTGACCAGTGCAGTTCTGTTTGCAAGTATGCTGAGTCTCCCCGTTATCTCAGCCAGCCTGCCCTGCTCCGACTGAAGTCCAAGGATTAAGTTTACATTATGAAGTGGAGGGAGGAGGTGGATCGCATTCCTACACCCACTTAATTTGGCACTTTCCCCACCAATCTCCTGCCCAATGCTTTTCACCCAACACATGCCAAAGGGCTGTAAGAAAATGGGGAGCAGATTACGCCAGTGTTGCTCATATGCCAGATGGGCTGATTCAAAGCAGGGCTGAGCTGCTCCAGCTGTTTGCTGGGGGCTGAAGACAGGGCAAGACATGAAAGCAGCCTCTTACACACGAAGGACACACGACATCCTTCCTTACCTCATTCCTAGAGCCCCACGAGGCCAGTGTGCCACCAACACAAAAGGGGACAAACACTCAAGTATCTGCAAAAGCCACCAGCTCCATTCTCCCCTGCCAGCCAGCCCTCACCACACACTGGAGAGAGCATAAAACAATATAGAAGCCACCAGAAGCCTCTTTGCTGCCACAGAGCAGCACAAATGTCAAAAGCTTGCCTGACATGGCAAGTATGCTGTAGGTGGAAGCGAAATAATTAGCTTTCTGTAAGAGAGTGCTCCAGGCTTGCCAATTTTCCCTTACAAACAAGGACACTATTCAGAGACTTAAAATATAATAAACCTTTCTGCCCTCTTTTCTGAACAGAATAACCTACAGAGAAAAATATTTGAAATAAAAAAAGTCTGCCTCCATAAGGAGTGGGGGAAGAAGATGCAGGGCAGTGAGCGAGGAACCAAATGCTTTTAGAGTGTCAGAGCTGGAAAACTTTATGGAGAACAAAGTCAGATAGCACTGCGTACTCCTCATCAAATGCAGAGCTCCCTGCTGATCTTACAGAAACTGGGGATGAGTTCCTCACATCTAAATCACTCTGACATGACAAAATATTTTCTTGAACTATCCCCAGCCGCTGGCAGAAATATTCCCATTCCTACTGAAATTTTGGCAGAGCAAATTAAAACTCCTATTAGTTTAAACAAATGGTTTTGATGCTGCAAAAAGTATCTTTCCCCTTGCTAGAACCACACAGGGCACTGAGTTTCCTTTGACAAGGGCTGCTATCCAATCCCCTTGAACTCAGCATCCTGACTTGCTAACCAGCATCCCAAAAATCCAGAATCCAAACCCACCCGTGGCCAGCAAACACAAACAGCTCCGGGATGCAGGGCAGAGAGGGTTAGGATTGCTGTAACCAGGGCACCTGGGATGCTGAGTGCTGCAGGAAGGGCTAATTGCAATGCACATGGACTTCTCCATGAGCTCCCCTTCAAGGATCAGACCACAACTGGCTCCAAGCACTCTGAGCTCCCAGCGTTGTGCTCTACAGAGCAGGGACAGAGGGAGGAAGGCCAGAGCTGCTCTTTGCTATAGAAACCAGAAAAAAACACACAGACCATGGCTCTCTGCCCAGGCATAGGGCAAAGCCTTTGCTGCTTGGAGGGCTGTGACTGGGATCCCCTTTTCTCACCAACTTAATCAGCATTTAGAAGCCACTCGGTTCACCAAGGGCGTTTGTTACTGGATGGGAAGCAAAACTCAGAAAATCATTTCAAATATAAATAGCTAAAAGGAACAAGTTGCTTCTTCAGTGGGAAGATTCACCAACCTCAAGTGCCCTAAGTTTGTGTCAGCAACGAAAATAGATGATGCATTTCAGAAGGGCAAAGCTCACTGTGAGAGCTGGAGTTTGACCCAGGACAAGCTTCCTGATGTCTTTTACTAACAGTCAGCAGTTCCACCACAGCCCCAGAGCCTCGCCTGGCCAAGAGGACAACTCACTGAAGGGGTTGCAAAAGACTTCACAAGTTTTCCACTCCTGCTATTTGTCCTAACCATCTCCAAATTCACACACAAGATGCCTGGATCTGTCACACAAGATAAGTATTGCTATTTAACTGTTTCAGTGAGGGCTTTGAAGTCAATGGAAAGCACCTCAAGCCATAAGGTCTGCAAAAGGACATCCCTCCCTCCCAAATGACAACTTTCAGGCTATATCTGAAATAAAGAAGTATAAACCTGCAAGCTATCCCTTCTCCCAGGGCTTAGGCTGAAACCAGGTTTCAAGGCACTGTCTCCCATACACAGGTAGTTTATAAATATTCACTTATATGCAAACATTGTTTCTTAGCATTTCCCTTGGAGAGCCAGCCAAGTGGGAATGTGGCTCATTGTGATTCAGTTCTAAACAAAGTTTCCAAGTGCTTTGAAAGCTGATTTGCCTATAGGCTTCTTGTCTGCTGCTTTCTTTACATAAAACTATGGCCTCATGGTTATAGCCCTGGACTGCGACTTAGCACATAAGCCTAATTCCCAAGGCTCCTGGGTAAACTTTAGGCAAATTCTTGTCTCTGTCTCCACTCTTATGGCTGGGATAATGACACCAGATCTCTTTTATAAAGCATTCCATGGTGTTCAGATGACAAGGCTTTGTAATCACAAGGCATTATTATTGCTTCAATAACCTTTTCGTGCAACATTATCCTGTATAAAGGGTGGCAGACAAAGGCTTCTATTCTAGTTTGAGTTGTCATGTTGCTACCTGTAGAAGCACTCTTGAACTCAGCTGGGCTATGGTAATTTGCCTGCTGCACAAGTCATTCTTGCTGATGCTTAAAAAATCACTCAGTTTCCATCTCTGCTTTAAGGGAAACCCCCAGTTTTACCCAGAATAGGATTTACAGTGACTTTGCCAGGAGTCTGAATGCTAAAGCTCACATTCACAGGATGGAGTATATATGTTGGGTCTCACAGAGCTTGCTGCCCAGCTTTCCAGAAAAAGACTTTAACCTCCATACTTTTGGGAAAAGCAACAGTCTGTGGAATAGCAAGGCAGAGAGAAGCCTTACTGCTCCACAGATAGACAGCTGGTGGCAGGGAGAGCAGGTAAGGAGGATGCCACCCAGACCTGTGCTGTGCAGCACCCCAGCTGGCAAAGACACAGACCCAGTGTTGGAACAGAAGTCAATGGTGATACTCTGCTACTCTGAACAGTAAATTGCTTGACCCTGGAAACCCAGGGAAGTGTGAAAAATCACTGGGCTGCATCACTTTTTCCAGTTTCCAGTTCTGGCCAAGACTATGTGCTTCCAGCTGACCCTAAGGACAGGGAAAGGACACTGCTGTATTCCCAACCTCCAGGGCCAAGCAATGCCCTGTCCTGATGTGAGCAGATGTCTGCCCACATTTACTCCTCGCCTATCCACCCATCAGAAGTTACTGTGGATGTTTTGCCATTCTGCCCAAATTCTGGACTGGTAGGAATTTAGAAACCGGTCCAGCAAACACCACCCCCACACTGGTTTGCCCAGTGGGGCTTCTCCTGCAGCAGCTCACAAGAACCGGAGCACGGCCCAGCCAGCAACCCAGCACGGGGTGTCTCAGGGCACAGCTATATCTGGAAAGGATTTACATTTCTGCAGCTGGGGGAAGGAGGAAGAGAAAGGAAAGGGTTGTTCCCCAAGGACACTGTCGAGCTGTTTAACAAAGTTTGGGATCACTTTGTTTTTCTGGGTCTCTGCTGTGCTCCGGCACAACATGCAGTTTGACTCTGTCGAGCTGCAAACAACTGTTCAAGCACTTTAGGAGGAAGTTTGGTACAAAGCTTCAGGAGAACAAGGCCAAGTAGGAAGGGCCAGTTTAGACTGCAGCTCTCCTGCCAAGTGAAGTTTTAAAGGGACACGAGTCATCAGCAGATTCCTCAGGGATTGAGGACTGAGCAGCCTGGAGAGCCCTGGTCTGGTCCAGCATTCATGCAAACAGGTTCCTGCAGGCACCCAGCCAGGCTCAGGCTGCTCACCCTGCAAGACATCCCTGCAAGTTGTTATAACCTCCCTTTGCTAAGGAAAACTGTAGGGAATCTGACACTGCTATCAGCTCTCTTTTCTGTTTGTTTTAAAGAAAAGGTATTTCCAACTTAAGGGGATTAAAAGCTGCAGATGCTTTACATAGCCCAGCAGTCTAGTGCATGGGATAATGAACATTTATTTATGCTACAGGATTTTCAAGAATGCCCAAATCTCCAGTCAACATTCATATCAAAGGGGGAGCAATCCAAAAAGTCCCTGGCTAAACAGGTCAGGGCCTGCCCACAGAAAATGCAAAAGACTTTTGAGGCAAGTACAAAGACTAGTACAAAGCTGGTGTCTATCTGCCAGCTGTACAAGTTACATACCCACACAGCGGGCCAGGGAGAGGAAACTTTAAGATGATTAAATTAACCGTTCCCAAAATGCTCTGGCGAGGCAGGGTTACCTGCATGGTACAGCGATTTTTGCTTTGATCTCCAGGAAAAGTCTGTTTATTCAAAATCCCGTTTGCTATAGCAACCGTGGGATATAGAAAAGGAGAGAGAATTCCCCAGTGACTTGCTAGAAAGGTTGTATCACCACTGGTAGAGTCCTGTGGTTAAATCCCTGTGCCTAAATGACATTTCAGTTCATATCCAGAGAACCCCACAAACTGAGTGCTGGAGCATCTTGACAGGTTCCTGTAGGAAGGATCCTGGGTTTCCTGCCCTGCTCTGTGGATCAGCTGCCATCCTGTGTTGTGTTGTCTGTCGGAGACAGTCACCATCCCCTGGGAGTGGAGATTTCCAGTATGAAAGTTCAGGTTCATCACAGCAAACAAGACTCTGCTCCTCGGTCACCTTATCACTCCTCTGTCTGTGGGAGGAGACACTCAGAAACAGCAGAGGTATTCAGAAGCAGGAGATCAAAAGTTCCTCCCTTCCTTTGAGGCTTCAGTCTTTTCTTGTTGTTTTGGAAGAGAAAAAAATGCCCAAGCACGCAGCCCTCAAGAGGGACACAAGATCTGTTGTTTTTCTTTCCCATGTACCAATAATTATCAGTGCAAATTCAGCTCCATTGATTCCAAGCTAAAAAACCCAATTCTCAGTCCCATTCCTCAGTCACAAATAGCTTTAAAACGTCAATTTTTAAAGCTGTGTTATATTGGGTGAGGGAGGTTTTCTTTTGTGTTTCCAAGTCCTACATCACACTTTAGGAAAAGAGACTTTAAAAAGCGTCCCAGCCACAAGGACTCAAAACAAACCCTTTTTTTTATAGCATGAGATTCTCAGCTTTCATTTGGTGCCCCCAATTCTAGCAGCTGGGATTTATGCAAAAGAACATCAAATGCCACGGGGCTTGTAATAAAAATAAAATAAAATCACGAAAGCTCCCACCACAGGAGTTTTGCAGCCTCCATGGGCTGTTTTCAGCTGGCACAGGACATCTTGGCTTCTGCCACAAGCAAAGAAAAGAAGACGGAGGGGGAATGGAACAAAACGCAGCTGCTGGTGAGGGCACAGCCTCTCTGCAGTGTATTTATATGCCAAAGAAGTTCATACTGGATGCTGTCATCCCACCAGTTATATTCCTGGGGACTCACTGGGGTCCTCCAAGCCCTTGCCTGTGGCGCACAGTGGGCTTTGCTCTGTGCCACACAAGAACTGGGGTTCTCCTGCTTCAGCTTGATGCCAGTCAAGTATAAAAGCCAGAGGAATTTGCTGGTTTTGTTTTAATTTCAGTGTTATGGATTTCAAAGCAGCTGCTGTAGGATAAGCCACTTCCCTTTGCACAGAAAGGTCTTTTCCTACATAAAAATATTTCATGTCACCTCCTGGCTATTGAAGGGCAAAGCCAGACCCTGGCAGAGAGGAGCCATGGGAACCCTAATGCTTCTTAGGGGGAAAAGGAAGCTTCTGCAGCAGCAACCACTACAAAGACCAGGTTTCCTCACATATTTTCCTGGTTAGTTTGAGTCAGAGAACAGGCAGACTGATTTTGCAAGAGCCCCTCTCAGCACTATCATCTGAGACCGTTTGTGGCACAGACTGAGCTGTAAATTATTCAAGAGCCAAAGAACCACTGCCATTCAGGCGGCTGGACACATCTGGACCCCTTGCCAGCCTGTCTGTGTGCTCCCACTCCTGTCCCTTTCTCACTTTGAACATTCTCTTTCCACACTGGGCTATGAGGACAAGGAAGCCACAGTGAATTGCTGACCAGACAGGCACCCACAGAGGCTCTACCCAAAGCCATTCGAAGCCAAGAGCACAGTGGAGTCCATGTACCCATCATGCAAATGGTCCAGGAAAATGCTGGTTTAACCAACTGCACAGACAGAAGTGGGCATGGGACACGAACAGAACAATGAAAGCTGGTGTTTATATTTGGATGCAGATTTTCCCCAGCAGCACTGGTGACCAAGAAGCGGAAGCCTTTGACTTCAGGGAAAACCTGGTAGCGACTAAAAGCCTTCTAGAAGTACAACAGCCCGGCTTATTCACTTCCCTCCAAGCCAGTAAAACACTAAAGCACTAATAGAAACAGCCTGAGCAATAAAATGCAAATGCTATTCAAATAATTAAATAAAGAGAATGATTCTCCTCCCCAAACAATGGCTGGGGCTGTAACGCCTGCCCTCACGGGAGAGCCTCATACAGGAGGCTCTTGTTCCAGTAGTTTCAAAGAGGCTGTTTAATTTTAGTAGGTCGGCAAACATATGACATTACAAAGCACTTCTTGGACAAAGGCAGAGCTGAGGAGCTCTGCAATCCATTTTCCCTACAGGAAGGAAGGCAAAGCTTCCTATTGCAGGGAGGAGGTGGAAGGGGAAAGAAGAAGGGGTTCACATTTTAAAACAAGGCCAATGTGTAAGATTCAGGCAGATCAGGCACAGAGCAGGGAGGTGAAACCAACAGAACAGGGTGCACTGTAAACCAGCCTCACGTCTCACCCAAGCTCAGTGTGTGTTTGCCTTTTTTGTTTTGCTGAGATTAGTTCTGCTGCAGTTGCAATCTGTCCAAACCCCGAGTCCCCTCCTAGGAGAGATGTTTGCCTTTCACTTCCTTAGAAGGGTACATATTTGCTTTGTTCTTTAACATAGCCAGGGCTCGGCATCACCATTAGCAGCCATCCAAATACTGACTGGACAACTTGTGCCCAGCTCCCTGGAGGCAAGAAGACACACAGCAGAAACACTCCATGCTGGCACTGCAGCCTTCCAAGTGAGGTGTCACAGAGAAGGTGGGGGGTTTATCAATGGATTTTTAAATAATAAGGGTCACCAACTCATGCTGACATTGCAAAAGGTACTTGCTGACTAAATACATGTTCCCCAATAAAACTGTCTCTCTCCTGCATTGCTTAACCAGGGAATGAACTAGACATAGATTGCATTTTCCCAGCTCAGCCCTCGGCACCACAGCCAGGGACTGACAGCTCTGACAGCCCAGCTCACACAAGGGTAAGTCCCAAAAGCTGAGATCTCTTTTTTTATCTCTAGTAAAATTAGTCAGGGAGGCCACGAAGTTATATGAAACATTAAAAAGAGGAAGGAAAAAGTGACAGACCTGCTGAACTTTGACACACTCCTGACTTGCCTGTACTTATAAGCAGAGGCAGATGAACTGGCCAAGGACATGGCTTTGGAAACCCTCATTTTCACCCGATTTCCACTATCCTGACAAAGGCACACCTTCATGCACACAGTTATTTGAGTCTACAAAGATTCATGCCCTCACCCTCTCTCAGGGTGCACCTTTCCCATGGCAGCACACAGGAAGGTGCCTTTCACACTCACCTTCCTCTGCTGCCAGGAACTCAAAGAAAACAGCAGGCAGGGAAAATAAAAAATAATGTATATACCTGCAGGGCTAGGGGAAAGAGCTGCAGGAACCTGCTGTTCCAGCTTTTGCACTAATCCACTTGATTGCATTTTATGTCCCTGTGCCTCCACAGCCACGGGAAGCAGAGGTCTTGTTATCAGCTGCCTCTTCATTACAGATGCTGAGCCAGAAGTAAGGCACAAATTAAAAAAAAATCAGTTGGAAGAGTTACCCTTCCAGCTGATGTTTTAAAATAGCGACTGAGAGGGGAACATATGCCCTACTCATTGATGCATTTTCTACTTTTACAAACTCCAAATGGTAGAAAAAACCACAACTCCAGTTTCACCTTGGAGATCTCTTGACCTTCTCTTGGCTATTTATAAGCAGCTTTAGTTAGAAGACAATTTGCTCATCAAAAAACACAGGGAAAATCCAGGCTCTGATCACACAGTGAGTGGAGCATGGCTTGTGAGTCATTTCCAGCTCACACTGATGTTGAAGCTGCCCCAGAGGTTGTGCTTCACCATAGGCTGGCCATTTCCTCTCAGCAGAGGGAGAACTGTGCAGCTGTAGGTGTCACACACAGCAACAGCCTCTTACCCAGAGCTTGCCATCCCAATAGAACGCTCCCAGCAGCTTGACAATGTGCCGGTGATCACAGGTTGCCAGGATGTCGATCTCCACCATGTAATCCTCCAGTTCATCTTCGCTCTTTGTTTCAATGACTTTCGCAGCCGCTAAAGCACCAGTTTCCTTGTTTTTAGCCTGCAAGACAAAACCAGTGTCAGTCCAACAAAGGCAAGGACAGCCAGGAGCACACAATATTTGCACAATTCCTGCTGCTCCAATTCATACTCAGCTTCACGGGCACCAGCCATAACACAAGGAGGGAAACCTGCAGATGCACTTCTGCTTCCTAAACCTGCCTGTAACTTTGCAGAGCAGCTGAATGCCGTGTCAGGGCAAAAGTATCCTCCTTCCTCCCATTAATCACTAATCCTCACACCACTTCCCATCATGGGGAGACAGACTTTTAGAAAAGGTGTCTTCTTGTTTGCGGCATGGGGAAAAATAAAAAAAAGATAAGGCATGAAAACCTCAGAGTATAGAAGCTCTCTGATAACATCACACATGAAAGCACATGTTACTAGAAGTTCCAAGTACACAGATTATCCAACCTTCCTGCTCTTTATAATTCCCTGACAGGAGGTTGTAGCCAGGTGGGGTTGGGCTCTGCTCCAAGGGAACAAGGGACAGGACAAGAGGAAATGGACTCAAGCTGTGCCAAGGGAAGTTCAGGCTGGACATCAGGAAGAATTTCTAGACTGAAAGGGTTGTCAGGGAGGTGGTGGAGTCCCCATTCCTGGAGGGGTTCCACAAACAACTAGATGTGGCACTCAGTGCTCTGGTCTGGGTGACAAGGTGGTGATCAGGCAAAGGTTGGACCCTCTGATCTTGAAGGTCTTTTCAAACCTAAATAATTCTGTGACTGTGAAATTCACAGTACAACTGTGTGCCACTTGAACATCCATACACTCCTCCTTCCTCACAGGGGCAGTTCTCTGTAATAAATGAGGGAAACTTCAGGATTCCCTCCTTGGAAGGTAAAGCATCAAGAAGGCTGTGTTTGATTTCCCAGGACTGACCAGTGTTCCCAGTGTGGCGTATTAGTGAGCTCTTCAGACCAAAACATACTACGCATGCTCTCCTACCTTCTCCCTCCATATTGATTGTCTTATTCATCAAATAACTATGAAACCATCAAAAACTTGGCTTCTCCCAAAGTATCAGGTCAAGTTTGCATTTTGCAAATGTGATTCCTGTAAACTGTTGCGAAAATTAGCAAGTTTGCAACAAAACACCAAGGGGGTGTCTGCAAGACTGGCTGCACTGGGAGATGTGTCACATGCTGGGAGAGGGGGCGAGGCAGGAGCTGTTGACTCAGGAACACCCTGGCATTCCCAGAAGGGTATTGAATCAGCAGATCAAGGGGTGGAAATCCCTACACTCACCTGCTCTGCTCCCACTGACACAGGAGAACGCCCACAGCATGATTCCAGTTCATCCCCCAATTTTCTTCCATCACACCCAATCCAGGCTGCTTCTCCCCCAGGGGAGCAAGTCCCACTGTGGATGTAATCACTGGAGGAACTGGCCAAGCTCCAGTGACCTTTCCTACCGCTCAGTAGTTTACATCTCTGTGTTTGGAAAACCTACATGGGAGCTTACAGAAGATTAATTCCTAGTATAAACACCACAAGCCCCACTGAACGGCTTCACATAGCTTAGGTGAGAGTATCAGTGTGCCAAGGAACAGGTCGGGAAGGGCAGGAGGGCATATGGGGAAAACAATACAAAGGGAGGAATATGAGACCCCTGAGTCTCTGCTGGGTTTTGAAGACTTGCTGCATTTGTGGGAGTTGGCTGGAACAGCTGTGTCCCTACCACAGGGGACAAATCCATTTCCATTTGGACTCGCTACCTACATGCAAGACAGCAGCTCATGCTGGTTTCAGAAGAAATTAGGGGGTTTCTTCAGCTCAGGTTGGTTTGTTTCTCACCAAGTTGCCACCAGACACCCACAGAGCAGGGCTTGGAGGAGGGGTGGAGATAAGAGTAGAGCAGGCACTGGGAAAAGCACAGCGATTCCAATTGGGAGCAAAAAGTGCCCCACTGTGTTTGCTCTGCACTTAGGGTGTTGGGAGAGGGCCAAGGAGGGGAAGTAAATATTGTGAGAAGAGGTGGGGCTTCCCTTGGAGATCTGCCATCACAGGCTTCCCACCGGCAGGGTCTCAGCCAGCTCAGCCCTTTCAGGATGCTGAGGCCAAACAGGCACCTGAAAAAACCCAAGAGCAGAGCATGTCCCAGTCTCCCCACAGCATCATCTCCCACTGAGAGGTCAGAACCAACCTGGTCTCACCCACATGCCTCAGGGGAGCCACTCCAGCAGCCACCTCTCCCCCCTTCCTGGGCTTGCTACAGCATCCAGGGGGAGGTGGATGCTGGGCTGGGGGACAGGGGTTTGCAAAACGGGCTGCAAACTGTTCCTGCAAAAACCAGCCCAACTACAGGGTGTACAGCTCAGCAAAAGCTCACATAGAGAAGGCAAAGATGTGGGGTGAGCTTCTGTTCTCAGATAACACATCACCAAATGTGAGGCCCTTGAGGAATTTACAGCATTTCCAATTTTTCCCAGTGAAATTTGTGGACAGAAGCAGAAGAACCACCCGGATGGTGAGATCCCAAGAAACTGTTTGATGCCAGTCTATTATAGTTGGTCAGTCTAAAATAAGCATCCAGTTCCATCTTTTAGCTCCTCCACTCCTGGGCATTTTAATCCCATGGATAATTTGTCCTTGGGGTGGTAATTAGCACCAAAAAAAATTAGAGCAGACAGCTGCCAGCATGGTGCCCAGGAGGTGCTGCTGAACTACAGTGAGATTCATTACAGTCATTTAAAACTCAAAAAGCCCTCCTGGCCACCACCAGCCTTTTTGTAAATCAGTGCAGCACTCGGACCATGGTGACAAGTCTGTGCAGGAACAGGGCTGGAATGTGCATTCCACAACAGAAAACATGTCACATAAGAGTTACCCAGTAAACCACCTCCAGAAAGCCATGCCAGGAGCCAAGCAGGGTACAACACAAAGGATTTTGCTGGAGTTCCCTGGAGCAAGACAGGCACTGGACATGCTACTGCCAGACACACTGGGAATACCAGGGAATAGGGGACAAGTCGGATTACTCCTAGAAGGCAGAAGCATAAAGAAACCACAGCTCGGTTTATGGATTCAAGGGTGGGAGGTGCCCATTCAGGTGACAGAAGGGGCTGTTTGGCCTTTGCCTGTGACTCACCCTCACAGCTATTGTGAAATCCAGATTGTGACAAACACAGGAACTATTTTAAGCCTTTAAAGAACACATTACCGGAAGGCTGGATCGTACAGTTCAGTACGGCCAGTTTCTAGGTGAGGCAGAGGAAAAGAAAACCCTGCGTGAACTCTCTGACAGAAAAAGGAGAACTACCACTAATTGCTTCATCTAGTCTTGCTTGCACCCAGTATCTTCCCAAGCCAAGGGATGATCCTTTATAAGCTGGTCTGCCATATCATGCCACCATATTTTTGGTGTGAACTATTCTTCCCATCCTTGAAAGCCTGGTCTCTCTGCCAAGAGAGTCGATACTTCGGATATCACTGACTTAGAGAATGAGAAATAAGGAGCCTGGTACTTTCAGTGGATTTGGGGGTTGATAGCTGTGACTGCCCCACCCCAATGCACTGTATTTCTGTTGCATCTTTGTATGCAAGCAACTGCTCACTTAGGTATTTCTCAGGGATTACATAATGATCAATTGCCTTCTGATGAACTTTGAGTGCTCTGCATCAATAAACAAACAAAGAATAGACAGGCTTGAGTCACTGCTCATGTTGTTGTCAAATAATGAATGGAAGCTGGAATGAAGACACCTCCCCTAGGGAGACAGGCTGAGAAAGCTGGGGCTGTACAGACTGGAAAAGGTTGTGTGGAGACCTCACAGCCCCTCTCAGTATCTCAAGGGGCTACAAGGAAGCCAGAGAGGGACCGTTCATCAGGAACTTGACTGACAGGACAAGAGGGAATGGCTTCAAACTGACAGAGAGAAGGTTTAGATTGGATATTAGGAAGAAATTCTTTACTGGGAAGGTGGTGAGGCCCTGGCATAGGTCACCCAGAGAAGCTGTGGCTGCCTCATTCATAGAAGTGTTCAACACCAGGTTGGACAGGGCTTGGAGTAACCTGGTCTAGTGGAAGGTGTCCCTGCCCATGGCAGGAGTTTGAAACAAGGTGAATTTTAAGATCCCTTCCAACCCAAAACATTCTGAGTTCCATGCCCAACAAGCCCCCTAGATCCACTTCAGTTTGTCACCATAAATGAAGCGTACTTGGAGTTTAGTTTAAAATGCTGAATTCAGGCCTTGGTACCACCCAGAAGAGTGGTTGGTGACAAACAGGCAGGGATGCAGCAGTAAGGCTGGCACAGCCCTGGTCCCACAGCCCCCATAAGCATTGGGTCAGGCAGGGCTCCCACTGCACTGGGCTGGACCAGCACTGCTGCTCTGACAGCTGTGGCAACACTTCTGCCAGGGGAAGAGGAAGTGGCTTGTGCAACACGCCAAGAACTGTTATTAAAAAAAAACCCAAAAAAATCCCATTAAAACAGCAGAAATGCCTTCCTTTGGTTTTACAAGCTAGAGGCAAGGAAAGCAACCCCACCAGAGAGCTCAAGCTATGGCTAAAGACTTGTTTTCTATGTAGACCTGCCAAAAAACGTGTGACCAAAGAATAATAAAAACACCTTTTCTTGCCTTAAAAGCTCAGCAATAGCCCAGCAGAAGGAGGGGAGAGATAACAAGCCCACACAGCAGGACGTTAGGCAAGGAGCAGAAAAGCTCCACGTGATGCTTCAGACCTTGCACCCAAACAGCCACAGACCCACAGGAAAAGCAAGAGGCTTTTCAGCTGCTGTGCCCCTGCTCTAACCCACCTACAGAAACCAACCAGACCTTGTGGTCCTGGGGTGAGAGGGACGTGTAGAAATAAACAAGCAAGGTTTAAAGAGAGGAAAGATCCACATAGAACCAACATCTTCAGCCTGCATAGGTCTAAAACTTGCAAGTACGACACATCCTTCAAATCACTGGTCCTCTGGAAAAGCGTGGTGCTCCAAGTGAAGCACTCCTGGTCTGGTCTTCATTCAGCCAATGCCACAACATTGAACAAATAAAAAAAAACAGGAGGGATAAAAGGCATTCAAGCTCTTCTGAGTTTCCTAGCAACTTCCTGGAGCAAATTTGGTCCACAGGAGGCTAATGCAGCAGTGGCTGAAAGGCTCCTATGCCTGAAAACCAGGAGACAGGGCTTAGCCAGGCAGTGACAGTACTTGTGTCTGTGTGTCTGTTTGTCAGACCTTTCACACTGTGATAGAAAAGCCATCAGCTAAACAAGGCCCTGGTAGAAGAAATAAAAACGGATCAACCCTTCACTATCTCCACAGCACAGGGCTGCCAGGGTGGCCCAGCAGCCGCCTGCTCTTGCCTGCGGCTGTTATGAGAGAAACGCAGGGCAGGAGCAGCCACGATGCCAACAGATGCAAGTGCTCAGGTGCACCAACATCAGCTGACTCTGTGGGGCACAGCTCCCTTTCCTGCCTCTGCCACCTACCCAAATACCACACAGCCATTATGGTTGAGCAAATAAAGACATGAGCCACGTGGACATGAGCACAGGTAGGTGTCAGGGAATTGCACAGGGAGGGAAAACATCAGGAAGGTTTCCACGTGTTGTATGGGAAGAGCAACCTGTCTTGAAGGGCAGGTGTTCTGGGGGTGGCACTGAGGTGCTTTTCTGCAGCCAGGAGACAGAAGTCAGTGATACCATCTCCAGCAGCATTAGTGCCATCGCTCTGCTCTTCACAAGGGACACGCTGTCCCTGCCAACCCCACATCCTGGAGGTGGCACACAGAGACACAACTCCTAAGGGTTACTGCCTTCTTCCCTCTTCAATGGGAGCAAAGCAGCTTGGGCAGCAATGCTCAGGCCAGGACCTGAGCCCATGCCTGTGCTGGGCACCGCCCACCCCTGGCACATCCACACATGTCACCACTCCCCAATGCCTAATGTAAAATAACATTACTGCATTACTTTAAAGAATATTATTCTAAGTGCCTTTGCTCTTCTTTCTGCATCCCTTTTCACTTCAGACTCAGACTGAGACAGGCTGGCAGTACTGAAGGATGGGAGGGCAGCACAGCCACACACCACAGGTGGGCAGAGCCCTGGGGGACCCACAACCACAGCCTGCAGCAGCGTGGGAGGGCTTGACCTGAGGCTCACGAGAGGAGCAGCACCCCATGGATAAGAAAAAGAGCCTTTTTTCCAAGGAAACTGGACACTCAAAAAAAAAAAGTTTTTTTTAAAAAATTGTGAGATATGCTGGGCAGGGATTTTTCTAAGGAACAACAATTGCCACGTGCTTGAGGGTGAGAGGCTCAAAGCCTTCATCTCAGCTTTCTTCTCCATGAAGTTGCCCACAGCTCCCACTGTCAGCAGCACTGCCAAGTTCTGGGCTGTGGCACTGAAATCATTATCAAAGTATTTAGGCCACAGAGAGCTATCCCTCTCCCCTGTCAAACTGATACAGCCATGGCCCCGCAGAACACAGCACTTCACAGCAGGGATGGAGCATCACATGTTTCCATGAGTCTAAACTGAACATCACATTTAAAGTTCAACCAGGTTTAATGTTGGGCCACTGCTCTCTAAGCAAAGGAGTGGTGCTTTCCCATTCCTCTTCTCTCCCCAGCTAAAACATTTTAAGGAAACCCTTCAACTATTCAAAGGGACAAGACCATGATTTGATCCTACCATTGATTTTTATTTTTCTTGCGTGCTGATTAGCTTAAACTCCCCCCTCCTTTTTTTTCCTTCCTCTTTTTTCTTTTTTTTTTTTTTATAAAGTTAACTCAGCTGATTAACATCTCTCTGTGACACCCTTTCCAGGAATTACAAGTTAAATCATAGAATCACAGAATGGTTTGAGTTGGAAAGGACCTTAAAAACGATCTTGCTTCAACCTCCCTGCCCTGGGCAGGGACACCTTTCACCAGACCAGGTTGCTCAGAGCCCCATCCAACCTGGCCTTGGACACTTCCAGGGATGGGGCAGCCACACCTCCTCTGGCAACCTGTGCCAGGACCTCATGTCCGTCACAGGGAAGAATTTCTTTCTATATCTAAATCTAAACCTACTCCCTCATGAATCAAACAGACAAGAGCTGAGTCTGCGTGACTTGAGCCAACCCATGGAAAAGCAGAGCAGTGGAGACTGGGGTGACGAGCAGAGTGGTCTGCAAGTGACAGGGACAGTGTTGTGCCTCATGGCCCCATTGCTGTGACAGCCCAGGCTTTTAAGGCAGCTGCACAACATCCAACAATTAGCCTTTTATTACCCAAATTTCAAAACAGCATTTCTAGTCCACAGCATGTACAGCACTAATACAACCACAAAAGATCAGATAACCCAAATTCAGCTTTTAAAGCGGATCTTAGAGAATAAAGGAGAACAACAGCAGAAAAGACACGCTTGTGACTCGCTGTGGCCTGGGGCTCAGCAGGATCTCTTGGGAGCTGTTGAAGGCAAGTTTAAGTGAACAAACCCCTTTTTCACGGTGCTGGGGGCTGTGGGCAGCCTGTCCCCACCCTGCGATGGGAAAGCCTTATCAGGGAGCCAATGTCCCCATCAGCATGTGCTGGGGAGGGGAGATAGTGCTTTACAAGAGGCCTGAGAGCAGCAAAACAATCCCATCATGAGAAAGGCAGTGAATCCCTGGGCTTCCTCCGACAGAGCACACACTTCTGTGAGATCCAGTCTATCCCCTGCCAAGTCCTCAATGGCCAGAAGAGCCCTCGTGCATCCATTCTTGCTGACACTAATGCAACTACCTGCAACCATAAATCCTACAGCTAATGGGTTTTGCAGGGCTGAGATGTGATTCAGTGGCTCCAAGCACTGCTAGCTTTGCCTGAGCATCTGCACTGCATCTCCCGAGAGCAGCTCACAGGAGTGTCCCTGCCACTTCTTCCTCCCTGCACTTACAAACAGATAGCAACTCTGAGCCAGTTAAGCCACAGACATATATGTTATCAATCGTATCTCAGGTGGTTTTCAAGAAAAACAACACTGGGGTTTTTTTTAAGGCAGTTTGAAAAAGGACTGAGTTAGAAACTCGTACAGGCCCAGAACCCCGGGTGGGCTGCAGACTCCCCAGCCTGGCACACACCGATCACAGTCCTGACTGCTGGCCTAATGATGCATTTAAGATCATCGACTTAATGAGCTTTGGATGAGGTGGGTAACAAAGCATGGTTGGCGTGCAGCACGAGGATATTTGTGGGCTGCCATCACATCCTTAGCGTACCTGCTGGACTCACCAAAACCAACACATTAATAGAATGAAAACTAGAAAGGAAGTTTCTCCCCACCCCCTCCTACCTTTCAGTTTCATTACCCTCTGCAAGGAGTTTTACTGTTTCCTCATACAATCAGGTCCTCTTTTGCTGAAAAAAGACTTTGTATAAAATCAGGGAAACCCCAGTAGTTTCTGCCGGCTGAGGGTTTTTTAAGGTCTGCTGTGTACAATTCAGACTCCACTATGGATTTCATTATTCTTAATTAATATGTATTTAAATTAAGCCTGTCCTACTTTTGTAGACACTGTGTCAAGCCAGTTCAGCTTTGCTCAGCTGAGTTCATAGGAAGCCCCAGACACAGCCCCCCCAACAGTGTTCTGTGGGGCAGGAACACCCCAAATACCCATCACCATCCAAGCCCTCCTTCCTCCTGCTCAAACCTGGCCTCATAAAAACAACACCTACTAAAACTAGCACATTTTTTCATCTCTCCACATCTAGATTTCTCACAGGTCAGACTCTTCAGTGTACAAATCCTGTCTTATTGCACTGCTCAGGGCCAAAGGGCCCTTTGGAATCAGTACAACATATGGTACTTAGGGCAGGATGCAGGCACGGGCGGATTATATCACCTCCCCACGCTTGTGTGTGTGGAAAAGGAACGGAAGACAGGCAGGAACTTCATTCAAACATCCTGAAACTCTCAGAGCCATACAAACACTCAGACTTGCTCTAAGCAATGCCTTTTGTGAGAAGAGAAAATTGACTTAAAAGTGACCACAAGAGAATGATTCAAATTGTTCGCTGAATCCTGGCCACCTCCATTTCCCTTGAGCACAAGTGAGTTAGTTTGTCTGTTTGGGGCTTTTTTTGGCAGCTGAGCAGAACAAGCGGGCAAGTCCCTTCTTTCACATCCCATCTTATACTCATCCCCACATAGGGTAGTGCTCCAGATGTAAAAAGACAAAGGAAGACAACACACAGGTTAAACTTTAGCATAGAGGGAAACTACATCTCTGCGACAGTGCTAGTGGCTATTAGCTAAAATAAGGCTTTGTAGAACAGGGCACCCAAATAATTTAGGATTCTTAACTGAACAAATGAACTCTTGCACGAGAACTCTTCAAAAAACACCCATGTCCATTTGCCAGCCAGAATGGAGAACAGGTGGAGGAGATCAAAGCAGATGGAGAATTAAAATGTTACTAAGAAGAATAAAATAACCCTTTGATTCCTGGCACAATGTTAACCCCCATCCCAAATCAACAGTGTTAAAACACCACAAAAGCAGACAGAATGAACTTCTGGTTATAAACATGTGGTGTTCATTCTCATTTGCATTCTCAGTTGGGTCAAAGTGGGGTTCAAAGGAGCTGAAAGTAGCTGGAGATGAGGAGATGTTATTGCCTGACAGGCTGACATCCTTAACCTACAGTACATACAGTTACTCTGACAGTGTTATTGTTGGTGTGAGGCTGGAGTTAATAGCTGAAGCATTCAGATATAACAACAGACTCAAAACCCAAACCAGCCACCTATAAAGTAGCTTTATTCTGAAAGTTACCTACTTTGGTATGTTTCACCTGTTTGAAATAGAAAGTATTTAAACAATTATTCTCCTAAGTTTTCATTTAGCTCAGAATCCAATGACCTTGTTTTACAACATTTATCTGGTTCCTCGCATTGCTTGATCAAATATAAACAAGGAATTGTCCACGACAAGAATGAATGTTGATATATAGAAACGGGTTCCCAACTCACCACAACAAGCAAACCGACAACAGAAGGACTGATTTCTACTGATGCTCCTTTCAGAAGGATAAATACAGTAGGGATTTAAATATGATTTTTAGGAATTGCATTTTATTAGAAGACAGGATCCTTCACCAAAGACTTCCACTCAAGGGATAATTAGCACCCAGTTTTTTAGAGAGTTTCTGTCAAATAACATAACAGAGACAAGAAATAAACACACCAAATCCCAGGATGCAGCAACACCACCTCTGTCCTAACCTGGCCTCCTCTTTAGTCACTACTTATTTCTCCACTGTGCAAAGGCAATACCTTCTTGTACGACCTAAGGATCAAACACCGGCTTCCCAACAGCTCATTTCCCACCCCCATTCCCAAACTACGTCTGTAACACAGGTGTGCCAAGGACCCCCAGCCTGCTCCTCCAATGCCCCCCTCGCTCAGCTGCTGAGGAAACGGGACATTTCAGAGCTGTGGACAGCAACAACGCTGGCGCTTTGAAGTGCAAAGTACAAGGAGTCTGGTCTTTGAAACTTCCATCCCTAAACACAGAGGTTAAACATTCATAGCACAGGACGTGTCCCCACTCTCAAGGAGCTGGGCTCCTCTTCACCCTCCAAGTTTCCTGCCGGCGGGGACCGCAGCGTTACAAATCATGTCACCCCTGGAGGCTCACAAAACTTGGAGACAGCCTGGAACTGCCGACTTCCAAGAAACCTCCCTCCATTCATTGCACCGGCGGGCTTGGCAGAGAACGCCTGGTCTCCTTACAAAAGCATCGCTCTGAAAACGGGCGACTCGGGGCGGGGGGTGAGAGGGAAGGGAAAAAAACCCTAAAAAGTGCTTCTCTCCCTCCTCTCCCGTGCCCTGAGCCCTGCGCTCCCATTCGCGGTCCCCTTCTCTTCCCTCTGCTCCCGGCAAACGGGATGCTCGGAGCTGGTCCCTGTCCCGGTCCCTGTCCCTGTCCCTGTCCCGGGAGAGGCTCCCGGAGCCGCAGCACCTCAGCCGGCTCCGGGTGTGCTCAGGGAGCGGAGCCCGCACCCAAACCCGCTCTGCCGACCCGCAGGTGCCTCCCCCCGAGCACCCACCTTGTAGACTTTGCCGAAGGCGCCGTCGCCCAGCTCTCCCACCACCTCCCACACCTCGCCGGGGTCCAGGTCTCTGCGGACGTGCTCGTACTCCCTGGAGCGGCGCTTCTCGAAGGCGGAGAGGCGCAGGATGCGGCGGAAATTGGCGAAAGCCATGCCGGAGCGGGGGTGCGGAGCAGCTGCCGGCCCCGGGGGAGGACGGAGCCGCTGCGGGACCGGGACCGGGGCCGCCTCCAGCCGCGCACATGGAGCCCGACCCAGCGCCCGAGCCGCTCCACCTGCTGGGCTGGGCTGGCCGGGGACGAGCCATTGGCCGCCCGCACCCTCCTCCCGACGGGGACCGCCCCGACGGGGACCGCCCCGACCGGCACGCTNGAGGCTCCCGGAGCCGCAGCACCTCAGCCGGCTCCGGGTGTGCTCAGGGAGCGGAGCCCGCACCCAAACCCGCTCTGCCGACCCGCAGGTGCCTCCCCCCGAGCACCCACCTTGTAGACTTTGCCGAAGGCGCCGTCGCCCAGCTCTCCCACCACCTCCCACACCTCGCCGGGGTCCAGGTCTCTGCGGACGTGCTCGTACTCCCTGGAGCGGCGCTTCTCGAAGGCGGAGAGGCGCAGGATGCGGCGGAAATTGGCGAAAGCCATGCCGGAGCGGGGGTGCGGAGCAGCTGCCGGCCCCGGGGGAGGACGGAGCCGCTGCGGGACCGGGACCGGGGCCGCCTCCAGCCGCGCACATGGAGCCCGACCCAGCGCCCGAGCCGCTCCACCTGCTGGGCTGGGCTGGCCGGGGACGAGCCATTGGCCGCCCGCACCCTCCTCCCGACGGGGACCGCCCCGACGGGGACCGCCCCGACCGGCACGCTGAGCCCGGACACGGCACGGCATGGCACGGATCGGGTCTGCTGGGGCACGGTCCGCCCCGTCGGCCAGCCTCGGCTCAGCCCTGCTACAACCCGGCATCTCCCGGCCCGGCTCAGCCCATTTACAGCCCGGCATCGCCCGGCCCGGCTCAGCCCATTTACAGCCCGGCATCGCCCGGCCCGGCTCAGCCCATTTACAGCCCGGCATCGCCCGGCCCGGCTCAGCCCATTTACAGCCCGGCATCGCCCGGCCCGGCTCAGCCCATTTACAGCCCGGCATCGCCCGGCCCGGCTCAGCCCATTTACAGCCCGGCATCGCCCGGCCCGGCTCAGCCCATTTACAGCCCGGCATCGCCCGGCCCGGCTCAGCCCATTTACAGCCCGGCATCGCCCGGCCCGGCTCAGCCCATTTACAGCCCGGCATCGCCCGGCCCGGCTCAGCCCATTTACAGCCCGGCATCGCCCGGCCCGGCTCAGCCCATTTACAGCCCGGCATCGCCCGGCCCGGCTCAGCCCATTTACAGCCCGGCATCGCCCGGCCCGGCTCAGCCCATTTACAGCCCGGCATCGCCCGGCCCGGCTCAGCCCATTTACAGCCCGGCATCGCCCGGCCCGGCTCAGCCCATTTACAGCCCGGCATCGCCCGGCCCGGCTCAGCCCATTTACAGCCCGGCATCGCCCGGCCCGGCTCAGCCCATTTACAGCCCGGCATCTCCCTCCTTGTCTCAGCCGGGGCAGGTCCGCCTAGACAGGCTCGGCTCGGCTCGGCTCAGCCGGAGCACGGCTCTGCCTGTCCCGTCGCAGCCGGGGCATAGCTGGACCCAGCCCCGATCTGCCCGGCCCGGTTCAGAGAGCCACGGCACAGCTCAGCTCGGTTCGGCCTCGCTGCTGAGCGAGGCAGAGGGTCCCCCATCCCTCCCTGCTCTGGCGCATCCGCGCACTTTGCTCCGTTCAAACACCGGGACATCGGGCAGGGAAGGACCGAGCGGCCCCGTCCCGGTGCCCGGCCCGCAGCATCCCCAGGGCTGCGCCGCGGGGTCCGACCAAGGCACATCCCTGCATGCAAAATCCTGATACCGAACTGCCTTGGCAACAGAGGCACGTTTCCCGCTCCCCCTAGTTCGTCTCCTGGGAAAACAGACGAACACAACTGTTTTCAAAACTTCCACGGGCGGGAATTCGAGTGTATCCGCACCGCGGGCACCCGCGTTTTGGGGGAGATGTGACCCAGTTGGTGTTTAGCGGGAAGTTCGCATCCTCTCCATGGCGACACTTCAAATTCTCTGGGAAACTGACTTGAAATCCAGTAATGAATGGGGACACCTAGGGGAACCCTCTGGCGGTGCAGCCCCACTTCCCAAAGGCTCGGTGCTTCCTAGAGGGCTCAGGGATTGTCTTTCACATCCCAGCGTTACCCGCACCGCGCACACACCGGGTGTGTTTTGCCCCACATCCTTGTCTTGTTGCCCAGCGGAGGGCACAGGACCGGGGGGGGAGTTCGCACAGTCCATCCTACTGGGTAATTCCGGCAAAACTCAGCACAGGCTCCTGCTTAGAGAGCATCTGGGCTTGGTTAGTTCCCTGACATACCGGGCTGACTGTCATGTTTCCTTAAAAAGAATATGTTCATCCTGGTAGGGTCATCCCTCATGTTTCTGGAAGTGTTCAAGGCCAGGTTGGACGGGGTTTGGAGAAACCTGGTCTAGTGGGAGGTGTCCCTGCCCATGGCAGGGGATTGGAACGAGATGAGCTTTAAAGTCCCTTCTAACCCAACCCCCTCTGGGATTTGATTATTATTCCTGGAAATTTGTGGCTGTCTGGGAATTGCAACTGTCTTTTTTGAAGAAACTTCCATGTCCACCTGCTTCTTCCCTTCTCCCTCCTGAGCTGTAGCAAGAACAAACTGAAAATGCCTAAAACAGAAAAAAACTGAACAATATTGAGCACTTTTTTTTTTTTTCCACCTAACTTCATGGGGTTTGGATCTGATCTGGCAGGACATATGAATTTGGCAGTACTGGAGTAAGAATGGAATAGAATAGAATAGAATAGAATAGAATAGAATAGAATAGAATAGAATAGAATAGAATGCAACTCCTTTCAAAATTTCATGCTGTGAGGGGTAATTTCCATGTCCCTAATTCTGTTTCACTGGTCTCCCATCAGATCTCAGCCAGCTGAGATGAAACTGAATTCTGGATGTTTTCTGCAGCACCTTTTTGTAGATGAAAGATCGTTTGTTGTCAATAGGAAACACTGCGGTGCTGGCAGAGTATTTCCAGCTCATTGATGTTCATTGAAAAAATTATCTGAACAGTAAATACTCCTAAACATGAGATTGGCATTAACACTCTAAAATAACAGGCCCTGTGTGCTGTTTTGAAAAGCGATACACAGAATGCTGATCACTTGGGATTTAAAACCAGAGATCACAGATATTACAAATATCGCACTTCAGATGTTCCAACAACTGCAGCACCCTGTAATACTAATTAACCAGCAGCTTGGTTAATAGAAGGGCTTGACAATTCCCCAGAAAGCTTTCAGACACAGCACACATCACTACGTCCTCCCTGCTCTGTCATGCCCTGGCTGCTCTGGAAGGTGACATGGCCTGGCTACTCCTGCATCATCTTCTGAAATAAGTGGGGCTCATGTGACTGTGCAGAGCCACTGAGATGCATTTCAGCTCTCCCTGAATATAGTTCTTTCCCCTTCTCCTTTCCATTGCCTCCTTCCCTGTTTGTGAGACAGACAAAGGTCCAAGAGCAAACAAACCCTGTTTGATTTTATGGTATTCGTGTCCCTTGTGTTGCAGCAGAGTGTGAAGCCCCCGGGTCAGGCTCACCAGTGCTGTACAAACGTGATAACCAGGTCCTGGCACAAAGAGCATAAAATCAACATAGGAAAAGCCCCAGCCAGTGATGAGGGAGATCCTTACAGCTGTGCAAGCAAGATGCCAGGAACACAGGGCAAGAGGGGATTTCAGGCTCAGTGAAGCTAATTCCTGAGTACTGCAGCAACCTCTCATGTAATCCTTTCTACAACCTGACCTTGCTTCATGTAAGAAAGTAGTCGGGTTTCTTGCCAGGTGTGTTCTCCACGTGAGGCCGTTTGCAGTTCCTCATCCACAAGTTCACCATTTCCCCACATCATGCCTGCAGTCCTTCAGTCTCTTGTCATGTTTCTGCAAGACCCCATGGTGCTCCAGCTCAAATGATCCCTCTTTCCATGAGTTTTCCCCCATACAGATATTTAAAGATAGCAGAATCAGATCAGTCTGCAGATTTTTTTTTTTTTTTTTAGCTGGGCAGTTTGTCCTCTGTTCACACCTGAGGAAGTTTGACTGAAATTCTGGATTTGGAGGTTTGGCTCTTCCTCTGAACTGGAGGAGATTAAATAGGACTAAAAAGAATTGTCAGTGGATCATGAATTAAAACTGACACCTCCAAAAGAAAAATGGATTCTTTTTTTCCCAGTGTTCCTGGTTTGTTGGAAAAGTCTTTTATTCCTCCAGGTGAGAGGTAGAAAAGAAGAAAAGAAGACAGGAAAAGCAGACAGGAAAAGAAGGCAGGCTGACAACAGGGAGCACTGTACATTGTCTCTGTGCAGAAATCACGTGTCTCTCTCATAAATCATCCCATCTTATTAATACTGTTTTATGAATTCTGAGCAGTATCTCTTGTCTGTTCCTGTGTGTTAATTGCCTGTGCAACCTGTCAGGAAACAGGGGGCATTTAAAATCAAATAAATCCTGCTAATTATTGCTCTCAGCTTTGTGTAGACAATGCCTGAGAGCTCACTCTTCTCCTGATCTGCAGTTTTACTGCTTTCTCCATGATGTGATCGACCTGAATAAGGATCAGATCATGCTGCTGTTCAGCTCACTGGACTAAAACATGATGGGGAGGATTTGCTTTAATGAGCTCTATGTGGTGGTGTGCCTGTGCCCTTCTTCAGCCCCCACAGCATCACCTACAGCCACAGCTGGGGGAAAAGCACTGAGGACACCAGGCTGCAGTGAGGGAGAGCAGTCGTAAAGCCAGGATTACCCCAAGATCTCAACCTTGCTGTTGGACATGACCTGCAGCTCTGCTCTGGACCAGGCACCTTGCGGAAGGCCAGTGCTCAGAGATGCTGCCCATGGGACTTGGGGAGGAAGGAGAGAAGGACATGTGGGAGGGATGAGGAAGGACCTCTCAAAGGAGGACACTGACCTATTGGCGTGAGTCCAGAGGAGGACATCAAGATGATCAGAGGGATGGAGCATCTCTCCTGAAAGAAAAGGCTGAGAGAATTGAGATTGTTTAGCCTCGAGATGAGAATTCTGACATAATTGCAGCCTTCCCGTGTCTGAAGTGAGCAGACAAGCATGGACAGAGAATATTTACAAGGGCCTGGAGTGATAGGACAAGAGGGAATGGTGAGGCCCTGGCACAGGTTGCCCAGAGAAGCTGTGGCTGCCCCATCCCTGGAAGTGCCCAAGGCCAGGTTGGATGGAGCTTGGAGTAACCTGGTCTGGTGGAAGGTGTCCCTGCCCATGGCAGGGGTTGGAATGAGATGATCTTTAAGGTCCCTTCCAACCCAAACCATTCTGTGATTCTCTGACTCTATGACAGCAGCTTTAGAGCACGACTGGCTGTCAGGAGCTCTCCCCAGCACAGCCCAAACCCAGCCAGCAGCAGCTGCGAGGCTCCATGGCAGGAAGCACCAGGATTTTGGTATTTCCTGCGGGTGCAACAAGCAGGAGGTCACCTCTATTCTCTGGATACAAGCATGGGTTGGTATTCAACTTATTCTTTCCAAGCAGGAAATCAGTGATTATCATCTGTTTCTAAATCTGTCTGCCCTGAAACAGAACTATCTCAAAATGCAGTTCATCCACCAGCGTGCAGGGACCTGCCTTTCAACTGTGGGACATTGATGTGGACAATATGATCAATTTTGATTGGTTTTAATGAGTTTGAAGCCACAAGGTTCCTCTTCAACCCCATGAAAAAAGAACATAAGAAGATATTCAAGTGATTTGATATTTCTGGAGATGAGGAAAAATTGAAGAAATTACAGTCAAGAGAGGCCTTGAAAATGTCCCTAAACTCAAAGTTAATCCTTGGAATTAATTTGGTACTGCAGCTCACAGCTGCTTCTCTCTAAAACCTGGATTTTAATCCTGTTGCATCCAGGTCTTTGATGACTTACTACACTGTCTGAATTCAAAATCCATTTTAACAGTAAAATATCATCAGAAAGAAATTTTTTTGTAAACTGGGCATAATCCTTTGTCTGAAGAGACTGTAATGGAAGGAGTTGGGCAGGGCTGGCAGAAGGGCCTTTATTTAAGCCATTTTCTTCTGAATTCTTTTGTGGCTTCTCATTATTTTCCAAGCTCTTTGCAGTCCATTCTCAGGACTATGACCCAGGGAGGTTACTTGGTGTTATACACTTGAACTTGAAACTCCTTCTAGGAACATTCCTAGTGGCATACCTTGATATATGTCTGTGCCAGGCATGAGCCCCACGAGAAGCCTTCTCTCTTCTGTAATGGATCTTCATTTTGACCTTGAACCAGCTCCAGGTTCCCAGGAGAGTCCGTAGGGATTTCACCCATTCTCTGCAACCAGAAAGGGAGCAAAGCTGGTCACAGCACCTCCCCTCCTTGCAGAGGTGCAGACACACACGCCTTACCAATCTGCTCTTGCCACCAGCTCACCTCTGTCCCTGTTTGGTCATTGTTGCTCATTCAAGTCCCTTCCTGCCCTCTGATTAATGATCTTCTGGTAGTGAATGAGTCATTAACAGACTGTAGATATCCTGTCACAGCTCCACACTATCCCTACGACTTCCAGCACCTCAGCATGCTCTAGGAGCACATTTACCCAGATAGGCATTAGGAACTAAGGGAGATCACTTCACTTGCACCTCCTTTCTGCTGCCAGCTTCCTGGGTTATTGTTTTAATGGATAATTCTCCTCCTTTGAGTTCCACCACCAGTATCCCTTTTAATTATTTGTTACAGGCAGTTGTGCCTCTCAGCCCTGCAGGGCTTGCAGCGCATTTCCTGTGTGGTTCAGCAGTGCAGTGAGGTATCAAAGCCTCCATCCTGTAGATCGTTCTCTAATGCCCTCACAATATTTTCCTGGAATGAGCTGTTCCAGTCCCAAGTTGCAGTGATCCTGTGCTTTCATCTCCAGGCTGCCTGGTTAAAAAGCCACTTTAAGCAGTGTGGCTGTGACCCAGCCATGAAGGCACCTCCCCACTCCCCCAGCCACTCGGTACCTCCAGATGTTGTGAATCACTCCAACATCTGCAAGTCATTACAAATGGCAGAGCAGCAGCCATGTGCCAGGGAGGTGCCCTATTAGCCTGGAACATACTCAGGATGAGCCTGAGGCAATTGTTTGGAATCAATTTCTCCTGAGTCAGGCGGGAAACAAGCAAGTTGGAGAAGGGGATAAGAACCTGGACTTGGGGTCTTTCTCTTGCTCATGGTAGGCAGGGCTGCCCTACTTAGATGGGATGTATCTCCTCTCCAAAACTAGCAACTGAATTATAGGGAATTTGAGATGCTTAGTCTTCTGTACTGACAAACAACAATAAAAAGAGGAGGGGAAACATGAAGAGCCTCCCAATAGGACCAGTCTGCTCCTAACAGATTCACAAGAACCCTTTACCCAGATGGGAACAACACAGCCTCATGCCTCTGATCCCCTGGGCTCAGCTCACACCCACCACAGAGATGCACCAAACTTGTAGAAAGTGAATAAATCACAGAGCTGCAGTAAAGCAATTCCTTTTCTTCAGGATGAGCCCTGAAGACTTGTGTTCACGAAGGAGGAAGGACTGATGCAGGGTGGACTTCAGCCTCATGCCTCACAGCTCTCCCCAGGTCTAAGCCTGACGTTGGTATTACCTTCCCACCGTAGTGCAATAGTCTTGTCGATGTTTTGGAGACAAGCCCTTCCTCTCCCCTCCCTTCCTCCCCTGTGCTGCTGTTTGGCCACGTTCAGACACACAGAGAGCCAGGCTGGTTTGACATGGGGCAGGCTGGGCTCTCCCCAGGCCTGGAGCCACTCACAGTGGCAGCTCTCTGCTCCATAGCCCCCACTCCGTGCTCCAGGCATGGGCAGCTCCCATCCGCACTGCCGCCCTCGTGAGTAACAGCCCAGCAACAGGAAACGCTGGTTGCTTTGTTAACGAAACCACCTAATTAAGGCCATATGGAGAGAAGGCAAGAGAGGCAGTTTCATTTCTCTTACTAAATATTGACTGTTTACCCTCTGGGCACAGCAGGTCAGTGAATTTATTTCCCCTCTCACCTTACACACAGCCCATCACACAACACAGAGCCTCCTACAACCTCACTGCCATTAAGAGTTCCCCTAACGAAGCAGCACGAGGGACTAACTCGATTAGAAAACCCAGTCTCCAAGTGTCTCCTCTGGCCTCCCGTGAAACCTCCCACGAAGAGAGGTTTTGGTATGTTCAAAAGGTGGCATCCCACCTCTCAGACCTTTGCAACTGCTCTGAGTCCAGAGAAAATAAACTATGTGGCTTAAATCCCAGCTTTCCAGGATTATTCAGAGAACAACAAACTACTCTTTGCAGGGCTGAAGTGAGAGCTCAGTGCCTTTTCCATAAGCTACCTTCATATTTTTAGCCCAGATTTGGAGGGACCAGGCACCCTCAGATGCTCCCTACAGCGTCCAGTATCTCTGGATCCTGCATTGACCAGGGCAGTTGTCCCAATGAAAGCAGCAAAAAAGTCAGGTCCATGGCAGGGGGTTGGAACGAGATTATCTTTAAGGTCCCTTCCAACCCAACCCATTCTGTGAGTCTATGAAATGGTTTTATACAAGCCTTTGCACCTTCCGTTTTATGTATGAAAAAAGGGAGCATGTAAAGAGAAAAGATATTATATGTACACACTCAAATATAAAAAGAATAAAAATTATACATCATTTCCAAGAAAAAAATCACACTTTGTTTGTTTGTAACTCACATCACAAATTCTACTGTGAAATTATCCTAAGGTATAAATAAAAATGGAAATATTTAGCTGGGATAACATTATGCCAAAGTGGCCTACAAAGATTTTATTCCTACTCCTCTGATACCTTCAGCAGTTAATCAAGACTATGAAAGTGGTGACCTGAATTAAGACAACATGTCAGTTAATGTAATTACAGGACAATTACACAGATCCATTATTTTTGTTCACCAAGGAGCCAGCAGCTGACAGCAGAAGAGGCTCACACTGGATGTCTGAGCACATCTCCAGGCCCTCCATTCTCCATGGATTGCACATCTTCTTTGCAAGATAAAACATTGTCGCACACCGAAATTAATACTAAAATGTATCTCTCTAGGGTATCAGAGGTAATGGAAAAGTTGTAATGCTCCATCCCAGAACCAAAAGCCCTACTGAAGAAATTTAAGGAGGAAAAACAACGCTGAGTTTATTCCTTAAGGCATGGCATTGCCATGATTACTTTTATTTTTTAAATGCAGGGGAAGAAAAAAAGTTTCTCTTTTTTTAATACAGGAAATTTGTACAGCATTTCCAATAGTTCAGTGGTAAGAGATCTTCCCTAGATTTAAAAAAAATCACATAATTTGTCAGTCTGAAGACAACCTTTGACGTGTCAACCGAGGACCAGAGGCACAATATAAAAATACATAATGCAGTTTAGAAGTTACCTGATGTTCACAGTAGGTTTTATATTGGTCTAGAATTCTTCACTGACCACAGAAGCCAGAGAGGGGAAAAGGTTTAAAAAGCTCATTTTACACAAGTGGTAGATTTGATTCCAAAAGTCTTCATAAATCTACAGGGGAAAGAAATGGTCACATCACTGGAATTCCCTCATCCCTGTTTCCCTGTGGGCTGGAGCTGTGTGTTTCCTGTGTCAGTACCAAATCTAGCACCACATCCTATGGAATAGGAATGTTTGTCACATGGTACACAGAAACAAACTGCATACAGTTGTTTTACCATAAAAATGAAGGTATTTATTCAAGAAGTACAAATTTGATGGTACCAGCCATCTTTGAAAGCCATTCCCATGAGGCAGAGAGGACACAAACCAAAGTCTCTTGCTCAGAGCAGATGAAAGCAAGTGTCACACGTGGCCAGCTCACGCAGTCCTTTCCATCATTGCTCAAATCCACCTCCACTTTTGAAACATTCCCTGGACTTCAGAGGCACAAATAGGGTTTTTAATCCAAGACCAGTTAGTTATTTTAATAAAGCCATCAGCTCAAATTTATTTTGTTTTCAATTGCCTTAAATTGTCTCCAGCCTTCAACTGGATTCCAATTTCCTAAACCAAAAAAGGGACTTGGGAATGAGCAGGTGCAGAATTTCTGGAGCTCAAGATGAACTAAAGGTTTTAAGGCAGGAGTCAAGATTTTAAGTTCTCTATTTGCCCCATGGCTCTGATTGAATGGTTTTCCTCTGTAAAATCTACAAATACAGAGTTCTACTGGACAAATACCCAACATGTGGTCCAACACACTTTTTCATGGAGAGTCCAGTAGACACATTTGTTAAAAGTCTCAAAGTCCATGGTAAGAAGCCTGCTGGTTAAAACAGCTCATCTTCCAGCTGCCTGACTTGTGTAGGCTCAGTGACGTTTCTCCCTTCAGAAGGAGAGCTCCAGCTCCATCTTCTACAGACATGAGCAACACACACGCAGCTATGGAGTATCTATGTGGATGAAATATGGAAGAGGAGAGCCATTTGCAGAACAGAGCACTCGAAAACACTTCATGGAAAGGGAAGTCTTTTAGCAGGCAGACTTGTATATACAGTCATTAACCAACAGAAGTGTTTGTAGCTGCAGATAGGACAGCAGGACATTCATCATCGTGGGGAGAAAACAGAAGTGCAGACGCTGGGAAGTCGAATCCAAGGCTTCCCATTGAACTTGCAAGGCAGACCACCAACATCTAGTGGGTTTGAAGCACATTTTTTTGCTGTTTTCCAAGGAAGTTCCAGAGCATACAAAGCCCCCACCCAAAGCACATTTTCCAAAATGCCTTTCTGAAACTCCTCTACATCCCACTGCAGGAGAGCACAAGATGTCCCAGAGCTTCCAGCCACCAACCAGGAGTGAGCTGATTACACGGGAAGTGGTGAAGGGCAAAGGAAAAAAACAAAAACCCCTTTTTCTAACAGAGACTACTTTCATTTCAAAGTAACAGGATTTGAGCAGCGCAGGGGAAAAGCAAAAAAAATTAATTTTTTTTAATGTAAACATTCTCTGCATAAGGTGCAGGGTCCTGGATGTATGTACAGTGACATAGAAAAGTTTGTAAAATATAGATCAAGCGTCAGAAATGCAGCTGCCACTTGCGCTTCTGAAGCATCAGAGACATGGAAAAACGTTCAGCATTCACTTTGTCAACACCTACACAGCAAAAATGCTTTCAAAACTCCATGGCTAAAAGCATCCCACCATTGTAACAAAGAGTACTTTTTTAATACTTTTAAAGAAGGTTTTACATTATTTACTAGCAATAGATATATATGCAGAAGCACATCACACTACAGCAATATTTTATCAATCGATCATCTGCTTCACCAAAGGTTATGCACAGCGCCATGGGTTGCCCTGTTGCTCCAATGAATCCTTCTTTCTTCTCCTCCCCAAAGCAATTTAGGAACTTTTGTGTGGAAGGCAAAGAGGAGCTGGGTTTTGTTTGGTTGCTCCTGGGGTGAGGTTTTTTGTTGTTGTTACCCCTGCTTTTAGCGTTGGAGTGTTTATCAACAAACCTAACCTATTGCACCACCAACTCACACTGTTTCATTTTTCAAAATATTTCCCGGCTCCTGAGAAGCAAAAGCTTTCAGGAAACTATTCCAAGCTGTGTTTTCTGCAGAAGACACCAATAAACTGTAATGCACAAAGAGCCAAGGCAGTTAGTGACATTTTGGGAGCTGGATGCTCTGGAGGAGCAGCTGACACTTGGTTGTGGAAGAAGACCCTGAGCATCCTTCTGCTGTGCACCAAGCAATGTACTTGCAACACCTGTGGCTCTTCTAGAGCTCCCTGGCCCCATCAGACTGTATGTTCATGCCTCTCTGCCCTTCAAGCAGTTCAGGAGTGTGGACTTTCATTAGGTCATTGCTTCTGTGTCAGGCAGAAGCAATAACAAAGAGTATAAAAATCTCAATTGTGTCAAACAGACCTGTCACTAATGCTATAAAAAAGGTTATCTACTGGCATCAGTTCACAGCCAGAGCTAATCAGGAATGGCACAAAGGGCTGATGGGCCTGATGAATAAAGAAAAAAAAAACAAACCTATTACTTCTCACTTGTCTGTGTTTGACATTGGTGGTGTGCATTAAAAACCTGTTACATTGCTTCACTTACACCCGAGAGTGTGGGGCAACACACCAAGTGCCAAAACATAGCCCAGGCCATGCTGCCAACATCCTCCTGCTGCAAAACAGGGAGGCACACACCAGTGTGCTGTTATCCTTCCTCCCCTGGGCAGCCACCAGTGCCCACCACACAGACCTGCAGCAGTCCCCACTGGGGCTGCCAGAGGTTGAGTGCTGGTTAATCTCACTTGAGCTGTGCCTACTCTGCTCTGCACTCAAAGAAGTCTGCACACCCTACCTGAGGCACGTGGGGAAACCCTCTCTGCCCCTGAAACTCATCCCCCAGGAGCCCCAGCCCACTCCCCTGCACTGGCATTTGCACCAAAGCCCACCTTGTAGGGCAAAGACAAGGCATTTCAGAGATAGAAATGACTGTTCTCTCATCTAGTCAGCCAACATGCCATATGCCTGTATACCTTCATTACTGATATTTTTAATATATATTTTGAAATTTAAAATTATTTCCCAACACAAATCTTGTAAAATTTTTGTTTCTACAGGGTACGTGCTTAGTACCTCTGTCATTTTATACAGAGAGGTTCCAAGTCTTCACTGCAAAGTATTTTATCATTGAAGTCTTTCAGTTTTTGATATGTGACTAAGGAGAGGGGGAGGCTGTTAGAGAAGAGTATTTTCATGAACCAAGTCTCTGTTCTACTCAACACCCACTCACAACATGGCCTTGGGATCATCACCTTTCTCCCTGCCATAAAAGCAATTAATATAAAACATGGTCATCTATAACAGTGTGATAAAACTGATCCTCTTCCAGCTAAGAAGGGGAAGAGGGAAAGAAGGAGCTCTCCCAGCCCCTACACACTGTATTCTGAAACACAGCACCTGGTGACCAGCGCCTGAATGAAAACAGAAAGACAAAACTCAACACAAGGTATCCTAAAAAATAAGAAAATTGTGGTTTTAGTGTTTGCAGTTCCAGAACTGTCACCCTGATTCGCTCTTCCTTAATGTATCATGATTTCCCCCCTTCCAGAAGGGACTGCAGGGAAATGACATCATGAAGCTCACTTATACAGATATGTAAGTTATGCCTTATGAGACAAGTAGTATCTTCCTGGCATGAAACCATCCTTTGCCCAGAGAAAATCCAAGAGATTTCTGACTTGTTTGTGTATTAAATATTTTTCCCCCACTGGAATGCAAAAGATTTGTCTGCAACAACCCAGTACAGGAAATCGTATTTGTCTTAAAAAAAACTCCACAGTAGAAAACTTGTTACAGATTAGTATTTATCAGCTTTGCTCTTATCTTTAAAAAAAAATAAAACAAAACAAGTCACTTTGGTGTTTACGAGAACAGGGAACTTATTTTCCTTTATACAGCTCTGCCACTGCACTTCAGGCATCCCCTACTCAAGTGAGACTTAAATGAGCTGTCATGAAAAACACAGGCTTGATACCAGGACCAAAAAGAAAGCTGTAGTTGTGTAGGGTAGGGTGGGAGGTGGATATAAAATGTGATCTGTTTCCTGACCATTGATGGAAATTCTGCTTCCACCTGCTGGAAAAGACTTGGGCTGTTGTACAAGTGACCCCTGGCTGTCCTGGCTCTACGGTGATGCTTGTGGTGTAATAACTCCCTCTGACTTCAAGAAATTGACTTTTATGGAATTAATGAAGGAGCAAAAGTAACAAGTTTAAAATCTTTGACGTAACTCATCAGTTTCACCAGTGGATGAGAAAGAGGTGCAACAACTGTAGTTTTACACCGTTAATTCAGAGAGGGAAGACAAAACCCAACAAAAATATGCTATTCACATAGGAATAGCACATTTGACTTTGGAAGAAGTGAACTCATTTCAATGATGGCTTAAACCCCAAGTAAACTAGAAATCATGTTTAAAAGGAACAGAGCATTGATCTCAACCAAAGGCATTGCCAGACAGGGGTGCAGAGCAGCCACAGTGACACAGAGCATCTCCAGCTGAGGGAACAAGCTACTCGATGCCCCCACTCCAATATGCACTGATTCAGATTTTTGAGCCTACAGAACGATTTGTCATTTGCTGAAAAGGCCCCTGTTACACTCTGAAGGGAAAGCACTGGCTGTGAAACACCAAGGCCACGCTCTGGCCCGTGGGTGCATGTTGGTGAGGTCAACTCCAGCTGTCCTGGCTGGAGAGTCACCACAGCCAGAAGACTGGCTGCTGCTTCCAATAACACACCAAAAGCTGAAAACTGTGTGCTATTGTGTCCTCCTTACCATCTCCCATGCTTTGTGCCCTCTAGGAAGGCATGGGAAGCTGCTATCTATTGCACCTGGGTGTAACTGCAGTTTAACCTGGACCTACTACACTGGTGCTGTTGGACAAAGGTGATGCACCTATTGCTCAAGGACAGATCAGAATCGCTCAGCTCATCTGATCAAACCCTCTTTTCATGATCTGAGTGACAGAAATTCAGCAGGCACTAACTCAGGTGCCCATCAGCCAGGAAACTTCAGGCGAAGTCAGCCTTGTAGCAGGTAAGTTTACAGTACAGTACGTGAGAGTTCACATGAACTAAGTTATTGCCTAAGGCTCCGGCAGGCTGCCTTTCTGGCTCAGGAGCCAGCAATGGCACAGGACTCCGTTGCCATCTTGGAATGTACAATTGCTTGATCTGAGCATCACCAGGAGCTGCTAGCATGGGACAGAGACCGATCCCCCAGCCCAGCTCCACTGCCCAGGGCTGGCTGTGCCTCGGTGGTGCCTCATCGGAGCACGTGAGTTCGGCCACACCTGAAAGGATCCCCCTGAACAGGCACTGTGGGACCGACCCAGAGCAGCTGTGAGTCTTGCATGAACCGTATGTGGTGCTGATATGATATTGGATACATTGATTAGTTTTTAGGTTTGTTTGTTTTTTAAATAAAAGTGCTCTCTGTTGCTCTGGCCTCATGGATCAGGACACCACCGACAGTTTTCAGGATCATTACGTATTTGTACTAAATGAACAACAATCTCTTCCCTCCCTCTTTTCCCTTTCCCTTCCCCTTCCTTCCTTTGCCCTTGCCCCCTTCTGGTTGCTGTTGTGTTAAATATGAGATCAGGCAAACCCCAGAGGCCAGTTTACATTTTTATGTTTTTGCAGATCTCCATCACAGATGGAATTTTTGCTGGTCATTTCCTGGAATCAACCCATTAGCAGGACACACCAAAAGAAAAGAGGGCAGTGAAAACAAACCCCATGACAGAGACGGAGGAAAGAAGACTCAATAAACAAGCAGAATTCAGTTTTCCACCGGGGTGGGATTTGCTAAGGGCTGGCTCACAATGACTTGCACCACGTAGTCCTTTGGGATTTTCAGCTCCTCCAGTTTCATTTTGTCTGCCAGGGGCCTGCCCGAGAAGAACCAGCGCTGGCTGCCAGGCTCCACTCCCTCCACGGCGTGCAGCCGCCTCTTCATGTGGTACACTGTGTCCATGCTGCGCACCACCAGTTTGAGGTCTTTGCCTGTGGAAAGGCGCAAACGAAGCTGGCATTCGTGCCCTGAATTGGGTGGGGGGTCAGGAATATCCAGAGTCTCCAGGTCGCCCTTCTCCTCTATCATGTTGATAGGTGGGGCAAGGCAGTAGACGGGAAGCTGGTACCGGTTGCCCAGTTCATCGTAACACTCTGTAAGAGCACCTTTAGGAGAGAAGAGGGATAAAAATGAGTACGAATGCATGTCACATCTAACACTGAAGTGGTCATGCTGGGAAGCATTTATCCTGCTGTTAAACCACCCAAGCAATGAAATCTGAATTCAGGCTTTAAGGGACTGATTCAAAAATCTTCAACACTTCACCTTGTTTTCAGATGGAAACTTGAGGCTGAGTTAAAAGCATCCCCTAAAAACCAAACACAACCCTCCCTCCAGATAAACCAGGATAAATTTCAAAAGCAGAGATGAGGGATGATTATGTACTTCCATGTGTCTCTTACAAGGGAAATTTTTCTCTGCTAGCACAGTCTGAGGTTCAGGACACATGTGCACCCAGAAAACACCACTTGGATGAATCACGTGATGCTGAACCTGAGCTGTGAAAAGGCAAAGACCACTGTGAAGGGAAGATTTTGTAACTTCTCAAACATCCAAAAATTGCTGAAACAGTTTCAAACAGGACTTGTGTTTTAGTGAGCACTGCCAGAACAAACAAACACGACCACCCAAGTCAGACAACTCTGTGGCTCCATACAGAGTCACCCCCAGAGCGATGACACCCAGCATGTACTTTATATATTTGTACAGCATCTGTAACCCCCATATTCAAAACCCTAAAGTTCCAGGAGTGATTTTTATTTCCCTAGACTCCTGAGAGGTTCCTTGGGATAATCTGGGTGTTTGTGTTCAAGGCTGCATGTGGCATTCCTCCTCCCCAAAATGGCACAGGGCGCAGCACAGCTCAAGGATTATAACAGACACTCAAGTATCAAATACAAGCATACAAGCTGAATTTTTCACAGTGTGAGACAGACTTTATAAATATATTTCAAGTACTATCCTGGAAAAGCAGCAGCAGATTTTTCATACCATTTTAAGAATAAGAGAAGGCCAAAAACAGAGCCCTGTTGCACACACTGATCCAGGAAACTGAGATGTTGAGGAAGCTGCATCCCAAGTCATCGCAGAAATCCCTTCTTGCTGTGGTTAAAACCCCCACCTATTCACACTCCAAGCAAATGCGGCTCCCATTTTGAATTTACCTGCTATAATAGATTTCCACATTTTTGCCCCTAGAGGGGGCACAGGCACTTGCCAAATTACCCATCCTTTTGGAGCTGGAAATGTTTGAAGAGGAGCCAAGTTCCTTGAGCTACAGAATATTAAAAAACCTCTTTGACTCGGCAGTTCTGCACACAACAGCCAACTGCTCCTTGTTAGAAATGTGGGGATTTTATTAGTTGGAGGTTTTTCATGCTGACAGTGAGTTGTCTTAAACTCTGATGTTTGATCAGCAAAATTACTACAGCACAAAATTATAACTGGGGGATGTATTGTGTCACTCAGCCCACTTTAATGGCAGCATCTTCAGCTGGAAATCTTTTAGACACAAGTCCCTGTTTTTTTAAGGATCATTTGTGTTGATGAAAGCACACAATGGAAATCTTGGACTAAAAGATCAATGTTTTAGGTACATCTACTGTTTGAGGCTTTTCTGTTTGTACAGGTAGCACCAAGGCATCTATAACCTGAGATTTAGAGAGAGAACAAAACAAAAAAGGAAATCCAGAAAGATACAGGAATACCAACTCATTACAGTTTTGTACCATTTATAAATCTCAGAGCAAACCAGCTTTTATCAAAACTATACTGGATCCACCCCTTTCATGGTTCTTTGCCATTTACAGACTAAAGCCTGAAGTTCCCACACTTCAGTTTTGTTTCACAATGTTCATTTCATTCTGTATGCCTCATCTATTTGCTAAATGTCACAGTACTAAATTCTGGACGTAGAAACAAGTAGATGCAGTTTGCTGCTGAAAAAAAAGCAAAACCCAAAACTTCAACAGCCTTTCAATTTAGCCAGAGCAGCTAAACTTGTACCTTTCTTTAAAAGCCACGTATCTTAAAAAGAATGCTCCTACTTTAGAATAGCATATCAAAGAGTTCATTTTAAATACCATGGGGTGAGCTTCCTAAGGAATTTCTTCACCACTTATATCATTGCCCAGCTGAACTAACATCAAGGTCAAAGTATATGCTATAAACACTAGATTGCTTAATCATAATCAGATAAGGAATATTAAATCAAATCCTCCAAAACAGCAGCTAACTTGGAGGTCTGTATTTAAATAAAAAAAAGACACTGCAGAGGAAACCTCTTGCCAATAAAATCCCACAGTCCCATCCCAGACTGAGAAACAGTTTATAACAAATTGTTAATGTAAGAACAGGTTACCACAAACCTCACCAGTAATCCCATTCTTCCACTCATACTGGTAAAAAAGTTCTTAAGGCTCTCAAGCCCTATATCCTACCACTCAGTGGCTTTCAAGACCAGATATATTGATCAAAGTACAGAAGACATTTACTGTGATCAGAAGAGACTTGATCCTTTACCCTCCTTACCAGCACTCCACACCTCCTGTAGGCCAGGCCAGCGCTCCAAGGAGATGAGGAGGTGTTGGTTCTTGCCTCCAAAGAATCCCAGAATCATTTAGGTTGGAAAAGACCTTCAAGATCCTTGAGTCCAACCTGAGACCAATCTCTATCTTGTCCACCAGACCAGAGCACTGAGTGCCACATCCAGTTGTTTCTTGAACCCCTGCAGGGATGGTGACCCCACCTCCCTGGGCAGCCTCTTCCAAGACCTGACAACCCTTTCCATGAGGAAATTCCTTCTGATGTCCAACCTGAACCTCCCCCGGCACAAATTGAGGCTGTTTCCTCGTTTGTCCTGTCCCTTTTTCCCTGGAAGCAGAGCCTGACCCTCACCTGGCTCCCCCCTCCTGTCAGGGAGTTGTAGAGAGTGAGAAGGTTCCCCTTGAGCCTCCTTTTCTCCAGGCTGAGCCTCCTCAGTCACTCCCCACAGGACTGACTTTCCAGACCTTTCATCTGGAGACACAGAGCTGTGCACACACATCCTGGTCCCCTTTAGCCAGTTCATTCCTGCTGGGCCATATGAGGCTTTCTGTCAAGTGACCTTTGAAGAGCATCAGACTCTGCCACAATCTTTAAGATGTCATAAACAGCAACAAATTCAAACACCAGCACATGAAGGGGTGTCACGCTGGTTGGAACTCAACAGCAAAACGATGGCTGAATGTGCTAACAGGAGGTGTGGTGAGTGTGGGGCTATTTTAAGAGATGAAGGCAAATGCGAGTTATCAGAGAGGAAGAGGGAAAGTGGTTGAATTACCCACAGCCACCATGGCAAGGCCTATCTCACCAGCCAGATGGCAGCTCTTCACTGAGGCATTCACTGCAGCATCCCCTAAGCAGAGCAAAGTACACAGGAAATTAAACATCCCAACTAGAAAACCCTTCATAATTTTGCTGTTATGACTGAAAATCATGTTTCTGATCCTTCTTTCAAGATACATCAGCTTTTACCACACAAGTTATTTAGCAGGAAGAGGCACTAAAAGAGCATTAAGCTTTTATGAGAAAACAGAAGGAAAAAAAAAAGGGAAAAAAATATTTTTTTAGGTTTTCCTGTTACTTAGGCAACCAGACTTCTCATCAGGCAGTTGCAGCACAGCAAGGATGCTGCCTCCCTTAAACCAGAAAAGCAAGAGGCAATGCAGAGGTGTCACAGTTGAGGCAGGACACCCTGTACCCTCCCTGCCGCTGGCACGCACAGCGCTTGGAACGGTGGGGGACATCCATCCCTCAGCCCCACTTACACTGATTTCCCCTTCCCTGCTTCCCTTTCCTTACTCAGATCCTGCAGACAGATGCTGCATCAGGCAACCAGAACAAGTTCAGATGCCAAAGCCTAGAGGGTGAGGTGGCACCTAGGATTTTCACTGCTGGATCATACAGAGACAGCACACAAAAGGGGCAGATTCCAGGAGGAAAGTGGCAGGAAGGATGGGTGGCAGGCAGCAGGTCTAGGTGGAGGAAAGATCAAGACACTATAAAAAGATCTTACAGCGATACTGAGGAGAGGACAAACTAAGCTTATCAATATTTGATATGCTTGAGTATTCTTTGTGTATTTAAATGTTCCTCTGGATGCGAACACGAGTTTAATAAACTTGGATACAAAACAACCCTGTTGCAACAGAAAGAACTGTCTTTGGAGAAAGCCAGTGACAGAACCAACCAATAAACCAACCCAACCACTCAAACGCTAATTGTCTCCCACTTTCCATCATTCAGAATTTAGGTGCATAGCACATGATCTAGGGAGTGCCCTGAGGGGTCTCATTGATGATCCCTGTGCATCCCTTCCACTCAGGATATTCCTTGATTCTATGATTCCAGAGTCATTCAGTACTGATGTTGCCACAGAGTTATGGAACTTCACTTTATAGGCTCAATTCAAGTCAGACAGAAAAGATACAATGCTAAAACCACAGCAGATGGGATTATATTAATATTTCAAAAGTAATACCTCACTTGGAGAGTGAGGAATTCTGGAAGGAGCTGCAAGGCAGAGCTTCTTGTTGGTTGTTATCCAGGTAGGAGACAGCTTGAGAATTTCAGGAGGAAAAATAAGCAGATGTGATCATCAAGCATAAGGAATTGGAACATTTCAAAATTAACTGCCTTGAAGGCCATAAAAACTTTGTTTTACTAAGATTATTAGGATGGAGATATTTCACAGGACTGGTAAGGAAAAACACTAAAAAAAGACTGGAAAATGCTGCTTCCACCTCTAGGGAGTTCAGAGCTTGGATTTACTTGTCCTTCTGCACATAAAAGGACCGGCAATTTAAGAGACCTAAATGATATGAAGGTAAACTTTTGGAGGAGTTATGAAGTCAGGCATATATGACCACACTTACCTGAAAACACAAAGTTTTAATGGCATTTTGGCATTTCCTTAAAGCTGCACACCCTTCTCTTCAGAAAAGGCAGCAAATTTCTTGTTTTCTGCTCATGAAGTGCCTTATATTTTTTTTAAGCTTTATAAGCTTTAGAGCAGTTTTGAGAAGGATTGTTCAGAAACACATAAAACTTAAAAACTGAGCAGATTTCCATCTCTTCTTCCCTTCCCCGAGACAGACTTGCCTTGGGAAGAGAAACTAAGACAACACAAAACAAAATCTAGCATTGCAATGAACTAAACTAATTTAAGGAGCCTCTCTGTGTATAGCACATTTGCCCAAGGAACAGCCGGTTAATTTGTTTTTCTGACTGAAAAACTCCATTCCAAACCCAAGCTGAGCCTGGATTGCTGAATAAATTGGCAATAGTAGAGCTTTCACCTGCAGACTATTGATTTGAACCCAATACAGATCAGAATTGCCTGAAATTAAATACAAAAACAAAGGGGGTGTCTTCTGGGTCTTACAGTACAGCAGTTCCTAGAGAGCAATGACTGAGGCAGAAAAGCTGAGCTATCTCTTCATCTTTATTAGTTGCTGATTCCTGGTCACAGCTGGGAGACACAAGATCTTATAAGACAAGAACCGTGTACTGACGTCAACAGCACGCGAGAGCGGTGAAGGGTGACTTTGAGCAGAACGTGAACAGGATTGAGACAAACAAGTGCAAACATGCAGTGGGTTTGTCCCAGCTCACCTGAAACCGTCACAAGCTGGGAGGAATTTAGAGAAAAAAGCTTTTTCTGACTTAATAATGACCCAAACGGCTCAGGGCTGCAGTTACCAACTGTGGCTCTCCTGTTTTCCGGAGGGCATTGCTGGGAACACTCGTGCAAGCCTGTGCCTTGCACCACGTACAGAGAACAATAAAGCAGCTGTAATAATTAATCGTGCGGATGAAGCACTTGATAATAAACCACACATATAAACCCCTCTCCTAGGTCTCCTCCATGATAAATTTCCATGGGGTATACAAATTTAAACTACCATAAAGCTACCAGACAAAGGTACAAGCCTTTCTCCTATGCCACAGCACAACAGCTTACACAACACAGCTTTGGTTTCATCTTCAGCCTCCCTTTATAATAAAGAACTTATTCCAGTTTCCTGAAGAACGGAGTTTGGAGATAATGAGTATTAAGCATTTAATAATACTCATTTCAAACTCACTGAAAAACAGCTCTTCCATTATGGGAACATTATTGGTCTGGCTCAATTCCACAATGGAGAACAACTCTCAGAGCCAGCAGGAGATCCCAGTGCCTCAGGAGCTGCTTGGTGAGCAGGGACCAGCTCACTCCTACTTGCAGCAATTGGCACAAGACAGATGGGAATTGTGCTTGGTGAATTACAACAAAAGAAAGGAGCAGAAAATAAAGACACTCTGCTACTGTCTTTGTAATCCTTTCATCCTGTTCGCTGCCAGGAGAACTACCTTAGAGCTGGTTCCATCAGCTATTGCACTGCTTGTGCTCACCTCCATGCTTGGATGTTCTTTAGAAAACTCAGCTCACTTGAGCTCCAAACCCCTTGATAAAATAATGCACATTCAGCTGCCTGAAAAGGATGTGCAAGGCAATAATCCATGATGCACTTACAGCAGAACTTACACAGACTCCTGAGGTCCCTTACAACCTCAATGATTTTTTTTACATGCTTTTGCTGTAATCACAGAATAGCTGGGGTTGGAAGGGACTACTGGAAATCATCCAGTCCAACCTCCCTGCCAAGGCAGGGTGACCTAGAGTAGGCTACACAGGAACACATCCAGGTGGGTTTGGAATGCCATCCAGTAATGGCATTCCTTACAGTAAGTTTCCCCATCCCTTTCCTCACAGGCTTTTGTCCCAATACTAACTCTAGAACAGAAGGATTCATCGGCGAGTTGTTCTTTATCCAAATGAGGTTTGATAAAGTCAATTACGTATTAATGCCTGGTAGCTGTCATGTTAGCAATACCATATGTACTGCCACTTCTATATCCCTGTAAAACTTGGATCTAATATTGCATGAAGGTAACAGCTTCCAAGAAATATTACATCAGGGTTCAAAGATGACAAGTCATTTTACTAATTAAGTATTCATCTACTATTCTGCTTTGCATATCATTAAAATAGATGCCTGTCTAGACAGGCCTCTTAGATTAAAAAAAAAAATCTGGTTGGTAAAGGCAGTTCTGTGTATATCCTTCTCATTTACATATGCTGTTCTCCATTATCCATCTTCTTAAAGAGGGTGGGGGGATTTGGAGGAAAAAGAGAAAGCAGAGTATCACAATCACCTGAGCCTGTATTGTATCCCAATGATTAAAGTCACCAGATTACCTGCTCAGTGTGAGGCTGCACAGAAGTTGAACTCCGATTTAAAGAAGCTGCCAATGCCTTTGTTACCATTGAATTTGTAAGTAGTCTGTTGTTCCCAGACACCCAGAGTGAACATCTAGCACTCAGCATCCCAAATCCTATGACTAACATGGTTAAAATGGAAAACAAAATGGGAGGTTAACAAAAGTGTTTTAGAGAGATTTTTCTTGCCAACCACAGACTTGTGCAGTTTTTGCTCTCTTTGCAGGTCTACAAAGTGCTACGTCCAGTTGTTTCTTAAACACCTCCAGGGATGGGGACTCCGCCATCTTCCTGGGCAGCCCCTGCCAATGCCTGCCAATCCTTTCTGTGAAGAAATTTGTCCTGATGTCCAACCTGAACCTTCCCTGGCACAGCTTGAAGCCATTTCCTCTTGTCCTGTTGGTTGCCCAGAAAAAGAGCCCGACACCTCACCTGGCTACAACCTTCTTTCAGGTAGTTGTGCAGAGAGAAAGCACAGTCTGACCACGTTAAGCCCATGGATTGAACACAGGGATGTTCAATTAGGAACTGGTGACCACAGCAACTCAAGCTGCTCCACCTCTGTTGCACGACCATGGGCAGTGTGCTCAACCTTCAAACAACCCCCTGCCAACCACAGTGCCCACTCTGGGCAGCAAAATGGTGTTTGAGAGAGTATAATCTGAGCTTGAAGTAGCTATGGATGGAAATCTGGCATGAGAGAACACTTATTATAGCTCCAGCTAATAGAACAGCAGAAACAACCCTTAGACTGAGCATGAAAGCAAATGTTGGCTTTTATGGAGTGCAAAGAGGTCTCACATCAGTTTGAAAGGAGAACAAGATGTAAAAAACTACTGTCTAAGACTAAACAACAATTTTCCCCAGGACCTACCTATATGCAACAGGGGATAGAAAAGCACAGAACGACCTAGACAAAGGTTTGCCCTGTACTGTTTTGTTCTTTTTGCTCCCAAACTTGCCTGTATCCCTGTGCTGCCATTCAAAGACCTGCTAATGAGCGTGGAAGTCATTCATTTGCATGCTCAGTCTCCAAGGATAACCAGCAAAAATGTTAAAGGCTCCAGGGAGGTCAAGCAAACTGACACAATCCCACATTAGTACCCACATTCTAAAATAAAACTACAACACAAGGCTGTTTAAAGCTGTGGGGGTGGAGGGGATTAAAGGAGGCTACAGGAAAGATTTGAAGCAACAGAAGGCTGCAGCACTGCTTTATGCCATTCAGTGTGCTCCTCACCTACAAGGTGCTGTTCCTTCAGAGTGACCTTATTTATAATAAAAAAGAGAAAAAAGTACTGATTAAACATAAAGGTAGAAGACTGCATATTAGTCAGTGCTGTATCACGCCCTGAGAAGAGGCCATGGGGATCTGCACAGATGGTGAGAGCCTGAAAAGGTTAAAAATTCAAGGCCTTGCTGCAGCTATGACCTTCTATAAAAATCTTACTTGATCACCTGGGAACCATTAAAGGCAGCACCGAGATTTCATTATTTCTGTAAAATGTCTCGTAGTCAAAACACGAATGGAAACACAGATCATTTTGTTGCAAGTTTTCTTTGCAGTAACAACTACAAACCAAACATTGCTTACTCTGGACTGGGCTCAGACATGTATCAGCAGAAAAGCAAAGCCCTCTGGGCTTGTCAGTGATAACTGTCAGCAAAAAGCTACTACCAGCTCCAGGTTCAAACAAACTCAGGAAGAAACTAAACTTCTTAGAAATTCGTATTTTTCCAGAGGTCAACCTGCCTGTAACACACTTTCTGAAGGCCAGTAATGACGTGAGGTTACCATCCCAAGGTATTTACTGAAGGAGGCTGTGGAGAGTTAAAAGTACTGAAATACCTCTAGGGAATGCTGTCTGTGACACACCCCAGGCAGGACTTTCCTTTACTTGCCCCTAAAAGGTTGCCAGGCTAAAGGGAGAAGCCTTCTGTGATTCAGACCCTTCTGACCAGAATAACCATTTTGCCTTCATCTTGCAGCAAAGTTACCATCTTCCCATTATCAAAATCCCTGGAGCCAAAAGAGTAAAGGATAACAAGTGTCATGGCCACTGTCAACTGGAGATCGTGGAGGAGGATGGACAAGGAGCAAGTGAGACACCCAAGGTCTGGCTGAGCCCCTCACTTACCAAACTGAGACACTCAGGAGGGCACCAATTCCTTCAGGAATACCAACTTAGCACAAAACATGGCCAATTACAGCAGCAAGCAAAGCCACCACTGGAGATCACCTTTTCACACAGAAGGCAGTGCCAAGGGGACTCTCACAGGCTGACATTGGAATTCTCAGTGAGGAATAAATTTTGAGCAGTTCATATTTCTTTTTCTCATTTTACTAGCAGACAGCAAGGCAGATGAAGCAGATACCCAGTTTCTCTGCTGTAAGCAGCCAATGATGGAGTAAATGTCCACTCCTGGGAAATATCTAATAAACTAAACATCATATCCTGACCACTATCAGATACCAGAGAACTATTATTCACTTGAACCAGACACACGCCTGTCTGGAACATCTGCAACACACAGATCAACAAGCAGCTTCTTATTTGAAGAATTTGAGATGTTCTTTTGTCATGAGTCTGGGTTTATTTTGAGCCATTATGTACAGTGAGTTTGGGTCTGTTGCATTGGTTTTGTTGTGCCTCTTTTTTCTTTTTTTCTTAAGGGAGTTACCTGAAATTTCCTGGTCACACATTAATGGTTTTAAAAAGAAGAGCAGTTTTGAAAACACTGTTGCAGTGTTATCCTCCCCATACCAGAAAAGGCAAACTGAAACCAAAGTCAGGAAATAGGCAAGTACTACAGGGGAAGAGACTTGAGAGCAGGCAATTATGTTGACAAAGCTCCTCAAAATACCTTTCACAAAAAAGAGCAGAAGTTCAAGATATTTAAGGAAAACAACTGTAGGATGTAGCCATAAGTAGGCTTTTATTTGAAGGGCTGATAGCTTCTAACCTGCACTTAGATATATAAATATTTCAGCCAGCCACAATTGCCTTACAGCCTGATGATTTGATTCAACACTCCATTTGAAGAAAACATGGAAATTCAGCATCCCTCAGAAAGGATGTTGTGCATCTATTTTAAAAATATTCATCACAGCAGAAATGACAGAAAGCATCATCTTAATTGTAGCTCCGGACTGAAGAGGCTGTTGAGAAAACAGACTGTGTTTCAAGGTTAGAAGGAACCCAGCGAAGCACAACAGGGTAACGCGTCCTTCACTGGAACCAACACACCGTTTCCCAGGAGCTTTTCCCAAGGCATTTCCCAAGAGCAAGAAGTCATTTTTCCAGGTGTGCTGGCTCAACGATGGACACACAAAATGCTGAGAATCACCAAGACAAGAAAGCAGCAGAGGAGGAGGAGCTGCCACCCACCAGGAAGCGGGATGGAGCAGGTTTAATTCGGTGTCCAGGTAGGGAGCATGCAGCCTGGAGCCACTGGCTGATGATTCCTAATTTAGATGAAATCTTCTAACGAAAAAGCAATTACTGTGCCTGAGCAGAAGCGAAACAGCCAGAGCATTTCAGAGATTTCTCAGCAGCAGGAGGTACTTTCTGAGGACAGAGCCGGCAGCAGGAGTGTGCACAAAGCTGCTCCATGAAATGGATTTTGAAGATGAGTTGGTCTCCCCCACTGCTTGGCAGGAGCCCAGAGCAGGAGTCCATCCAGCAGTTGGAATCAGCACTGCTTTTCACACTTGTCACAACCTTGTGCTGTGTCTGTGCTTCAGAATAACACGATGACGAGACTGAAAACACCAGAGTGGCCAAAACTTGAAATGCGCACCACCAAAACTGGGCCTGCAGCTCTCACCTGGGCGAGCACCCCTTTTCCAGAGTATCCATGAGAGCTGTGCACTCACAAAAAAGCAGGAAAACCTTAAAAAAGGCTGGGTGCAGTCTTGTGAAAGCTTGACTCAATGTACTCACTAATCATTTCAGTAAAGCTAAGCCTACAGAGTGAACTTGACGTCAACAACTCTTAAAAATAGACACTGATGTGTAGAAGAAAAAACAAAATACAAGCCCTCTCCTAATGCACACACATCCTCAGTGCCAGCAGCAGCTAGTCTGGTTCCTTGCAAGACACCAGCAATTTTGGGTTTTAATCCCTTACGTTTGGTATTTTTTTAAACTGAAGTAAAAACAAAACAGAAAAAAAAGCTTCCCTCAAACTAGTAACTGCTGTCTCCAGAGCAGAGTTTAGTCAAAAAAACTCAACCAAACTCAAAAAGTAACAAACTAGTAGGCTTAACTGTAAATTTTATGATATTCACTACAGAAAGATCTTAGTTTCCTTAACTTTCACAGCTTGCATTCTCATCTCAGTACTACTGCTGATCATATTGACAGACACACTTTGATAGTCAGACCTCCCAAAGCTTTCATAACTCTGCTGAAATCTAAAATTAGACAGCCAGTCACCAAAATGCCATTCACTACCCTTTTAAAGAGACATGTCGAGAAACTTGACCGAGTGTTCTGTATCCTCACAGAAAAACACATTGTCCAGCAATGTTTCACATGTGTGCAGATAATGTAACCCATAAAAAAATACAGTTTTGAATGACAATTAAGAAGTCTCTTCAGACAAATAAGCTACTGAGAAAGCAAAACCTACAGCCTTAAAATCCAGCAAAGGCTAAGCAATGAATTCAGTAGCTTGCAGGCAAGAAAGGGAGAAAAACCACAAAGACCTTGTGGCTTAAGGGACAGCAGTTCAGAGGGGATTCAATTTAAATGCTAAAGATGCCACAGCAAAATTCACTGTACAGATTCTCTCAATCACAGATTCATCAATACAACAGGTAAATCCAATATTGCCATCACACAAAAAGCACTGCAAACATTACAGAGTTCCACTTCTGGAGCTACCTATTTTACAGGAGACATAGATGAAATGGTCAGTATTAAACATCTACTGTATCATTTTGCTGTAGATAATTCTGAATTCCTGTACAAATTTAAATACTAATGTTTGGCTTGCTGGGCTGCGAGTGCACACTGCTGTTCTTGCTGAGTTTTTCATCAACACAAGAGAACATAAATGGAGTTTTTCATCAACATAAAAATGGAGTTTTCAACATAGCAGAGGGAAACTTTTTTTATTGACTAATACTGAAAAGTGCTAAAAACACCCAGAATCTAAACCTGATCAGTGAGGAGCCTGTGAATCCTGCACTGAGATGCAGCTGAGCCCTAAGGGACAGCATGTCTATGATGTAACATGGCCTTTTAAACACCACCAAGCTCAGAAATCCCAGCACACACAAAGGGGAGGTGATACACAGAGGGATGTAGGACTTCAGGCACAGCCATTAAAAGCTGCTCTGTAGTGCAGGGAAACATTAGGCCCAAAGGCAGCAAATATCACAAAATGATGCATAGTTACAGCTCAGTAAGAATTTTTTCTTGGTAAAGGTGGTCAGGCATTGGCAGGGGCTGCCCAGAGAGGTGGTGGAGTCCCCACGCCTGGAGGTGTTCAAGGAATGACTGGACTTGGCACTCAGTGCTCTGGTCTGGTTAACAAGGTGGTGACTGGTCACAGGTTGGATTTGATGATCTCAGAGGCCTTTTTCAATCTCACTGATTCTGGGACGCTGTTTGATTCAGTAGGGAGAAAAGAGTTTTGTCGGAATTAGGAATTTGTGTCTGGACTGGGAAGGTGAAGCATGTCATGCTTTCTCCACACTGCCACTGTTGGCTTTCAGGTTTTATTTTGTTTGGGAGTTTTTTTGTGCTTTTCTCTTTAACGTTTCACCCAAAGGGGAAGAAAACACTATTCACATCAAGAGCATTTCAGTAATTTCGCTTACTTTTCCCCAGCATTTAAGTTAAATACTCACACCCCCACTTTTCATGATCTCAAGAGTTGCACACAGTGAATGTGACAGTTGTGCTTGTACACAAAGAGCCAGCCCTGTAAGGCTGCTCACTGCAAAAACCTGCTGGGAGCCACAGGAGCTGTGCTCCCTTTCTCATTCAAACAGCATTGAAAGAGTTAAAACCAGTATCCTGATAACTCTGCTACAGCAGATTAAGTGTCCACCCTGAAATTTGAAAGCTCCACTTAACCCCAGAGAGATTGCAATTAATATTAACTACACCCAGGACAAGTCCAGCTCAACACTAACATTTGGTGCAGATCCTAATAAAATACTACACACTCCAACATTTCCTGTTTGATAGCTGAGAAGTATGTGCAACTGTTCTTCATTAAATTTAAATGGACTCATTAATAAAATATGGAGAATGTGCTACTTTAAGACATCAGGAAAAAAAGTATAAATTGGCGATAACGTTATTTCTATTTTTAAATCCCATCCCACAGAGCCACCCAAGATAGATGAGAAGTGCTAAGCCCATCCCACAAGCTTATTTATTTATTTAATACTTCTTACATGCTATTTTTAACTGCAGAAGACAGCAAAAGGCATCCATTAGAAAAATTACACTGGTTAGAGCCTTCCTCACACAGATTAGACAAGTGAGATATCTGACTGAACAGTCTTAGAAGGGATGTGATTCCCCCCTCACTTTCCTATAGGATTCTGGAATAAAAAAGCCATTTTATTTTTGCAGCATCAGCTAAGCCCAAATCTCTATCTGCAAAATCTGTATCTGTCAGTCCTCACCCCTCAGCCTGCTCCTCTCACTCCTCCGCTTCCTGCAAGGTTTAATTTTGTACGGAATACACGGCTTGAACACACACAATGTTACCCTGCAGGGACAGTAAAATGTAGATGGAGGGTTTAGTTTGGGTTTTTTAAGCCTCTGTTGAACAAGCGCCACAGTCTCATGGTATTGCATCATTTTGCAGACAAGCTCATCCTTTGGGAGAAGAACAAATTAGTAAAACATCTTTCATTTTATTCAAAAGAGTTAAAGGAATTTACCTTAAATGATGCTGGTTTTCCTTAGGAATCAAGATTCTTTGGAGAGCTAAGAAAGGATATCCTTTGATTTCAATCACAAATAAAGATTTTCACATAAAAAAATGCCAGAGCTACACTGCCAAATTATTTAGGGAAGAAAAAAAACCTCATCTTGATTTCTACACATCCTTTCCCTAAATAATTGCTTTCTTTGAGGACATACAGTGTGTTTTCCTGCACAATGTGAGCAGCACATTTCCCCTTTGCCTCACATGGGAAGGAAAAATAGTAAACTGCAAGGAGTCGCTCCAGCGTTCCTGAATAGTTTCTACCATGGTTTCTGGTGGACCAGAAGACAAAACTGCACATTGACATTTACATTTTATTTCAGGAGACATTTTGATTTTTGCAGAATCACAGAACTGTTAAGATTGGAAAAGGCCTCCAAGATCATCGAGTCCAACCTGTGACTGGTCCCCACCTTGTGGGGGTCAACCAGACCAGAGCACTGAGTGCCACGTCCATTTGTTCCTTGAACACTTCCAGGGATGGGGACTCCACCACCTTCCTGGGCAGCCCCTGCCAATGCCTGACCACCTTTTCCATGGAAAAAATTCCTCCTGATGTCCAGCCTGAACCCCCTCAGCACACTTGAGGCTGTAATTTTCATCTTAACTTTGCTGCAGAAGACAGACCCTGACCTGGATGTGTATTTGCCACCCAGTCAGGTGAAGAGCTATAGACAATAAAAAGGGTATAAAAAACAAACTTCAGAAGTGACAGAAGTCCCCTGCCATGCTCTGGGTCCCCACACAGAGCCCAGGAGAAGGTGGCAGGACAGACCACCCCATGCTGGGCACCACTCAGCAGTTCCATGGGGGTAGGTTGGGTAGGGACAGACTAGATCCTGATGCAGACACTGAAGCTGAATTCCTTCACAGCTATTTTCCCTTCTTTCTAAACTTTGCCCAAAATGAGCTTTTTGTAAACAAAACCACAGAGGTTGTTGGTGTCACTCAGAAGAGGGAGAGTTTATTTGTTCTACCTGCCTAGAGAAAAGCTGTTTGCTGAGAAAGACATTACTGAGCCCATTAATGGAAGACTTTTATTCATAATCTATTCAGACATGACACTAACAATGCTTGATGGCTAAAAAATACTTGAATTTCTAAAAGAAGTAGCTTACTCTGTAGCGGAAAGGTCACACTGCATGGAGAACTATGCAAACAGCTAATGCACAAGACAAGTATTGCAAGCAGAAAGTTGAATAAAAAGCATGTAATGCAATTTCATGGGTACAAAAATCACCAGTAAACTTGACATCCTGGACAAAAATTCTAAATATTCTCTGTGTTGGGAACTCAGCCTCAATTTTCAAAATTTGGGAGCCCTGAAACTATGCATTACATCCACCCTTCTTGTGAGACACACAAGGGACTCCGTCTCAGAAACCAAAGAGATTTAAACTTCCAGGTAGGGTTAAACTGCTTAAAACTTTTCCACTTGAATAAAATCCTCCTGCACAGTTACAAGTTGCTATGTCACTCTAACAAGAAGTAGCAGAGACCTAACACATCAAACAACTTCTGTGCATGACTTGATGCCATAAATTTAATGTTTCCCCTGAAGTGCTGTTCATAAGCACACACGTGCTACATTTAACCTGAATACATAATCCAGTGCCACCAAAATAACTCATTAATAGAGTCTCGTCAAATTCCATAACCACATTATACAAATAATATCCCTCTTGTTGCTCATGATTCAAATTCTCATTTATTGAGAGAATTATTTTTCTACCAGTCTCTTGTGTATGGTCACAAGGAGACTCAGACCTCACTGAGAGTGAACATTCCCATTCTAAAAGACAATTTTTAAAGGTTAAGCTGAAGCCTGATGTGAAAGCAGCTCACATCAGCAACAAGAGACCACAGAGAAAGGAAATGTGCATTTTGTTAAACCTTCCCCATATATAATGTTGAACTTTCCTGGCATCTACTATTTATATTTTAGCAACTAAGCAAAACAATGCAGTGACTTCCTTAGGTCTGCAAATATATAGTCTCTGAGATATTAATTGTATCCATTTATCTAAACAGTGACTTATTATCAGTAACTTCAATTATCTGTTTTTTTCAGCCCCCTCTCACCTATACAATTCCCTCCAACTCACAAGCTGTCTAAATATCCAGCTGCTCCTGGGACATCTTCAGCAATGTAGGTGTTTTGGAAGGACAAAAACTCCAGCAGTGTTATCCAATTAGGAGGAGAATATTCTGATGTTTTCTGGACACAGAATATAAATAATATGCTATTTAAAATACATTATTGATATAGAAAATGAAGAAGCCTCATAGACAATTCAGGATTTCCAGATTCTGATCCATTTGATGAACTTGTGCAAGTAAAGAAACACATATAGAAAAGACAGGCACAAAGAAGTCTTTTGATACCAGTTCCACGTGAGACAACTTGACTCCTTTCATCCTCCTTTGAAAACCACATTGGCCTATAGTAGAGAAGTTATTTTTCTCTCTCCAATAACTTGAGCCTGGGATATGTACAGACCTCCAACAGGCCTGTCAGGGAGGAGACTTGAGATCTCCTCAGTACCAGCCAAGTTCCAGAAAGAATTGACAAATTCCTTTTTAAAACTGATTACTCCAGAAACCATTTCTATATGTGTAACTCCCCTTGACAAAAGGTCCTTCAGTATCAGTTAAATGCAAAACACAAACCTACTGGAAAACAATGTGATCTGGAGGACCACAACAGAGCATTCAGGAATTATGGAAAATCCAGGCTCTGTTGCAGCACTGGAAGTTCCCACCTCTCAGTGATGTTTCAGAGATCCTGACTGTTCAACAGGAGTGGGAGAAACAACACATTATGCCACAACTACCAGTAATGTTTCACACTTTTAACAGGGGACAGAGGGATCCCCCAAAACACCCTTTCCAAGGTAAATACATCATCAGCTGTGACTTTTAAGGAAACTGAGGTCCTAAACGCTACCAATAAAAGAAAAAGAGAGTAAAAAGGCACTGTGAGCAGTCAATCTCACAAAGACTAGTTACCCTAGAAAGCAAACCCCTGGATCTTCCAAATCACGCTCTTTTTTCCTCCCCAGAAGACTCCAGTCAGCACATAAATAATGTCTTTTACACCTGTCAGGAACAAGTTCATTATTTGGTGCAAGGCTCTTCATGTCTCTTCTGGAAAAGGGGACATCAAGCAGAACCCAATCAGGTCTTATGCTGCTCCTGTCTAATGTGTTCTGTTATGAGGTGGTGGGTGATTATTTTTTTTAGTGTGGATTGCTTTTCATGTGGGATTTTTTGTTTGGGTTTTTGGGGGTGGTTTTTTGTTTGCACGTTTGCTTTTTTGGTTTTTTGTTTCTTTCTGTGGGGGGTTGGTGTGTGTGGGGATTTGGTTGGTTTTAATTTCATCCTGATTATTTCAAGTTACCAAAGCTACAAATCCACTCAGTTATTAATATTTTTCAAATAGAGAACTTGGACTGCATTTCTACTAGGAATAAAGGGTATTGATTAATTTCAGATTGGTGGAATGAGGGAGAATATAGCTTGGAAAAAACCCATCAAAATTCAGAACAATAGAACAAAAGGGAAAGCACCCAAAAGAAGTGCTTACAGTTTATCTTACACAAGATATAACAGCAGATTGCCAGCACCAAATTTTGTAGGAAAATTTTTCACACTCTTCAGAAGAGAAACTTTCATAAACTCCAACAGTTCAAGTGCCAAAGAAACATATAAAATCAAGAGGAGAAAAAAACCCCAAATCTACTTCTTTACAAAGGAAAGCTGGAAAAAAAGAAAAATGTGCCTTCAAGCATCCAAGTGTTTCAAGAGATTAGAGAAAGTCCCAGGTGCTGCCTGTAAAGGTCAGACACAAACTGTGCATCACCCCATGTACCAGATCATAGACTCGAATTGAAGCAACTACAGAATGGCAGATTTTCTGGGTCCCTCCACACATAGGAAGACGCACATACTAAAATACGGATATTTAAAATTATTGCATCCATGTCTCAGCTTAAAAACATTTTCAGCTTAAAAACATATTTGTCTTAACCTACTGTTACCATTCTTAGAGGCCACATCCACGTCAGCCAAACCTACCATGTGGTAGTGTTATGTTTGCACCATCAATGATTGCTTGTGCCAGTTCGTGATCATTGCTCTCAAAAGCATGTGCAGCAGCCTTGAGGGCATCCCAAATCTCCTTGCGACCTTCGAAAGCCGGAGCTGTGTCCCAAAACTCATCCCTCTTACTGCGTAACTGTCCATCTGTCATGGGGTAATCGCTTTTCCATTTCGGTTTCTCTTTCTTCAAGGGCTGATTACGACCAAGAGCAACTGTGGGGGAGGAAGAGGAAGGGAAATTAATAAAAGTAACAGCACAAAATAACAAAAGTGCCCTTTGGTTATTCTCTTTAGGATCTACAGCACTAAAGTTTACTTCCAGGCAATCCGAACCCTATTTGTCTATCTCCTCTGAGGCATCACCTCCCTTCCCCTGAACTCCAAGTTGGTTTGACCTCTTTCAAAAATAGCAACACATCCTGTTTGCTGATTTTACCTGGAAATCCAGGAATCCATCAAGCTTTAAAAAGTGGTTACCTCAATCACAATAAACACGAAAAGCATTTGTTTCATTTTAACTACAGCTATTTTGTGTAATAACCAGTTAAGATAATCACATAGCTATAAAGATGGTAGAATAAAGCTCCCTGCTCACTTTAAACTCCAGACTGTTCTAAACCATTCTCTTTCATTTGAGTGAAAAAAGGATTATTTCAACTTCTGTTGAAAGGGAAAAGAAAAAGAAGAGAGCAAACTTCAGTGCAGACTGGGAAGAATTTCACCCCACAAGAGTTAAAAATCAATTTCCTTTCTCCATTTCCAAGCCCCTCCTGTAATGGAACTCTTGGGGGACAGTATGGATAAGAGCAGTGACAAATCACAAACACAGTTCTCACCATGGCTCAATACCACAAAGCCTCGAATACACAAGTTTAAACATCTCCAGGGGAAACGAAGTGTCCTTCAACAGTTAAAACTAAATTTAGGTGTGTTTGCAGCTGAAAACAAGCAGTCCCTTCATGGGGCAGGGCCCAGAAACTGAGTTTCTGTGGTGATGGCTACTGAATGCTCCTGAAACACAGGAAAGCTGCACAGGACTGAAGTCAGTTAAGGATCCCAGCACAGAGGGTGCTGGAGAGTCAGCTCCATGCTCTCCATGTCCCAAGACAGCAGAGGAACCCCATCAGCCATCAGGCCAGGGAAGGACGAAGAGATGCCACCTGTCACCCCCCATCCACGTTACCAAGGCCAAGTTATCTCTTTCAGGAACAAGACACCACAGCTGCCGTCAAACCAAAGCTTGCAGAACAAAGCTGCTGCTTATCAGGTGTGCCTGGATAGTCTGCAAGGATGGGAGAGCAACAGGACAAACAAGGATTTAAATTTAGTATTCTGTATCCCATGCACATCCTTAGACATAATAAGAAAAGTTTCCTTTCTCAAAACCCTCTTATTTTTCTGGGAAAAAGTTGACAATAGCTAACAAAAGCCCTCATATCTGTCCTCAATCTTACTCTATCTGGTTTTCAATGGAAGAATAGTATAATGTCCAAATATTTTTCATAGCCCTTAATCTAGATTTAGGCTCTATCTCCACAGTCAGCTAAAAACCATATTTATGGCCAGGAGTGTCTGTGCGGGTGAGGGACGTGACTGAGAAGACTAAGTGTCAATATATCATAAATGCTGGATTCAGTTAAGCTGTAACATTTTGCAAACACAGTATTTAATTAAAATATTCCCTCTTCTTCCTCAATGTTTTGTTTGGTTGGGGTTTTTGTGCCACAGATGCACTCAGCTATTCTCAGAACCCTCAACACTGAGCACTGAGGCTCAGGGCTGACCATCAGTGCCTGGTGGTGCAGCAAGGCATTCCAACTTCACCCAGGCTTTAAGGAGACTAAAACCTACACACACCAGGTTCAGTTACACACCCTTATATAACCTGACTCCATATGACCACAGAATTACCTGCTTCATTTCATAACTCAGAATGACAGACACACTTATGAACCTGAGGTGTAAGTCACTGAAAATAGGATTTTGAAAAGAATTCCTGATAGTAAGGTGACATTGCCAACTATGCAAACGCATGAGCCTTCTTCCAATTAGAAAAAAAACATAGTAGAACCACAGAATGGCCTGGGCTGGAAGGGACCTTGAAAACCATCTTGCTCCAACCTCCCTTCCACTAGTCCAGGTTGCTCCAAGCCCTGTCCAACCTGGCCTTGGACAATTGCAGGGATGGGGCAGTCACACCTTCTCCAGGTAACCTGTGCCAGGGCCTCAGCATTCTCACAGGAAAGATTTATTTTCTAATACTCAATCCAAATCTAATCTCTGTAAATTTGAAGCCATTACCCCTTGTCCTGTCACTCCAGGCCCTTGTAAATAGTCTCTCTCCATCTTTCTTGTCAGTTCGCTTCAGGTACTGGAAGGCTGTAATTAGGTCTCTCCAGAGCCTTCTCTTCTCTAGGCTGATCAATCCCAACTCTCTCAGCTTTTCCTCATATGAGAGGTGCTCCAGCCCTCAAAACAACTTGGTGGCCTCCTCTGGATGAGATATTTGCATGGAAATACAGTCAGATGACAATTAAAAGTAGGAAATGACAATTGCATGGCACACATATACTGACTCCAGCTGTTATTCTGTATCCCATGCAGGAACTAACAATAATAAACTTCTGAATCCTTTCAAGTGACCACAAACATTTATTGCTTTTTGTTTCCATGAGATTGCTTCCATGAGATTGCTTCCATTTGCTTTTCAAAGAAGTGCTGACCATTTAACAGATTTCAGAACAGCAAACCCAAGTGTTTACAAAACACCAAGTTTCCTGGCAAAGCCCGGCTGTTCCCAGTCCAAGTCTCAGCTGAGCACACACAGGCTGGGAGATGATGGTGAGGCAGCCTAGAACAATGCTGAGGGAGGCAGCCCTGCATGCATTAAACAGTATATTATGAAATTGCAAAAACATATGTGGGAAAACACTTGAACAAGGAATTGTTTCCTTACTAAGGCTCAGGAGTCGGAGCATGAACATATCAGACAGACAGAACAGGACACTGTTAGAAATTTGGGTCAGTGGGCATCTTCTTTTCATTCAACTTCAGCTAACATCTGTTTGCACGTACATTCAATGAATGCTAATTTATCCCACAGGGCCCTTTCCTTCTCCCCAAACATTAATTATGGAAGCAGGTTAAAGGCACTTCCCACAGTCACAGCAGTGTCGCCTGTGCCTAGCCCTGCACCATGGAGGAAACTCCAGTAGACCATCTCTCTCCCTGCTTCTCCCTTTGCCCAAGACAGCATCCAAGTGCATTGCTCTTCACTAGACCAGAATAGCAGGGGAGAGACTAAAGGGACAGAGATACGATCCTTCCTACACAGACAGCAGGGATGATAAACCCAGGGATAAATTCTTTTTTTTCGAGTTGGAAAGAAGGGTGGTGGAAGAAAGTGACTCTACAAATGACTCAAAAGCCAAATCCACTCTAACAAGCCATCCATCCCAGTACTTAGCCTTTAAACACAACTTGGCTTCACCACAAGCCAATATTTAAAAAGGTCTTTAGCATGTTTATAATTTATTAGAAGTGCTTCAAGAATCCCCCAAAAACCTTTATGCTTCTTCTGGAAAAATATTAATCTCTATCCAAATGTGTGGACAGATGGAGCAGAAGGGATACAAGAAACTCAGGACAAGTAAAAAGCCCTACTGTGTAAAAGGGTCGAAATATTTCACTCTCCACCCCGTGCTTTAGTCACTAAAGAGAAACATCACTACATGAATTTCTACAAAGTTTTGGACCACATCAAAGGACTTTTCCCTTTCCGCAATAAGGTTGATAGAGAAAGAAACATCAACAGTCTGAAACACTTTGCCAAGTATGTACAGTTTCAGTTTTCTATCCCTCACTTTGGAAGCAAACTAGAGCTCAAAAGGAAATGTTGACTTCATTTCAGACCATACACATCAGAGGCACAACCAGCTTGCAAGATCTGCAAGAGAAAGTAACATCCACATTAATTTTTCATCTTACATCACTTCAACATAAGTAAGAAATTATTAATATCCTGCTTGGAAACAGGAATAGTTTTATAAACGCCAAGAAGGCACGTTCTCTGAGGCAATACTGAAACTTGCTGTCTCAATAGATGGCAATGGTTGATATTTTTGGCAAGAGATTTATTTAGAAGGGAATCTGGAAACCATTAAGAGTCTACTTTTTAAAAAGATCAGCACATTAGTGACAGTCTAAAATAAGTTACTTGCTCCAATAGCTCACAGGTGCCTCATCCCAAAAGAGGGACATAGTGTGCATCCCAAAGAAGGGTAAGAAGGTCACAGAATCCAAGACCTTCAAGATCATTGAGTTCAACCTTTGATCACCACCTTGTCAGGTAGACACTGAAACTGCCCAGGAAGGCGGTGGAGTCATCATCCCTGGAGGTGTTCAAGAAACAACTGGATATGGCACTCGGTGCTCTGGTCTGGTCGACAAGATGGTGATGAGTCAAAGGTTGGACTCGATCTTGGAGGTCTTTTCCAAACTAAATGATTCTGTGATTCTGTTTAATGCCTCAAAGTGACCTAAAACCAGCAGCAGACAAGCCATAGGCTATTTCTGTCCCATCTGCAGGTTTTAGCAGTGTATAACGTGTTTTCCCTATCCAGGTAGAACACCACCCTGAGATCCTTAAGGTAGCTACTACTGTCTGCCCCAATTGGCTCCTGGCAACCTACACAGTCTTTTTCTTCAGAAGAAAGGATGTCTCTCTCCAGTCCTTGCAGACTGTTTTATAACCTGCACTGTGAAGGTTTATTTCCCTTCTCCACATCTTCCCATCAAAGCAATGGAATCAGTAAGGTTATCTATGCTTTTTTTGAGTGAGCTAATACAGATACATCTGGATATTTAAATCAGTTTCTTAACAGAATGTCATAAAACGTCTACGTAGAACTACTTTTTTAACAGCTGGTGTGTTTGTTATGTCGCTCTCACTGTGGATCACACTACTGTCAGCTCCTGTAAAGAGGGCCAGATGAGCAGGAGCAGCTGGTAACACAAGAGTCTCATACTCAAAGCCAATATCCAGCTAAAGCTTTCATAATTCCTAGTTTATACAGCCATGAACTATAGCACTCGATAATCAAATTGGATAACATTTCTGCCTCAAAGGGCTTTCTGTCAAATCAAATACCACAAATTCAACAAGCTGAATGAGCCAGCAGAGAGTTTACAGCCTCTGGAGAAGGGCAGGTGGACCTCTGCTTCAAGTGTGAACTAGGTCTTCCTCCTTGCCAGCTACTGACCAGGCAGGTAGCCCCGTAAGAGACCCCACAGGATTTCCTACAGCCCAGAGTTACCTCCAGAAACTGAGCTTAAACCCGAAGCGTTTGGGGAAATGACTCCTTTGCTGTCAGTCAGCCTTATGTGAGCTTTTCCCTCCTGTCCCATTTTTTGGAGTATCTTTCACCTACTTCTAAAAATGTTAGGAATAAAATTTGGCATGTTAACCCCATGCTAAGGCTCCACATGGAATTTCTTCCTTTTTCTTTGAAACAGAAGCATGTGTTGCTTGTAGTATTAGTCTTTTACTGCACTTGTAAGTTGAAGAAAACTGTCCCAATTTGGTCACAGTATATGATGGAAAATTTTCCATGCACACAGAACCCATCCAGAATGTGGAGAACCCAGCAGTGCAATCCCCAGAAGGAGACACCTGGACTGGACAAGCTCCATTTTGGGATTGGAGGCCCAAAGCTTGTTGATTTTCATGTATCCACCTATGACTTTGTGCCTGGGTGTGGCTGTGCTTCCACATCCCTGCAGATGTGTAGGAAGACAGACACACAATCAGAAACAAGCACTGGGCTGGCATGGAGAGACCCTCAACCAGTGAAGCATGAGCTATGAGCAGACAGAGACAAATATTCAAAGATCAAAATGTTGAAAGGACACCAGTATTAGGAGAATCTGGCAATATATGATAATATTTTCTTTTTTCTCTTTGTTTTGATTAAGTAAATATCTAAGAGATAAAGACAACTGCTTAAGTGTGCAGAGATAAAAAAGATACGGAAGGAACGGTGAGGAATGGAACAGGAGTGCCCAAGAGAAGTGCTGAAGGATAAAAAAATCACAACAGTATCTGAATGTTCAGAATCTGTTCTCAGTAGAAAGATGGGATTTGATGACTCTGAGGTTCCATGGGAGGAGGACAGAAATGATAAGCCATCAAGGAAACTACACAGACCAAGACTTGCAGAGGCTGAGGCCAGCAAGGAGAATGTGGCACACAGGTCCTGTTTGGTTTCTTAAACACTTACAGCTTCAACAGAATAAGCCAAATTCTCCCAGAGAGAGACAGTCTGAGAAACAGCGATGGGTAATGATTTGAAGCCAGTCAGGAGAAGCAAGCTTAATGTTTTATAAATTGAACTAATGATCAAAAATATTTTCTTTACACATTTGCTTCCCTGCTGAGGATCAGTTGCTAACAAAGTACTTTTCAAAGGTAAATTAAATGCAAATAACAGTTCACTACCCATAAAGTTTCTTTTACTAATAGTCTCAAGGGCTTCCCTTCCCACAATCAGTAAGTAGTACTCTACTTAATCAAATGAGTTGCATTTTATATCTATTTTGCTCCAATTTCCTCATAAGGTATCTCGTAATTTGGTATCAATATCTAGACACAGTTCATCCTAAACATTCTCTTTGCATCACTCTCTAGTGTAATCCTTCCAACAGCTGAATTACAATAATGTTTGAAAGAGTCAGTACAAAGGAGACGTGCAGAAAACTGGGGAGGAGGCAGGGGAAAATGTATTGCATCTAAGCAGCAGACAATTTGAATTACATTAACTAGCATAGGCTTACACAATTTAAATTACATTAAGAAGCACAGGCTTACCCAACAACAGGAAAATGGCAGAATCTTATCTGTTATTGCTAGTTTTCAGCAGTTTTATATAGTAATTTATTTTTGCACGGCAGTAACAGTATTTTGGAAAGGAAGTGACACTGGACAGTATTAAAGAACTACAAATGAAATAATTCACTGGACAATTAGGTTTTCCTAACGAGGAAACAAAGGAGCAGCAAGATTCCATATGAAAACTAAACCAATACCTATTACTACAGTGCTGAGAGCCTTCAGAGCAGTGTAACACTTCTAGGGACCCTGTGTGAGTTCTCCAAGTGCTGTGTGTAGATAGACAGATAAATTAGATAGATAGACAAATTACATAGATAGATAGTTTCAAGCATTGTCTTTTTATCCAAGTTTTATCTTTTTCATGAAAGGAGACTGCACAGGGTACAATAAATGCTACAAGAAAAGCTACATTTCCTAATAGAAATTCAAGCTATATCTTTAAACAATGGCATAATAAAACACCAGGCTACAGACTCAAAGCCATGTTAAAAAGGTGTAGGCAAAGCAAATAATTTTGAGCCAGACAAACACCAAACTGTGAAGGTTTTCAGAGCAGCAAACCTAGCAGAGACACATCTGCACTCAAGAAGTAAATCCACTGGCCAGCCCCTGGGGCTATTTCCCCTTTCTTCTACCTGAAATGGGGTGAAGAAAGGAAGAAAATAAACATTAGATGGAGAAGGGGAAGAACCAGCAGGGACAGCAGGTTGATCACAGTCACTTAAAGCCAGGCTTGCTCTCCCATGTGAGCCGCCTGCCAGACATGCCATGTGCTGGTGCTAAATGATGTATGTGGTCCCTCAGGGGTCCAAAGAGGGGATCATCAATCACTTGTGCCACCCTGGTGCTCAAAGCCAACCAGGCAAAGAGTGCATTGTCTCCAAGATGCGCATTGTCTTCCCTATTTCTCCAGTCTCTCCTTAATTCTTACCCAACACCTTCCTCCAAATTGATTTAATTGACCAGAAAAAACTGTAGCAAGTAAAATGCAAGTTACTCTGGTAATTTCAGGCAGCTCTGGACAAGTTGTACCAGCAGGACACTTTCCTGCCTCTCTACCTACACAAAGCACTAAACCTTCACTGAGTCAACCCAGAGGCCTCACAGCATGAGATATAAAACACATGAGATGATGCATGAATGAGGGTGTATGAATGTGCTGGACAAAGAAAAAACTGACTCTAATCACAAGGCATTACACTGTATTTTCCATTTCTCCCATCATTTTAACAGGAACTGCAGAAGAAATCAAGAGAGCTTGGTATTTCCGGGCAGCTCATCACTCATCGCCCCTCACTTTTCAAAGAAGCCAGAAGTATTGCAGCAAGAAATAAAAGCTTCAGCTTTTGAAATCTGCTCCCCTGACGGTATTCCAGATCCAAACATTCCACCTCATCCCAACACAGAGGATCTGTTCAGATGACCAACAGTCTGCTTTGCACTGGGATATGCTGCAACAACACAGGTCGCCTTTCACAGAAAATGAAACCAGGTCAGTGCATTTTGTCTAACATGAGGTGCATTCACAGCCCAGAGCCAGCTGGCAAGAGGCGAACTTCAGCCTCCAGTCTGTTTGTGAAGGTTTTATGAGGACAATTCCTCTGCTCTGGGAGCTGCAAGAGCAGGACAGCAAAGCACTGGTTACCAATGCCTGGGATAAGCCGTGTTGGATAGAGCAACAAAGCAAACAAAGCCCCTGTGAAATTCCATGCTGCTATTTGCCTCAACATTCCAAACAGTACTTTTCAAAGGAAATTTTTGACCATGGTCTCCCACCAAAAGCTGAGCACTATTTCCTCGAGTTAATTCTATGGCTTTATTATAGAAAGGAAGCCAGAGAGGGACTTTCCATTGGGAACTGTAGTGACAGGAGCAGGAGTAATGTGTTCAAACTGAAAGAGGAGACATTTAGGCTGGATATATGAAAGAAGTTATTTAGGCCCTGGCACAGGTTGCCCAGAGAAGCTGTGGCTGCCCCAGCCCTGGAAGTGTCCAAAGCCAGACAGGATGGTGCTTGGAGCAACCTGGGCTAGTGGAAGGTGTCCATGCCCATGGCAGGGAGGGAAACAAGATGATCTCTAAAGTCTGTTCCAAACCAAACCATTCTGTGATTAATAGTTTACTAAAGCTCTGTGGTTACTCTTGAGCACTGTCTGCCCAGCCCAGCTTCTTGCTGAAAGTGCAGGCAGAGGAGTTGTTGAATATCTCAATTAAGCTTATGATAAAAAAACACCTCTTTTCTGGACAGAGAAAAATGCCTAAGGGAGGGACACCTTTGTGGACTCAACAAATCCTCAGTGCCTCAGCCAAGGGGTGACGACGGATGAAGAAACAACATTGCCAGGCAGGGCAAAGGGCAGATGATGCCCATCTGTCTCTATTATATCCTATCACATGAATCCTAGAGCCACAAACTCTCCTTCCACAGGCAGTAAGAAAAATAGCAGTAGCTGTTTGACTGCTCAGTGTCAGCTTCAGCCTCACAGTGAAGTTCCAGCAGCACTATGGTGAAATAGCTTCGAGGGACAGACATTATCAACACAATTACCTGTCAGCACTGTTTACGCTGGAATTTAAACTGTTCCTATCTTTGGCAGATGAATGTTTTCAGCTGGATACAGAAGAGGATAAAGATTTACCCATTCCCAAATCACAGTGTGCAAGCACCAAGACCTTTAATCTGTATCGTCAACAGTGCACAACTAGACTATCTTTTTTTAAAGCTATGACAAGAACCATTAAGGAAGCTGTCAGCAACATGAAAAATATCCTAGTTGAGATAGGCTGCAAAAAGTACACGTTTCTTTTGACTTCTACAAAGTGTAGCTTAAGCTAAAACTCAATTGCAGCTGAGGGCTTGGCACCAAGGCAGCATCTCACATGCAAAACAAGTGGACTACAGAGCACAGCAGAGCTGTGGGAATGCAGTGGGAAGCTGCACAGAGATGATCTAAAAGGAAAAAAAAACAACCCAACATCCCAGTGCTTTCTGGATCTCATCACGAGGAAGAATGCAACTCAGCAACTTCACTTTTATAGTACTAAAACCCTTTTGTATCTTCCCCTCAATTCAGTTAACAGGGAAACTTTAGGCACATCAGATAAAAGCACAAAGAGCGAGTTCCTCTGACTGAACAAGCCTGTGCCAAAGTATTGCCATGATATGGGCACCTGCCTGCTGCTCAGTGACAATTTACTGAGGGTTGACATCATGGAATCACAATGCTTTAGTTGGGAAGGACCTCCAAGTCCATTGAGTCCAACCTTTGACCGATCACCACCTTGTCAACTAGACCAGAGCACTGAGTGCCATGTCCAGTCATTCTTTGAACACCTCCAAAGAAAAGTGCTGCAAGTGCTTCCCCACACACTGACAGCCGAGTTCCGAATGCCTTGAGCAAGGCCCAAATTTGGGTCTGGCTCTGCAGGGTTTAAAACAAAGCTTTGCTTTTATGCTGGCCTAAGCCATAGGAGTGGTGTGGGCAATGCTGGCCTCTGTCAAGTAGCCACAGCCTGACCACACAAGGCCACCATAAATTTTCCAAGTTTGGTGGCAGACAGGGACATCTGCTGTACATCTGGGCTGTATTTAACATACCATGAGTACTTCCAACACTAGCAAAATTTTCAAGGGGAAGAACTCAAACAAACAATGAAAGGCTGACTTATCTTTCACCCTGCCAGAATTACACAAAATATTAGATTGATAGTTTTCTTTAAACAATGCAGCCAGCTCCACCTTGATGAGGTGTGACCACGCCGAAAGCCAGCCCCTCAGCAGGCCCATGTGCAGTACGTGTACGTGAACCCTCTGGACGATGCCACCAGGGGATTTATTACAACAAGTAAATCAGATTTCATAATAATCACAGCATGGTTTGGGTTGCAAGCGACCTTAAAGACCACCCTGTTCCAACCCACCTGCCATGGGCAGGGACACCTTCCTGTAGACCAGGTTGCTCCAAGTCCTGTCCAACCTGGCCTTGAACACTTCCAGGGATGGGGCAGCCACAGCTTCTTCTCTGAGTAGCCTGTGCCAGAGCCTCACCACTCTCTCAGGGAAGAATGTCTTTCTAACATACAATCTAAACCTCCTCCCTGTCAGTTTGAAGCCATTACCCCTTCTCCTATCACTACGTGCACTTGTAAAATATCCCTCTCCACCTTAGGTTTTTCCTTAAGGTAAAACTGCTTAGGAGGAGCTGTGGAAATCAGCACAATTCTCAGATCCCATCTCAGCACAGCATTAACTTGCATCAGGCCTTGCTGAATTAAACCCTTCCACCAAAATCTGAAATTTAACATGGTCTGTGTAATATAAGGCATAATGAACAAGACAGATGGCCAATTTCATGTTCCCAAGGACTACTTGGGCAAACATGGTACTGCTTGCCATGTCACTTCTGCCACGCAGAGCAGTTGCAAATTCCAAAAGGGAATGAATAAAAAATCCCTCCAAATTGGTAACTGTTTCTGCAATGACCAATAATTAAATTAGCTTAGTTAAAGGATCTAGCACCACGTCTTGAATTTATTCCAGCGTCACAGTTATTGGCAGGGATAAAGTTTCACGTTAGCCAATTAACTAAATGCACTATTACTGTATCTCAGCTGCTTAAGCTCATCAGTTAATTAAGAGCTCAGTATAAGCTGAAAATAGGAATTTTACCTGACACACATACCAAACATACATTATCTTAATGATTTAATTTTAAAGTTTCATATTACGTTCCTCTGGTGCCATTTGGAAAACTGAAAAGTAATTGCTTGGTTTAAAGAACAGGTGAAAGACATAAGCAAACATTTACAGATTAAATCGAAGAAATTGTATTTCTTAGACTAATACTTGGTGTTCTATTAAGTTCTATTTTACGAGGCAGTTTTTCATTATAAAGGTAGCATTTCACACTCATTACAAATCACTTCTGTGTAAGTGTTTGGATGCTTTCAAGTTAGTTCCTATTTAAGAAGTGTTTTATAGAAATCATAGAACACATTAAGTAGGAAGGGACCTTTAAAGGTCATCTAGTCCAACCCCCTTGCACCTACCACTCATCTTCCCAAGGATTATCTGCCCTTGGAATTTCTGAGGAGTGGGTCTGGCAGTGCTGGGTCTGAACAAGGCAGATGTGTGAGCACAGAGCCAGGCCAGGCACCTACAGACAGATGTGCAATGGTGGGATAATGCATCCCTGATGCTCCTTAGATGTCAAGCTGCTTTCTGCAAAGTAAGCTCTCAACCAGCCCTTAACAGTAGGTGGTGATGTCTTCTTTAATGGCTGTCAAGTCATCCTGTCACACACAGCACCAGCACAGCAGTGATTCAGGAGCAGAAAATCCAATAACCCACTTGTTGACATTTATCCTTGCAGGTCACACAGCATAAATCATTACACCATGGCATTACTTTAGAATCCCCCAGAACATGGACATCTACCACTTCTGGAGTATCAGCACCTCCCTGCAGGTGGTAATCAGTCAAATGGTGGACTCAGTCTTGGAAGTCTTTTCCAACCAAAATGATTCTGTGATTAGTAAAAAGCAGTTCATTTTGTCATTAACAAATCAGTATGATCACAGAAGGTAAATGGTCACATCACTGAGCCTCCAAATAGTGAGGCACCAAAAGAACTAAAAGTTCCATTTTAATATTTGTCCACTTGAGTGTGCCTGCTGAAATTAAGGACAGAAGGCTGATAGACTGGTGGCTTAAAGCTCCAGTGAAACTCAAAAACATTAATTTACTTCTCTTCTGAAGTCAATACTTTGTGGATCTGTAATCCAGTTAATAAGCTTGAAAATTCACTTGTGGAAGTACATATGCTCCCAGCCTACGCAAACCAAACTCTAGCCTCAAGTTCAACAGGACATCACCTAAAACAAGTGGGGGGAAACAGCAAAGGAAAAATGATGATGCATGTTAGGTTTTTAAATAAGCAATTCTGAAACAAAACTCCTGTCTGTACATCTGGAAAGTCATCCCCCAAGAAACTCCAGCATCTGAGACTGGATAAAGCTCAGAAGCTGGAAGATGTACAGGTGAGTGTAGCTGGCTTTTCAAAAACACTTATGACCAGCCTCTTAGCCACAGGGAATTCCTACCTTTCAAGTACCTCTTTTGTTAAGAAATTCACATTTATCCCAGAGTTAGAGAGAAGTAATAATACATAAGGACACTAATGGATTGCTCAGATAATTAGAAAACCATCATTCATCTTCCTAAGCTACAGTGAAAAATGTGAAAATCTTTGTTGCAACTTGTGTGTCTCATACATCCAAGGGACAAAAACCACCACTCCTGTAAATGGGAGCACTTGAACAAAGTAGCCTTAAAACTACGTCCTTTCAAGGCCTTCTTATCCCCCTGTGGATGTACTCAGGCCAAAAACAGACCTATTATAGCCTGTGGTCAAGGATTATTGATGTAATTGTAGAATGGTTTGGGTTGGAAGGGACCTTGAAGATCATCCAGTTCTAACCCTGTGGACAGGGACACCTTCCATTCGACAAAGGTGCTTAAGAGTTCCATCCAACTTCCTTAAATACTTCCAGGGATGGAGCATCCACTTCTCTGGGCAACCTGTGCCAGTGAATCCAACTCTAAGCATTTAAAGGTGCACAAATTAGGAGCATAATCAAGGCAACCTCCTCTAAGCAACACCAGCACAGGCATCAGCTTCTGCTGTGAACCTCCTTCTGCAGGAGCCTGCGGCTTTTAGAGACGGAAGGACCTTGGAGTAAGCACAGGAAACTGCCCTCTTCATTTGAATTGTTCAAATAAAGATAGATTAAAGGAGCCAGAGCCTTTCCACCTTTAGCAAATTAATCTGATCTCTTTCAGAAGTCCCTGAGCACATAAGGCTTTAGCTCTATTAATGGCCTGGGTGATCCTTGTTCAGTGTTTCCAGAGGACACAACAGCATGTCCCTTAAGTAACTTCTCTTCCTTTCAAATGAGGGAAGCACTACAGAACATAATTTGATTGAAAACGCATTTAATTCTCAACAACTCAGGGCAAGCTAAAAATTGGCAGCACAATGATTATGTTGGCAACGCTCTCGGCTGTTACGTATCAGTAATAGCTGAAGTAGGTCTTGGCCACAGGCTATGCTTGTCTTTTCTAAAAAGGTACTCACTGTAATGCTCAAAGGAGCTTATTTCTACAGTGTCATCTACTCAAAAGCAACAGCCATGCTGTTTTTCAGGACAGATGCACTTTTCTTACTTTTCCCCATCATTTTAGGCATAAGTGATATAATAGCAGATTAAAAGTAAGTGTATGATGATTCTGGACTTTAAAGTTTCTGCAAGAAAAGTCTTTGGTTGTGAGTTAAAACAGAACTCTCTACTATTAGACAGACCCTCTTCTCACCCCTTCTGCCCTCCAAGGGAAAATAAGCCTAGTTTCAAATTTAAGGATGACAACTTTGACTGGTAATGAGAGAGAATGTATTAGTAAAGAGATTCTTATTTCAGCCATTTGAAAACAAGAGCCTACCGTTCCCATGGGTTTTTCAGTGCAGGTATAACAATTTTTTGGTGATGGGACCTCTGAAAGCATTGAGTAAAATAAAAAAAAATCCCACCCTAACCAGTGGATTAGTGGCTGTAGAAGTTAAAAGAATTCAGAAAAATGGCTGGATGGAAGTACATTGCAAATTCACTAATTACTATTCTCTAATGAGCAAACCGTGCTCATGAAGTGCTGATTCTGCAGATCTGATCAAGGGCATCTCAAACCCTGGACCCAGCAGAACTGGGGGCACATTTTGAATCTGTGTAAAAGCTAAGGATGAGCATGAGAAAAATGCACCAGGAAATGTTCACATCTGAGTCCTATTCACACCAACCTCCCCAGCTGAAAAGGGTCCATTCATAGGGGCTCATCATTTAGCATCAAAAGTGTCTGTAACACACAATAATCTGTGCTGAAATATCTTGATAGAAAAATGTTTTGTGGGGAAAAGGGTTCCTTATTTATTAACCTTCAGCATGAAAAAGGGAAAGTTGGAAAGTTTCAAAATACAAGAGAAGAAATTATGCAGATACCTCAATCTGAATTGCAAGGCAAGAGTTCCTTCAGCTGGAAAAAATCCTCCGATTAATTTATAATAATGCAATGAGACATGTGAAAGAAGGAAGGGTGAGTGCACTGAGCAGAGAGAAGTTCACTTTATCAATGGAAGATGAATTCAGCTTGGAAATTTGGCAGGCAGAGCAATCAGATAGCGACAGCATACTTGAGTAGGCAAACCTGGAAAGAGTTTCAAGAAAAGATTAGATCAGTTGGTAGAATTTCTAAGACAGAATATTCTGTTTGACACAGCACTGAAGTAGGAGATACAGAAGCCTTTGCTGTCTTGGACTTTGCTCAACCTTATTTTAAGCTGAATTGTCACTATTTAATAACATAGGGTTTTAACAGGCTTGATTATCAGATAGCCGTACTCTCAGAGTCTCTCTGGACAGATCTTGCCAAGAAAAGGTAAAGTAGGACACTGGCAGGAACCAAAATTCTTCTTCCCCCACCCCCAAATATCTGTAATATATTTTCCTAACTAATGTGAGCTCAATGCAAATGATTAACTCTCGGTAATAAGTTTCCCACCGCAATAAGATAAAATGCTAATGTTGTTCCTTCCACAGTCCTGTGGTACAATGTTCTCCCTGAATATAATTATCAGGGAAAACATAATTGGAGTAAAACAAAAATTCCAGTTGCATTCCTAAAATAAAACACCTGTGTTCTTTGGAATGGATAAAACAGAAAGAATTAATTCCATAAGTGAACAGTTCTACAGAATCCGAAAGAAATGCTTGCTGATTTTTCAAAGCAGTATTGTGAAAAGCTGTGGTAAGCACCAGTTTAAATATGTTTACTTATAAATTCTTGAAAAAAAAGTTGCTCCCTGAGAGCTGATCGTGACTGATCATGTCCTGGGATGGATAAAGGCTGGGAATGGGGAGCGTTTGGAGCCCATCCGTTCTGCATATGTAATCCCTGTTCCAAGATTAAGTGATTAGCTGGACTCCATCAATAGGATGGGTGGAAAGAGCGAGTTTCATTTGTGGTTCAACTAACACCCCCCCAAATTTCTACTCCCTGTTGGTTTGGTGAGCAGTCCCCATGTAACAGACTTACCAAAAATGCTTAGAAACCTCCACAGGCAGCACTAAGTGACACCTGTCATGTTAAAGATGAAAAAAAAGAGAAATTTGTGTTCCTCAAGTGGGTCACTGTGTTTTCCCCACTGCTGGGTACTGACTCCAAAAACTTGCCGAGTATTCCCCTTTTCAAGCTGCCTAAAAAGCCATAATGATAATTTAATCACAAGCCATGACTTCCCCTCCCCAACCTGAGCCTAGCTACTAGGACAACAGTATTTAGGAGAATTAGGCGCACAGCAGACAAGTTATTCTGCCAGAAAGGGCATGAAACTTCCCAGGGAGACAAAGCACACACAGTCCTTGAGATTCACCTCTACTAACATTGTACTGGACTGTGGTGGGTGAAGCCAATCAATGCAGAAGTGAGATGGTGGTACCTTGGAGCATTAATTACTGCCAACTAGGTAAGGTCAGACCAGCAGCAAGATGGCAGGGGTAGGTGTCAAGAATGCCCTTCCAGTCAAGCTTACTTGACCGAAAAACAGATAGGGACAGTTCAGACAATTCAGAAGTTGCTTCCAGCAAACTTGTAAGGGCAAGTTGGGGCCACTGTTCCTTTGGGTGCCCATGAGCTAAACCAACAGAGACCCAGACCAAAACTCGTACTCAGGAAGAGCACCATTCCAGCTGAAAGCCCAAGGAAATGTGATTTTAAGAGGAGACCAACAGGACAGAATCTATGAAAGACATATAGGGTGAAAACCTGAAGTTTTTCTTTAACTCTAAAAAGCATTTTTTGGCAGCTTTTCTCTCCATAAGAAACAAAAGGTAGAAAAAGCTTTGGGAAACCTGTATCTGGACACATGACAATATTTACATCATGATCTCTCCAAGGTGGTGATGGCCCAGGCAGCTCTGACACACTTGAGAAGAACCTGGTATGTTTTCTAAAGGCTCATGCCATTTAGAATTAAAAAGGAAATGCCAAATACAGTTAAAGTGTTTTTAGAGGTTTACAGGAAAGTAATCTTTTCTGTACAATGGATTGGTTTATCTCATTTTGAGAGAAATTGCACTGGTTTAGAAAATGTCTATCATGAGCCAGAGTTCAAGAACTATAAGATTATTTACACCTAGAGGACTCTCACGCTGGTATTGCCTTGCAATACCAAACCACAACATCCACTCTTGCTTGTTCTGACAATGCTGCTGCTCCTTTTTTCTCCCAGAGGAGAGACTAAAATCATGTATTCCCTCTTGTTCCATTCTGAAGGAATTTCAGATAAAGCCAAAACTCATGCCTATTTCTGGAGCTATTTTAGTGCAGTAGTATCAGTACAGCAGCTGGAGTGTCCTGGATACACACAAGGAACGTGCTTGCTTGGGACGCGTTAAGGCAGCGATGGGATGTTGCAGTAACATCCATGTGAGGCCATCCAATACGTGCCTGATTGAAAGCATGTGATGTTAATAAAACAGTGGGATTTCAATACTCATGTGGTTTTCTGTTGCAATCCAAGCTTTTTTGGCACCAGAACTAGTTTTAGATTTGGATAAACATACAATAGAGATCTAAAGATGAGATAAGCCAAGACAAATGAGTAAGAGAACTCATCTCAAATGAGCATTTAAACCTGTCTTAGAATAATATCCAATATTGATCAGCACTTTACAGAAGATATTTTTATTCTATAAACGCTTGTATTTATAGCAATCCATGTTCTTTTAAAGCACTTCTGTAGGCACATAGCAAAAATTCTTTTACAAAAAAATCAGTCTGTTGTGTATTTTACTAAGCCAAGTTATCAACATGCAATTCACAAGTGAAATCCAACTCTTAAAAAAATAAAGTTTAAATAGCTACGTGACAGCTTTTCTCTTCTTCACCCTTCCAAGTGCTAAACCTCAGCTGGGACCTGTGATTTACCAACCATTTAATGAGCAAGTTTGCTCATTACATGCACTGGAAGTACGTAAATGCACAGGAAGAGATTCGCTCACCCTCAGCCATCAGGGCATGGGCATCATGTCCCAAACAGGCAACCAGACCAAATCTGAGAACAGTGAAGGATGCTGCTACTTGGAGGTGTGAATCATTGGAGTGCTAAACTTCATCTGAACGTATGTTTAACTACTGCTGCCACCAAATATAGGCTCCTTGTGAATACATCCAGCAGGAGCCAGTGAAACTGTTCATCCAGCCTTCAGACAACGTTTATGGTTTCCAAACTATTTCACACGTATGCTACACTTTGCTTCCCATTAACACTTCCAAACTGCTTATTGCCCATTTCTTCCCACCCTTGCTTCAGCGCCTGTGTTAACAAGCTTGGAGCAGCCAGAGCCCGTGATGAGTAGAAGTGGGGCTTGTACCTGCACCAAAAGAAGCATCTCAAACACGTTTCTGTGTTCATAGACTTTGAGTGCTCCCTCCCATTCTGAGCATGGCCTTTTTTGTCCCCTCTGGAAAATAAAGACTCAGAGAGGTTCAGAAGCATTTGGCAGATAGAGCACAACTGAAAGCTAAGCATTCTGCATTCAAGACACTATTTTGACACACACAGTTTCTATGCAATGAAGAAAATGCATTCAAAATCACCTCGAGGGCATTCAGTTGTCCCGCCTATATAACACAGGAAATGTTTTGCTACAGTTTTTCCAAGAAACACTTTGTGCAGTACATGTGAATTAGCAATTTTTACTTCCATCATTTACCTTTTCTCTAGCCAGCCATTATTCTGTGATTGCTGATGCTCTACAACAGGCTCAGGTGCTCCTGCAGCAGCATGTGGCCAAAAAACAATTGGTAGGAGAAAATGGCATTCACCAGCTGCAGGTTCTGTCTGCTATTTTGTAAGTACTCTCTTACAAAAAGACTGTATTTACCCATACAGACAAGAAATCACAGGAGATGAGAGTTCTGTGGCAGAAAAATAAAGCAACAAAGTAAATGCCACGAAAAGATGCTTCTCCTGAATCCATAGTGCCCTTCATCACAGCATGAGAGCAGAAATTGAGCTTCATGACTGAATTTTAAAAATAGAAAGGTAACAAGCTTCCAACCCCAAAGTGCTGTGCTCTGCTTCCGATGCCATTTCAGGCCCCGGGAGTGCTCTCAAAGAGCACACAGCTCCACTGGGAAAAGGTGAAAAATGCCTTCCTACATAATATGTTGTCTGTACTAAGAGAATTATTTATGGTTGCCACATTTATTATACATTATTATAAACTGTAAGCTGTTATGAACTATAAAATGTTTATCATTTCAATGGATAAAAAATAATTCAGTTATTTATAGAAAAGTGTTGATAACATTAGACTAAATATATATGTTTTAAGAGTAAACTTTCCCTATTAAACATGTGCAAAGATAAATGCAATCTACAGAACTGTATGATACATTTTCACATTTTAGCTCCTAATCTTTTCCCCCTGGGCAGTACCTGTTCTTGCTGAAAACTACTGAAGCATTCTTCACTATCATTTGTGAAGTGCCTTTTCTTTCATGTTTTAGAATGTGGGAAACCACATGATAGATCATGCAGAAACTCCCCAAACCCCCTCCCTTCTACCTAATCTGCAGCACAAGGATGTCTTTATATATATATATATATGTATAAAATCCTTCAGCACATCTGATTTTCTACAGAAGCGAAGAATCATTTCTTCAGAACTGTGCCCATCTCCTCCCACAAATGGCTTTCAAGCAGGGCTTTGAATTTTTTTAAAAAATCATGTTCACTAAGGAGAGGGGGGAGATGAGAAGGAAAAAGGACATTCAGAAAAGGCTGAAGGGAGGAGCTGTTAAACTGATCTAACATACAAGCACAGCAGCAATGATACCCTTTCCCACCAGTATTTCTGCTTTATGAAGTACAATTTCCAAATGTTTAACATTAGGCCTAATAGGTCAACTGGATGTAGAATAGCTCCTGCAAATTGCTAGCATCCAATAATTGCTCATTCACTTACTACCTGCAGAACCTGCAGTGCCCTTGCAATTCTCAGTGCTGGGAAGTCTCAGGATGACAGGTTACTTATGTCATTTTAAATATTTAAGGTAGTCTAAGAAACTTCAGCCCCATTCAGCATTTAAGAGAGTATTTAATTTACTTCTAAGGTGGGAAACAGAACAAAGCCACTTTACACACAGTTTGCACCACCCCATCTTTTGTCCACCTCTCATTTGCACTAATCTGAGTGTGCCAGGAGAGAAAGCTATTCCCTGGCTAATGGCTGTGAGACCAGCCCAGGGTCAGGACAGGGCAGTACATGCAAAATTCAGTTTCCAGTTGAACCTTAAATAAACCACATTAGACATATTTTACTGCACAGAGGTGAAACAGTGCAATATCGAATGACATTCTGTGCTATAGATGTTTCCCCTCGCTGGTACAAGCAGTGCAGTGAGCACCCATGCTGCTGTGGGATGCACGAGGCACCTGACACTGATAACTCAGTATGAAATGCCGCATTAGATTCTGTGCTTTGCACACTGGAAACACAATCACCACATGAGGGGAAACCTCTTTGTTTTCTTACGTTAAAAAAAAGAAAACAAACCAAACAAAAAAACCCCTGCACTTCATTTACTTCTCAAGCAGTGGAACATTTCCCTTTCTCCAAACCTTAGGTGCCCGCCAGACGACGCACACGCAGCAGATGAAAGTGTAACCGAAAACCTTGGAGTGCAAACGGAGTGTTTCATTCCACAGTCAGAAAACAGGCTACTGACTCCAGCTCTTTTATTCTTCCTTGCACTCCACCTGCTTCACAGAATGGGTCACTCCCTGCCTTTCCCTTCTGATTTTGGGTAATTTAGCTTACTGCTCTTGCCACGTTCCCACACCAAGCAATGCCAGGCACCAGGCTCCCACCTGTGGGACCAGCAGCTGTGGCACAGGCACGTCCCCACACTCACATGTGGGTTCACCAGCCCGGCCAAGCCTCAGGACAAACACCAAAGGTAGCACTGAGCAAACAAAGCCTGGAGGTTTTCAGTAACCAGAGCAAGCAGATGCCTCAAAAACCCACCATAGCCAAGGTCAGCACCTTTACACCTGTTGACACTCAGCACTCCCAAACTGGCATGGCATCCCTGAGAACCACCTCATGTGGCTGCTTGTTCTATTCCATCTGCAATTACAATGACTGCAGGTGTCTAAACGGAGCAGGTTTCTGAATTAGAAAGGTTTGGAAAGGCTCAGTTTCGTAACGTGACTCTTACAAAACAAAGAAGAGTCCTACAGACCTTCCAGCTGAGGGGAAAATAAACCCCATAAACCTCCACAAATTTCAGCCAAAGCACCTGCAAGTGGGAAAGATGAACGTGAACCAATGGCTTGTGTCTTTAAGTAGCTGGTTGGCAGTGAAGTCAGGGTGGCAAATTGGAAACAATTTGCTCAGAAATGTAACAGACATTTACACACAGTGTCCATCCATGAGACAGGATGAAAGCGCTTATTACATCACACCCTATAAGTACCACAGTCCTTTTTGCTGATAAAGGAGCAGTTATATTAACTTCTCAATGATGGTCATTTCCCCACTAGTTTTCCAGATACTTATATTCTTTTTTTTAGAGGAGCTGGGTAATCAGACTAGCTATGGCCAACTTGACTGTTCTTTGAACCTGCAAGAAGCCTCAAGTGAATGTGCAATACTTAACTGCATTGCAATTTGTGACTCATGAATGATATTATTCAAAATTCACACAAAAATAATAGCTATCATATTACTTGCTGCAATAAAAGTTGATTGCTGCTTTTTAGAGTTTACCCAAACTGGCAACTAATAATATTTTCCATTTATCAAAAATCTCCAAAGCACAATGAATGTTCAATTTATTATATTTAACACTGAGTGAAGGAGTACGTTGTCACTTTCAGCACTGAATTCCCAAACAGAGAAAGTAAAACAAATCACTTCATCTAGAAACCAAACAAACAATTATATGGAGGAACAATGCCAAAAAGGAAACCAAACAGCTGTGTTTGTCAGCCCTTATTAACAGCAAAAATAACACCTTATTTTATTTTCTGAGAGTGACTTGTTGTCACCTGGAAAACAAAACAAAGTCTATTAGTTTACAAATGAAAAGTGTTATACCATCAAAATTATATTCCAGCAGAAAAATACTTGGGACTGAATTATCAGGCGTTCTCAGCACAAGATTCCCAGATCCTAATAATCCCAAGGAGGCCCTGGGTCCCAGCCATCAGGAAAAGGAGTCATTAAAGGCTACTGCTATTGCAAAGCCGTGATAAAAACCATACATACTCTTGTGGAAATCACAGACCCATTTAGGTTGGAAAAGACCTTTAAGAACATTGAGTTGGACCATTAAACCAGCAATGCTAAGTCCACCTCTAAACCATGTGTCCCTAAGTGCTACATTTATACACCCTTTAAATACATCCAGGGACAGAGCACGAAGGATTCAGCGCAAGTTTAAGAGCCATGCTAAGCTTTTTTATTATTCCATTAAAAAAACCCCAATCAAACCAAAACAACACAAAACACCACACAGTAGGACCTAACAGCTAATGCCAGGTCTGATTTAACTTTGCTCTTGCCGAATCATATCCAGCACCATATTTCAGGGTTGATTTACAAACCAGCAGGAACTACCTCAAGTCTAGAGCTGCCTCCTTTAGATGGCAATGAAATCCCAGCCAGGTGCTGTGTGCAGGAACACACCATCACAGCTTGCACCCAACAGCTACAACACACTGCAAAATCAGTCTGGAAGTGGGAGATTCTTTGTAAGCTCCAATACAAAGGAGAGGCACCAAATGCTATTAACTGCTCAGTCATGAGATGCTTGTTTAACCCCCCCGTGCAGTCCAAGCAGAGCCCTACTGTATTAGTCCAATTGTGAGCAACAAATCTCACTACTTAATATGCAAATTCCCCTGGTCAGTCTTCCATGGAAACACCATGAAAGCAGTTATTGTAACTTCAAATTAGACATGTGATATGCAGCACTGCACAGCACTCTAAAGAAAATATTTAAGAAACTGTTGTCCAGTTACTGAGAGCAGAGGTTGAGCACAATATTTGGCTTTCTCAAAGTTAATGAAGCTCCAGCACTCAATCAAACACTGCAAGAGGAATTGATATTTTTAATAATCTCCTCTTCTAGCGTGTCAATCAAACATGCAGCCCTATTTTCACTTGTCCCTATTATCACCGCTGGGTGATAGGGGCAGCAGTAAAGAAGACAAATTTCAAACAGAATCAGTGTCTTTTATAACAAAGAAGGGCGATAAGAACTCCAGCAGGCAGGCAAACATCGTGTCAAGGAGAGCGCAGCAGCAATCAGACAGCTGCAGCCAAAAGGCCTAATCTGTAATGACTTGTCATGCCCGTGCTTCTAGACACTGTATTTCCTGCTCTTTCCTTATTCCACACAAATAACTGCCTTGCTGAACTTTACCAAGCAAAACAAAGTAATATACAACTTCTAATATGGGTAAGAGTTTGCTAGGAGAAAACAAACAGGTTCCTGCTTTTCCTTCTTTGCTGCTTCCCTTAGAAGAAAGAAAAGAAATTGAAGAAGAGCCCTCTAGAAAGGACTTGTCTGTGGGGATGGATGTTGGCAATCCTGATTTTGATAAACTGAACATACCTGGTAAGTTTATGTACAGACACAAGTGCAGAATTTTCCAGCAGTTAACTCCAAACCTAAAGCTCTTCTGAACACACAACTGAAGAAGTCACATAACCTGGAAGTGATCGGAGAGCAGCTATTTCTTCCCTGGTCTCACTGTCCTGCAGGAACTCAGTCACCTTCGACAGGGCAAGAAGATACATGATGCTTGGCTCCTGAAAGCTTAGAATATCAGCTGGGAGACAGCTGAGCTAAAGATATGAAGCTAGGAAAACCTGTGTCTATAAAAATTGTAATAATTATCTTTTATTCTTCTTTGTATCTCATTTAATGAGTTCCCAATAAATCCATCTTACCATCCCAGACACCCACCACAATTCAGTTCTGCTGGACTGCAACACACTGAGCATCCAGACAGGAACCTTTTCCTATCTATGACAAGCAATATTCTGTTGAAACTAAAACTTGCTAAAAAGAGCAGTGATAGTGAAACAGCTGGTACCAATCTGCAAAGCCCATTTCATTTCCAGCAGGATGGGCAGAGCAGCATCTGTTAAATTCTTGGTAAGGAACAGACTCCTCGTGCTTTGGTCAATGCAAACAAATGTGCAATAAGATGGTATTTTTGATTAGCTCAATCTGACACATGGAGACACACCTGAGGATATACAACAGCTCTCCTGACACACACAAGCATCCTGAGCTTGAAAAATACCCACAGTAAGGAGACAAAGAAAGCACACGTGGCCAGGACATGCTGTCAGCTTCGCCAAGCAGCAGAGAAGTAACGGGAAGTGCTGGCAATTGACAAAAACACTGAGGAGAATACGGGGATGTGACAAATCCTCATCTCAACTCCAGTGATACAATTGAGCACAATTTCTCCGCTCCCCACAGCACTGTAATAGATCAAGACCGGGATGAATCAGACTTGAGACCTGGCTCCCACTTTCACACAGCATCACACCCTGCTACTACTGTCTAATCAATCTCTTGACCATTCGTAATTCTCCAGGAAGCTTTTACTTTTTGGGGAAAAGACAAGGCCTCCCCAAAGTAAGTCAATCACTGGCAATGCTCTGGTTAGAGTTTCTGTTCCAAAACACCTTTCTAGGATTAACAAATGTTCCAGCCCTGCTCATTGACAGTGATCTGAAAGTGAAAACATCCAGGTTAGGTCACAGCCCTGGAGCTGGAGGAAACAAGCCTTATTTGGGAAGCAGGAATAAGCCATCTTTCTGAACAGGTCTAGTCTCCAAATCGTGTTCACTTGAGCTTCATCTGGCTCACTCACTGATGCCTCGAGATAGAAGCTCCCCTGAGAGAGAATGTCAGATTTCATGCTTGGTGTGGACACCTTTGCAGAATTTGTAAAGCTCAGAATTAGTGCAAGCTGGACTTTGACAACTGGGGAGTTAGATTTACACAAGATATTCTGAGGTTCTTTCAGTTCAACCTAACCTCCCTTTTTCTCTTGTGGAGAGGCAGGAACAGATACGTAATGTTACAAAACAGGCTATTGCACACTGTAGCTGATTGTTTAAGACAGTCCTAAGAACCTCATAATTCAATTGAAATTTCATCGCTTCTCACTTCAGCAAGACAACCTTAAGGAACAATATCCTTAGAGCATGAATCAACACGAGCCAGCTGACACACATTTCACATCTCTTACATCTTGAAACCCCAGCTGCTGTTGTAATGCACCAAGCACAATGGGTTATTTAACCCCAGAGCAGCACTGGGCTGTGCCATGGAAGCCCCACACAGAAACACGCTCCACCAAGTCCACCCAGGACAGCACTCCATGGACAACCTGGACAGAGATTGCCCACCTCATGGGCTGCTACTGAGAGTGTAATCTGACTGTTTTACAATACCAGCCAAAAACTCTCATAATGTTTTTTCCTATCTCATTCATTCAATACCACAGGGAAGATAAGGGAGAGGAAATTAAACTGAGGCTATTTCTGTGACATGATCTCACCTCGTAACACCTGGCTACTGAAGCAGATCTCAGGACAAACATCAGCACAGCTTTTATTGCTATTTTTTGGTCAAGATTTTTTCAGTATGTGATGATTCCTGCCATTCTTTTTCTTTGACTGGTCCATTCTGCACGACACTCCCGTGTTTTTTTACTAGTTGGCAAGTCTGCTTAGTACAGATGCATTTTAGGTAACTCCCTTCTTCCCCTTTTTCTTTTTTCTAATAGAAAAGAGTAAGGAAGACTCACACTAGTCAAAGCTATAAAATTCCTTTTAACGACGATGACATGATTAAATTCAAGGGAGCTCACGGAGTCTCCCTCTCTGGAGAAATTCCAAACCCACCTGGACATGTTTCTGTGTCATTTGCTCCAGGTGCCCCCGCCTAGGCAGGGGCTTGGACTGGATGATCTTCAGAGGTCTCTGCCAACCCCAGCTATTCTGTGATTCTGTGAAATCCCACACAGTTCTTAGCAGCTGGACTTTCTGGTATTTCTATGAACTCTGTATCTGGTATTAATCAGCAGATGGTTGTTTCAGATACAATTGTAAGTGCTGCATTCTTTTACACTATGGAATGACAGCAAAGTCACTGATAGAACACACATCAGCTGGGACATCTGAAATAGAACCAGACTAATAAATAATATTCTGTAAGGCACAAGGGAAAATGTAGACCTAGGTCAGCAGTTTTCATCCTGAAATTTGTGGACCCTGCACGTGTGAGGACTACTTATAAGTCAAGTGTCTTGTTGGAAGGCTGACTTTAAATGACTACAAAGCATATACAGCTCAGCTAGAGAACACCAGGAGTCCAGAAACCTACAAACGTTGAAAAAGCAATCATTCAGGCATTTAGGTAGGGAAAAACAGGAGGGTAAAGGCCGCTCACACTGCAGCAGTGTTTCCACACAGGCTTTGCTCCCTAAGTAGGTGTGCACTTGCACATGAGTGAGAACATGCTGCTCCAGCATCTCAAGCCGCTGGAAATTGATCGCTTAGCATGGGTGACTTAGGCTGGAGTAAAGCATCCATCGTTCTCGACGAGAATAAAGCAGAAAACAAGCCCCAAACCCACAGCAGCGCCAGGATCTAAGTTAAATGAAGAATCATTTTCCGCACACCACAAGGAGCTGAGCCCAAGGAAAACAAACTTTAGGAGCCCCAGGCAGGCCCTTACCCCAGCCTGTCTTTATTCCGCCAGCCGTCTGCCGCGGAGCCCCCGACACCGCATCTCCGACAGGGACCCCCGACACAGCCCTGCCCGACCCCCGACAGGGACCGCCGACGGGGGGGAC
>WBMV01016006.1:1469499-1562941 GCA_013396655.1 Campylorhamphus procurvoides
CGGGGGCGCGGCCTGGGCCCGCAGCACGGCCCCGCCCGCGGCCCGCGGGGACCGCCCCGAGCCCGGTGTGGCCATCGACATCGGTAGCGGCGTCATCCAGGCATCGGCATCGGCGTAGCCATGGGCACCGGCATCGACCTCACACGGACATGGGCACCGGCACCGGCATCGACATCACACCGGTATGGGCATCAGCCTGGGCACCGGCACCGCACCTGCCCCAGCACCACCCCCGGCCCGGCTCGCAACCCCGCGGCCCCAGTTTGGGAGCGCGAGCCCGGGTCACCGCGGCTGTGGGTGCCGAGAGGTGTTTATTTCCTTCTGACTAGGCAGCCTGCGGCTTTCCCGTGCTTTCCTGTGCTGTTTGCCCCATCCCTGGAAGTGTTGCCCCGTCCCTGGCAATGTTCGTGCCCCATCCCTGGAGGTGTTCAAGGCCAGACTGAATGGAACTCTTGAGTGACCTGGTCTAGTGGAAGGTGTTCCTGCCCATGACAGGGGGTTGGAATGAGATGAGCTTTGAGGTCCCTTCCAACCCAAACCATTCCACAATTCTATGAGTTGTCTCTTCACATGCAGAGAAAGTGCACACACACACCGTGATAAACCTCTGCCCCACTAATCATCCGACCACCTCTGTGTTGTCAGACTGCCCGTTTAAAATAAAAGTTAAGCAAAATCAGTGCCTCTTGGTCAATCTGACCAAGCAGACTTCAGTTCTCTGAAAGAAAAGTTTGACTTTTGTGCCCTTAATGTGTAGCTGGGTTATCTGATTTCAGTAGCAGTCCCACTGTGGGATCAGGGAGTTATAGTTCATACACTATCATGCACCGTAGCTCCTTGAAACAATCAGCAATAAGTCAGAACATCGAAAAATTGAAGCAGACAGTGCAAAAAATAAAGCATGGTAACAGACTGTGCTCTGGGTTCCCCACACGCTCTGCTATACATGGCAGCTTAATGTTCTGATACAGAGAGCAGCAGAAAACAAAACTCAAGCTGAGCATATTTTTCCTCCATAAAGATGACATTGCAAATGTAGATTTTTTTAGAATTAGAATAGCATAGCTGTTTGTGGAGTTTATAGTCACCACAGTGAAAGAAATGGATGGACAAAGCTGTTTCTCTACCATTAATTTCCCTGCATAATCTTCATACCAAAAGCCCAGCCAGCCCTTGGGAAGGCTCTTGTGTTGATAATTAAAATCCCAAATGTATGAGATAAGCTGAGTGCCAAATGCTGAGCACTTTGTCATCTGAGAACAAAAAGGCATAGAGCTCATCTGCTTTATTGGGTCCAAATGGGAAGATCGGGACTGGTAAGAAAGTTGAAAGAGTGATTATTAGAGTCTGAAATCAGACCCACTAATTACAACAAATGCAAAAATTCCTTGTCTGTAGAGACACTTAAACCAGATAAAGAAAACACAGAGAGCTCAGCTGTTTTCTTTTCAGATTTTATCTGAGGGCCACACGGGGGTTTGCCTGAATATACACAGGTATAATAAATGGTATCATAGAATCACAGAATCAATGACATTGGAAAAGACCTCCAAGATCATCAAGTCCAACCTTTGGCCCATCAGCACCTTGCCAACCAGACCAGAGCACTGAGTGCCACATCCAATCATTCCTTAAACATCTCCAGGGATGGGGACTCCACCACCACCCTGGGCAGACCCTTCCAATGCCTCAGATATGTCATATATATGTATTGGGGGGGAAAATGAATGTAATTTGTCCCAAATTGTAGAAATATGGAAGACAATGTAGTATATTTGCACATTTTCCTAAGAGTAGGTGTTGATGTGAGTATATTATCATCAGAGTATGGTAACTCTGCAGGGAAATCATGGGTTGCAGTGAGGCCCTTGGGTTGCATACTGGGAGGGCTTCTACTTTCAGCTATCATGCTGCCCAGTGAGATCCCAAAAACACTCATCTGTGAGGCAGAGGGAATGTGTGTTAATACAACATGACCCTGTTCCATAACAGGGTGGCTGCAGGACTGCAGGCTGGCGTGGGAAAGTATGTCCCCACTGAGACAGCAGTCTGCTCATGGAGCCTTGGAATAACACATCAGTGCTTGTTATTCCGCATGTTTGGTACTGAACTCTTTCATTAGATACCTTGTTGTTCTCACACACAGTGTGTATAGTACATATATATGTATTTCTGCATATATGAACACTCAGGATGGGCCAAAGTGAATATTTACCCAGTGTATCAAGATGTACTTGCAATGTACTAATAAAATGCCAAAGACAGACTGAGACTTTTTCTAAATGGATTATTTTGAAGGTTATATTCCTCTTCAAAATAAGTTTCACAGGAGGCAATCAGAGTTTCTGCCCTCCAATCTTAGCTCTGTTCCAGACACCCTCTGTGGCCTTGGACAAGACACATAATTTCTGCTGCTCTATTTCCATTGGTAGATTAGTGTTTGTCTACACATCTCCTGGGGGTATGGCCAGGATTAATTAATTCTTACTCTTTATTACTTGTTAACTGCCTGCAATGCATGAGATGTAAAACACTGAATATCAGAAATGTCTTTTCATATACTAAATGGTGTAATGAATTGACTATTTCATATAGATACCACTGCTCTATGGTTGGAAATTCTTATTCGAGGTTCATAAACCCTACATTGCCAACAGCTGAAAGATTTTCTTTAGGCACAAGTCCTGCTGGATTGTGTGTTGTACCAGGAGCACCACAGCAATGGGGTTTGTGGCCAAGGAATGCAGCATGTAAAAAACCCCTAAGTAGATCCCCATATACATTATGTTGGAGTGAATACAGAGGAGGCCACCAAGTAGATTAGAGGGATGGAGCACCTCTCCCACACGGAAAGGCTGAGAGAATTGGGTTTGTTCAGCCCAGAAAAGAGAAGGTTCTGGGGTGACCTGATTGTGGCTTTCCAGTACCTGAAAGGAGCCTGCAGGAAAGATGGAGAGGGGCTATTTACAATGGTCTGGAGTGACAGGACAAGGGGGAATGGCATCAAATTGACAAAGAGTAGGTTTAGATATTAGGAAGAAATTCTTCTTCATGAGAGTGGTGAGTTTGTGGTACATGTTGCCCAGAGAAGCTGTGTCTGCCCCATCCCTGGCAGTTCAAGCCCAGGCTGGGGGGGTCTTTGAGCAACCTGGTCTAGTGGAAGGTTGCCTCTGCCCAGGACAGAGTGGGGTTGGAACAAGATGATCCTTAAAGTCCCTTGGAACCCAGGATATTCCATGATTCTATGATCATCAGGATTACTTTTTATATGCTCCTATATATTAAAATATATTTTATACTTCAATTTTTCTCTTCAGCTGGGATCTCACTGTTTCCTCGCAGTCAACGGTGGTGGGTTTTGCCATCACATGATGATACAGTGTGATAAATCTCTGTTCTCTGATGAGTCAGCTTTGTGTGGGAACAAGTATGAGATACTGACAAATTGCATCAGCACTGAAACTTCTGTCTCAGGCATCAACATTTTGATTTTTATCAGTGCTACCCAGGGCCATAGTATCAAAGTCTTCACCTTGTAAGTGAAAGTCTTTTCAGGTCTCTTTCATCCTCCTTTTGACAGATGGGGAAGGGAGACATGACTGATGGGGTTATTTGCCATAGTTCCCACAGGAAGGAGAAGCAGGAAAGAACCATAGAGTCCAACCGCTGATCTCCCTCCTCAGAGAATCTGAAGAAATTTAGCAAGTTGCTATTTTCGGATTTACTTCCACATGGCTCTTCCTGAAATCTAATGAGGCTGCAGCCTCATTTTCACAGGCAACATGATGGAGGTTTCCCTGACTCCATATGATGCACAGCATTTCTGTTTAGAAGCGGTTTTGAAGAATGCTGGCTCCCATTCCAAAATTTCCAACAGCAAATTTTAGGCTGATCCCAAGCTAATATAATCCATCCCGTAAAAAGCCATACCAAAGCAACTGGTAGCAATCTCCACCACCACAGTGCTGTGTCAAAATGCCGTTAAACTGGGCAGAGTTTGCTTTCCTGGAATGACCAAGGGAAAGAATTCTACTACACAGAGGGATTCCTGTGGCTGAGAAACCCCATCAGGCACCAGGACATGCATAGTTGGCCAGGTATGAGGAGAGCGAGTGTCTGCTAAGCCTTGCCTGTGCCCTCTGGTAGTGTGTGTCCTTCAGCACATCTCCAATAGCACAAGCACATGGTTCCAAATGCCTTGGCACACACCTCTGCTGCAGGAAATGGTGGGATGGGAAGTTCAAGCTTCTGAGGGAATTTCCATTGGTTGGAGAGAATATTGTTGTGAGGAACAATGATATGTTTCTCTGCTGACCTCTGCAATGCCCCATGCCTACTCCTGGGGACTACTTTGGCAGGCTCTTTATCTCGTCTCAGGAACAATGATGCTTCCTTTTGCTTTTATGTGTTTCTGCAAAGTTCTGTAGTTTTTATTGTCAGTTGCTGTAGAAAAGGGATCACTGGAAAGGTTAAAAATTACTCTTTAATGTGCAGCATCAGAGGTGATGGTAAGAATCTCTGGGGGAGGTGGATTCTACTGCAGGAACCAGGTTGGAGGGGGCTTGGATCACCCTGGTCTAGTGGAAGGTGCCCCTGCCCATGGCACGGAGGTTGGAACAAGATGACCTTTAAGGTCACTCCCAACCCAGGTTATTCTATGATTCTAAGATTTATTGCTTGTCACATCAGGGCTAATGGTGAAAAGATACATTTGGAAAAAAAAATTAATTAACCTTGACTACTAAAGAAACAAAAGTGAAACACTGCTTCCCTCCTGTGGTGACCTGCCTGATTGCACAGCGAAACACTGCAATAAATGGCACATTTTAAGTCATTTTTTTAATAAATCTTACTATTGTTATGACATTGCAGCCAAGCAGTCACTCACATCCCACTGTTATTGTAAGAGTGCTGGATTGACATTTCCAAAGCAGCACAGTGCTTTGAAGCACATAAAGCCCAGCTCTTGCTACTCATCCACAATGGAAGCCTTGAGAACCTTATCTCATTACAACCTTCTGTTTGTGGACAAGTTCTCCTCTTTCAGCTGCATTTGAATTGATTCTCTGCTTGGGTGGGTGCAGGAGTGTTACGTATCAGTGTGCTAAATAATGAAGAGGATGAGCAGCAGCGGGACAAAAGGAGCACACGTGGATGCAGGCTCTGCTCTGGTGCAGGAGGAGCTGTTTTACAGCTGCTGGGTCACTGAGCCGGCACAGAGAACAGACCAGACAAGGGCTCTGTTATTACCATTTCTGCATTTGCTGCCATTATCAATATTGTATTAGTATCTGGAGGTCTCATTCAGGGTCCCATGTCTCCACCTGAAGTATTCAAGGCCAGGCTGGATGGAGCTCTGAGAAACCTGGTCTGGTGGAAGGTGTTCCTGCCCATGGTAGGGGGGTTTGTAATTAAGTGATCTTCAACCCTTCCAACCCAAACGGTTCTGTGATTCTATGGTTCTATCACACTGAAGTTTCAAAGGGAAGATATGTGAATGTAGAATGTGGTTTACCTAGAAAAGGAACATAGCAGGGGCATTATAAAAATTTCTGTGGTCATGAATAAGTGAGAAGAAACAGGGCAAGGGATTTGGATTTTATTCTTTTCTTTCCTTTTTGTTGTGCAAGAATTAAAGGATGTGGTGAAGGGGTTAAGTCAGGGCTGAATAAGGAACAGTTTTTTTCATTCTTCCAGGCAATCAGTGACAGGACAAAAGGGAAATGGAATCAAGTTGTGCTAGAGGAGGCTCAGCTTGGACATCAGGAAGAATTCTTCACAAAAAGGGTTGTCAGACATTGGAAGGGGCTGCCCAGGGAGAAGGTGGAGTCCCCATCCCTGGGGGTGTTCAAGAAATGACTGGACGTGGCACTCAGTGCTCTGGTCTGGTTGATAAGGTGGTGATGGGTCAGAGGTTGAATGTGGTGGTCATGGAGGTCTTTTCCAACTTAAATGATTCTGTGATTCTGAGTAGAGAGTGGCAGAAATGCATACCACCCAGGACCCATTGCTCCTCTTTTGGCTTTGAGCTAATGAACATCAAAAATTCGTCTGGGAAAGAAGTTTGTGAATTCCCTTGTTCCTAGATTTTAGCTCCACTTCCAAAATGCAAAGCATTTGAAATGAAGGAGCTATTCCTAGACAGAATATACAGACAACCTTCTCACACAGAACTGAAAATTGGGTTCATTTGAGGAGAAATCATACAGGTTTTGGCACGAGGAGAAGGAAGAGTGGAAAAGGAAAAATGCTACCTCCTGTCATGATGCTTTTGATAAAATTAAAGCTGAGACAGATGGTAATGGTACAGGCTAATGTTACCATATGGCAGAATCAATCATGCAAAAAATATTCTGCTTTAAGGAACGTGTGAAACTGATAGATGTTAATATTCCAAATATTTTAGATTTGTATCTTGAACATTCTCTCACAGGCTGTGGAGCTGGAAGAAGATTCTCATGCTCAGGAAGTGTTTGCCTGGACTGCAATTAAACTCCAGCAGGTTATTCATTCTTCCTCTGCTCTCCTCAGTGGTAGGAAACATCTGGCCATCCTATAGCTTTGCTCCCTGCTCAATCACAGCAGTTTGCATCTGGGCAGGTGTTCACTCATAAGGGAAATGGGGACAGGAAAGGAGCAAGGTCTTGCTGCACATGCAGGGTGGGTCAGGGACACTGTCACCACCAGGTGCTCCCTGTCCCACAGTTTTGTGGGAAATCTGGAGGAGAGACTGTGGGTCACAGGGCTTGGGACCTCCCACAGCTCCCTGTAGTCGGAGAGGGGAGCAAGAGGAGGAGGATTAGGGGTGAATGGCTGTGAGCCCAGAGCTGTTCATTTCACAATAGTGTCATCACTGGGAGGTGTCCCTGAGACAAGGAATGATACAAGTTTGCTCCCCGATTCCTGCCATATCTTAGTTCCTAATACTGACATGCAGTATTCAGAGGTGAATTCTTTTGTTTTCTTTTCTATGACTGAGCTTTGGGTGCAAAGGGGAAAAAAACCCCCAAAACCTCAACCTGAACAAGATCCCCAGCATGGCAGGGCATATTCACTTTGAACTGTGGGATGATGTTACCTGGATGTACATCAAAATCTTGTCTCTCCTTATCACTGTTGTCTCTGAGGAGAAACTCATTTTATATGTGCTGTAACTCTATTGAGTTGGTGGAATTGCACCAAGGATACTAAACTTGCATGAAAATCTGTATTGAACTTTTGATATTAAAGAAAAACAACAAGAACAAGAGATCTTGGCTTGTGACAACTGTTGTTTGTCCCCTATGCTCCATAGTGCCTTGGAATGTAGAATAGGATTCTATTGTTGTATTTCCAATAAACAAAGAGGCAGTTTCTCCTCATGCCTTATTAGATAGTCTTGATATGAATCAAGGAAAATAACATGTCTGTGTGAGGCAGAGCATGGTGTCAATGATCCTCCTTGGCTGGTCCTGGTGGGGACGTGACCTCCAGTGCACGCGAGGGAGACACACAGCCAAGATTAAGAATCCATTAATTCAGATAGATAAACGTTACTTTGTTTTCAACATTCCACCCTCTTCTGCAAACCATTTCCAGTAATTTAAACTGAATGGATGTGGGGATTAGAATGACTCTGTCAAGACTGGAAACCTCAAATGGAATAGCTCAGCAGAAGTGGTGCTACTTTTATCAGGAAACTTCCTTATTGTATTACAATTAATGCCTCAATACCTTTCTTGCACTGAGGGGCCCAGAACTGGACACAGCACTTGGGGTGTCTTACCAGAACATCCTTCAGGATGGGCAGTCCAGGACTCGGAGGGCTCATGGGCTCACAACATCACACTTTCCACAGCACTGCTGACCCCAGAGTAAAACTCTGCCTTAAATAAGGACATCACTTCTATTGTGCAATACTAACTTTTTCTCCACTTAAGCTCTCCCTTAAAGAGTTACTTTCTAACGAATAAACCTTGAAAAAATAAATGTTCTTTGCCAAATATAAAAGAAATATATCTGTGAACTTCCACCATCTCTGTCAATGCCAACAGTATCTGTACACATTGTAATCAGAAAAGAAACACTCTACACACAGACGAAAATGATAAAGTAATTTGTATCATCATTATCTTTTCAGCGATGCTTTGTTAGTTATTTCTCATTTTGTATTCGTACATTTGATTTTTCCTGCCTAAGCCTGTTTTCTTTTCATTTGTTCTCACTGAATTTCAGCTGACAGATTTTGTCCCATTATCCAAATCAATCTGAATTCAGGACTGGTCCTCTGTAATATTTACAATACCTCCCAGCTCATAAAACTGTATTATCTCTGCTATCATACAAATCAGTTATTAATGAACATGATGAACAAAACAAGCTCCTCTGTCCCCATTTGAATTGACCTGCTTGGGAACTGCATTTTCTCCTGCTTATGCACCTAAATTATGGTGCTTTGTTTATGTTCCTATTTTGTTCACATGCCCCTAATTTACTCATGAGACTGTCATGAGACTGAGTACACAGATTTTTTACAGTCAGGATATTTCGCATCTGCTTTTCCCTTGTCTATCAGGCCTGTTATTCTGTCAGAGGCGGAAATTAGATTGATTTTGTGTGATTTGTTCTTGAGAAACCTATGCTGGCTTTTTCTTGTAATTTTATTATCTTCTAGGTGTTTATATTGATTATTTAATAATTTGTTCCAGTATCTTTCTGAGAAATAGAGTTAGGCAGGCTGGTGGATCACTCCTGGGGTTTCTTTATCTCCTTTTCTAAAGCCAGGGCACCATTTGTTTCTCATGTCTCTTGTCACTTGCCACCATCTTCTCAGAGATACACTAATACTTTAGAAATTTCCTTGGTTGGTTCACAAGCAGTCTGGGATGAATTCCATTAGCTCTACTGACTTCAAGACATCCACACATTTCCATAGGTGTCCTTCCTATATTCTAGCCTGTATGTGCAGCTCCTTTCTAACATCAAGCGATGCTTTGGTGAGAGAAAATGACAGAATAAAGCAGATTCACTACAAAACAGAGCTCAGGCACAGGCAGACAAGTGCCTAGACAGGGAGCTGGGAATTCTCTACAGCACAGTAATGGTGCCTCTCACACAGATTTGCAGGAAAAATGAGACCATGGTTTGGCAATAACTATTTCTAGAGTGCCTGCTACCAAACAGGAATTATTTCCTTATTGCATATGTGCTCATCTGAGCTGCAGGGCAACACTATTGAAGGTTACTGAATAATTAGAAAAAATGGGAAATTCTCTAGGATGTTAGTTACACACACAAACTGATCTGTGAGGACGTCTGTGGCCCTCAGAAGGATGAAGAGGCATTCAAGGTTTTCGGGCAGTTTTGAACCTGTATCTGTAGATTTGAGAAAAGGACGTGGAGTACCAGCACAGAGCACCCGCTACACTGGGGACTTTGGGACTCATCACTTGCTGATTCAGTCATGATCCAGGTGACAGCTCATGTCCATGGCCATGTCATGACCTTCAAGACAGGTCAGGCATTTTCTGCATCTTTATATGAGTGCGTTTTTGCTGGTCTGAACCTAGGAAAATAACACTAGTGCAGCTTGACAGAAACAAGAGACACTGCTGGTGCCAAAGACACAGCAACACTCATGATGGTTTGAGTGCTTGGAACATTCCACATCTTTATTTGTGTGGTGCTGGTGGACCACAGGAGCATCATGGCATTTCATTTAAACATGAAAGTGTTAATTATCATCGGGCAGGCAGGTGGAGGGAGCACAGTGTAAGCTTGAAATTTCCAAGTAATTTATTTCATTTATTAATTATTAACTCCCAGACTGTTAGGAATACATTTACAAGGTCTGGGAATTAAAATGGGTAAGATTAGATCATGCTCATACCTTTCACAACAATTCAGCTTTTTATTAAATTTCCATCCAGAAGGAAACTTTATGCTGATGGAATTATATGAGGAACTATTAAAGAGAACCATAAAAATACAAATTACATTCAGTGCAGCAGAAAGAGAAGGTTTTATGAGATTTGTTAAAAAGCATTTATCACCTGGAAACACACCATAGTTAGCTAAATCCAGTTTGCCCTTAATTTAACTGCTCAAAAGTGACTAGATGACTTTTTCTTAATACTTAAATCACCCAAAGTAATTACAGAGCATTACATACATCTCATTAAGCTTCAGACCACTAGGGTGTGCCAGACTATAGTCAATGTCAGCTATTGTGCAGTGTGAAATGGAAATGGCATCTCAGGATATGAGATTCAGAACAAAAAAGTCAAAATGTGTGGTTAGAGCTCATGCCTGTCATCTCAGGGCTAAGATTCTTTACCTTCCCCTTGCCCTCCTCTCTTGGAAGTCTGGATCTGTCTGTGGTTGAAACAGCTCCTGCAAGTGCTTTGGAAATCCTGTCCTCTTCATGCATGAGGCACGTTGGGTGCCCAGCATCATCCATTTCTCATCCTGGGGCTTTCAAGGTGCTGAATTTCATTCTGTGTCTAAGGAGCTCTCTAATCTCATATGCAACTGAGCCAGGAAAAAAAAACTCAAAAAAAAAAAGCCATGATGATTAGAGGGATGGAGCACCTCTCCTATGAGGAAGGGCTGAGAGAATTTGGATTGTTCAGCTTGGAGAAGCGAAGCTTTGGGGTGACCTAATTGTGGCAGAGGAGGAGCCAGCAATAAAGATGGAGAGAGACTGTTTACAAGGGCCTGGAGTGACAGGATAAGGGGGAATGGCTTCAAACTGACAGAGAATAAGGTTAAATTGGATATTAGGAAGAAATTCTTCCCTATAAGAAGGGTAATGCATTGGCACAGGTTGCCCAGAGAAGCTGTGGCTGCCCCATCCCTGGAAGTGTCCAAGGCTAAGGTGGATGGGGCTTGGAGCAACCTGGGATAGTGGAAGATGTCCCTGCACATGGCAGGGGGGTTAAACATGATGAGCTTTAAAATCGTGAAAGTGAAGTAAAACAGTGCCCTTTCCTCCTCATGGATTTGTAGTAACTTTCAGTGGAGAAAATCTATGAATGTTTGCAGTAGAGAGCACTGCAAATGACAGTGGAGCTCTCTTATTTAAGGAAAAACTTCTTGAAATAGTTTGAATAAAGCCTGCCAAATACTTGTGTATAGCATTGGTGGATGAACAAACAGGGCTCTGCAGGATAGCACAGTCAGCTGGGCATCATTTAAGTTAAACACTCACATATTTCTCCTTCATGTTCTTCCAACAACAGAAAACAAAGCTGCAGTTTGGTATTATTTGTCCCCACTCACTGCTGCCAGTCACTGAATAGCCCTTCAGGAGATTTTACTATCCTGACCAGACTGCAAAAATGTGGGCTGTCATCTCAGAGCAGATTGAGCCCATGGATACAGTTCTTCAGCTCTTGAAGATCTCCCCTGACAGTGTCATGTCCTTGTTAACAGGTTTTTTTAGACCCTAAGCTGGCTGAACTGGTTCAGTGATCGCTTTTCTTTCCAAAAGCTTGACTCAAAAATCTTTGCTTTACTATAGTCAAACAGCTTGGAGGCTTTTCCTTGCAGGCACTGGCCCTCCTTACGGTGAGAAATGACCCTGCAAGCCTGTGGTTTAGGCAGGTACTTGGTGGACCATGCACTGCAGCACATTTTCTCTGTTTGACTCATCTCCTGCACATCTCCAGCATCCAATTCACAGCTGAATGGCAGAGACATTAGGTTTGCAAAATGGGAGATTTCAGGCAATTTTAAGAATTGGGATTCTAAACCCTTCTCTTTTGTGAAATGGGTATTGAAAGGACTGGGACCCTGTATCAAACTGAAATAAATCTTAAGGGAATCAAGCCTCATAGCCTTGTCTTCTATCTGTGTCACATGGGTCTTCAGAGCACACTGCAGCTCAGGGTAGAAACTGGCAAACTCATTCTGGAGAAATTCGCTTGTTCAAGAGGAATCATTAACATTGAATCATAGACTCATGAGAAAACTCACCCCAGGAAAAAACAGTGACAGCAGGCCCATGCAGGTTTTAAACTTGTAAAACATTATTTATTCATAAGAGCTGGCTGAAAATTCCAAGAAAATGTGACCATAAGCAACTTTTTTTTCCAGCAGAGTCATATCATTCTGGTTTATGGCCCTGGTTTTGAACAGCTCCATCACCTGTCAAGAAAGTGACACTTGGTGCAAGATGACAAACATGGAACATGTTAAATACCAGCACTTGCCTGTAACAGTGAGCTTTTGGGGGCCCCATTTTCAACAGCAAACCCTCTGATTTGTTTCCTGAGGGAGGGAAACACACACCAAAAGAGCAGATGCCCATAAAATTATGAGTGTTTGGCTTTCTTGGACATAAAGAAGCCACAGAGCCATTCTGCAGGTCCTGGGTGATGAACTATGAATGATGACAGGTATAAATTGCCCTCTATAGTGCCCTTCACTCAGGTTGCTGTTACTCAGCAGTAAAGTCCAGTTTAAAGGTGTTTCCTTCCCTTCGTTCTCACCACCTCCTTTCCCCAGTCCTGTATGCAGAAGGGTGCTTTTCATCCCATGTGTTTGCCGTGGTCTCCAAACCACCCCATGTGGCATCTGCAGTGTTGAGGTGACAACAAAGTGACCAAGGGGAGAAGTGAACAAGTCCCTCCCCAGCTGCCTTCACTGCCGAGTGTTTATGTCATGACATCCTTGATCTCCTTAGGTCTCTTTTTCCTAATTTTCTGTGTAAGTTTGTGTTTCTTTTCTTGAATACCTTCCAGTTCCCACCCCAAAAAGTCTTGCATTTTTATCTCTTTCCATTCATGATGGAAGGACTGAGACTGTCTTGCTCCCTGCTTCCATCTCCCAGTTTCTCAGTCACATCATGTGGAGATGGTTAAAGTCCTGGGCTGATAAACAGAGTGCTGAAGAATGGTTTTTCCACTTTGCCAGGCAGCAGAAAAAAGGCTCTCCTGATGCTCCTGGTGCCACACAGCTCCATCAGTGCACTTAGTGGGCTTTTGGGAACAAAGCATAAATATTTCAGAAGGGTGCTTTAATAAGTGTTTGTTTGCTCAGAAGCTGTTGATTCCTTCTTGGGTAGTTGCTATGGTAAAACACGTTGATTTAAACAGGAACAATGATTCTCTCCTCATGTCTGCATATATGTTAGCTCTTGCAACTTGTCTCACCAGCAGAAGGGATGGCTCTGAGATGGCAGTGCCTGGCACTCAGAGGTTTCATGGAGCACTTTGGAAAGCTCCTGCAAGGACAGACCTTGTCTCATTCTCTGAGGCACATTATGGTACTGATTGTCCCAGAATTTCTGCCAGAGAACTGAGCATCAAAACTCACCTCTGTCTTCTGCAGGCGAGTGCCCAGAACACTGGACTTTGAATTCCATCCTCACAGCATATTATTTCTGGATCTAAAGAAGATCCAAACTGCCCAGGTGGCAGGGATGAGAGGTGTCATCTATTGGTCTGCTCAAGCACCTTCAGGAAAGGAGCTGGAGTTGATACTAGAGAACTACTGCCAAAAAGTACAATACAGATAGAGAAAACGTGCTACAGTAACGAAGCAAAAATAGAAAGGCTAACTTAGATAAGGTCCTGATGGGACTGTGCCATGTCAGCTGTGCTTGTTTAAACCTGTCTTTCTGTATTTATGTCGTAGATTCCAGTATGTCTCACTTGGAATCTCTTTCAGAAGTGCTGGCTGATTTCTGTTCAGCAAGAGAACACATCCCTGTGTCTTCACCAACAATAACAGTGTTTAGCAGAGACATGCTAAGAAGTGTGACCTGGGCAGGAGAGGAAATGTCCTTTGTCATGCTGTAGGGTTGTTGACATGGGAACGGTAGCTCACCATACAGCATGTTCTTTCTTTTAAACCAGCAGGGAACTTTAATTATTCAGACTGAGAAACAGGCTGAAGAAACTGTTCAAAATGCCTTGTGCTGAGGCCACTCTGTTCCTCTTAGTGATCAGATGTTTGGTGTCTCTCTTTCCCATTTGTATTCCTGCTCTGTGCCAGAGAAAAACAGGAGCTGGCACATGCACTCTTGGCAGGGTAGATGTTTGTTGAGATCTTCTGCTGAACCTCTGGGTAAGCTCCTCCCTGCTCCTCTCTGCTGCTGTGCCATGCTTGTACTCATGGGATCTCTGCAGTCAGCTGCTGGCTAACTTAGAGGTGACAAAAGGTCTTAAAACATATTGGGTCCAAAACCTTTAACATCAGGAATCAGGGTCCTACAGTGTCTTGGGAATCCTAGGAAGCTGCAGAACCAGTCGGTGCTCCCTGCAAACAGCAACTGGAATAAATTCCCTCCGTCCTTGCAGCTGCCTCACAACCAGGGCTGTTCTTTGGAAATGATCATTTTTGACATTTCATCTTCAACACTTCATCTCACAGCCAGTTCTCTCTCCACTATGCACTAAAGGTCTATTAACAACAATGTGACACCTCCAAGATTCTAATAAAACCTCAAAAGTTTAGATCAATAGTTAATTAGCTGGGCCCTGCTGGCAGATGGTGCGGGTGGATAGAGCTGTCAGAGCACAGCAATCTCCCGTGTTGAGTCTTGGCATCTCTGAAAATTTGGGACAGAGATAGCATTGTGAGCTTGCTGTACATTCAGAAAACCCACCCAGACATCTGTACATGGATACAGGAGACTAATAGGTGGTCTAGAAATTAGGATAGCACACTACTTGTATCTCTGCATCTCAATTTTAGCTTTTCAAAGTGGCATCAATGTGCTTTAAAGCAAATTATAAAGTCTGGCTGGGTCTGCCTTACAACTGCTAAGATTTGACCCAATTTATTATCAAAACTTAAAACAACCAAACCCAGCCAATGCCCCATAAATCCTTTTCATAATACCTACAATATGAAACATATGTTATATTTTCAGTGATTTCTTTCTCTCTTTATGCGTGTTGCAAATTAACTCAGAAATAAACACTACAAACAACAATAAATACTTCTACTTTTGGCCTTTGGGCTTGGTTACTCACCAATAACTTACAGGGCACAGCCAAAGAAAAACAAGTCTCTCTTCATTATTTTCTGTTTGAACGAATGAAGAGCAGAAAAGGACACACTCCACTATTGTTTTCCTCTGCTGAAATAGCCAATATGGGCTTTGGTCTCTTCAAGGCAGAGCTGGGCAAACCATTTGCAAGAGATGCCAGGAATGTAACACAGCAAGATGTCCTGAGGGTTCTCAGTTTCTACACGGTATTAGCAGCTGAGACAATGGAGATTTTTTTAAAATTCTTTAGAAATAGCATTTTTTTTGCCAGAACAGGTAATTTTACTCAGACTGTGATTTTTTGTGGGAAAAAAATATGAACAGAGTGCTAGAAGCATTGTAAACCTCAGGTTCTGAGCTGGGAATGCTGATAGATAGGATTCTCTGAGGCATTTGCTGATTACATCCATCCCAGGGAGGCATTCTTGGATTTTAGCCTTTCCTGGTGAGTGTCCTGCTGCCTACCATCCTTCTCCTGTCCTGTGGGATCCTGACAGAGAGCAAAAAGGGTCACTGGGAAACACAGAGGTGTTTTCCATGACGGAAAATACTCTCTCACACCTTTATTTCTGAGAAACCTGGCTTTAACCTGAAAACAGCACAGAAGATGGTCACAAGGAGCATCTCAGGCAGAGCAGGGATGGGAGTGGGCTTTTGGGGAGACCCTGGGGCTGGCCTTGGGGACAGAATCTTTGCTGAGGACTGGGTTTTCCTTTGCACCTCTGCTGAGGCATTCCAGCAATGCGGACAGGACCTCAATTCACCAGGAAATCTATTTTTGTGGTTTCCTCCCTGCAGCAGGAGGTCAAGTGCAGGTGCAATATTGTTCAGGGTTTCATATGCTGAGGTGGCCAGAGTGAGTCCTCACTTCCTTCAATAGAGTTTGAAAGAGGTTTTGGAAAATAAATAAAGCCCAAGAAAACCCCTCAGCCATTCTACTTGTCCAGGATCAGGGTTGGCTGCTGACTCTGCAGCCACTATTTTTACACCTTTCGTATTTCCAAGCTCCCAAGAGCTTAACAGAGCAAGTCCAGAGGAGACATTCACTAGGGAAGGGCTCTGCAGAGCAGAAGAGGTTTTTTCCTGTTTATTAGCTGGAGACATTCTGTTTAAAAGCAGGAGGCAGTGACTTTGTCTCTCTGCTGCACGAGGAAGCCCTGGATTCATTTCCCTTGCCTGGTTTACTGACCAGTGAAAACAATTGAAGAAAAAAAGCCCCAGCCCACAAAAAAGCTTCCAAAAAAAGCAAATTCCTGACTTTGGGTTTGCCAGGGAGGATGGTGAATGATAAGCATTTAGGTTTCAAAGTGGATCATGTCACAGTCCTGCCTGAGGGCTGCACTGGAGATGGTGATCCTCATGACTTGTGGGCACTAGTTATGCTGAGCCTGTCTCTCTAGGCATCCCAGTTTGTATTCCCCACGGAATAAACTCCATTTATTGCTCACAGGAGGCCAACATTTGTTGTTTGCAGGCTCTAACAGGTCCACGTCCTTCCTGTCTTGGAGAACCCAGAGCTCGATGCAGCACTGCAGGTGGGGTCTCACCAGAGCAGAGCAGAGGGACAGAACCCCCTCCCTCAGCCTTGTCAGGTCCTTCTTCCAACGCACATCTGTACAGGCAGTGAGGGGTTGGCCCAAAATGGTTTTTCTCTTACCAGCTGTGAAGTGCTCAATTCCCCCCATTCCAAAGGCAGAAAAAGTAAAGATGGAGTTATCTTTTTTCTAGCTCCAAAATGATCTGTGTTTTCTGCTCACTCTAGTCATTCCACTGGAGAAGGATGCAGTGTGCGTGTCTGGCAGGCACATCCTTCTTGCCTCTCTGACATGCTGTGTTCCCTGTTTTGCAGCCAAAGCCAGGGTGGACACAGCCAGGAGGTGATTGTGGGGATGTGCAGCTGTGTGGGTGCTCTCCTGGTACCCACTGACTGCCAGGCCCTGCTGATGGGGAGCCCACAGCCTCCTCTGCTGAGCTCTTAACTCTGCACTACTGAAACAAGGCAGTCTGGAGTTGTCACTGCTTTCCCAGAGCGCCAGGCAGTGACAGACACACAGGGAGATGCTGCATAAACACACATGCTATTCCTGATAACACTGCCTGGTACCGGCATAGGGCAAGTTAGGCTTTGCTTAGGATGATGCATCCTAAGGTAGAGAGAGTCTTTCTCCTGCAGGGACTGCACCATGAGGTCCTTCTGCGGAAGCAGAGAGGGGACTGCAGAGCATGCCACGTGTTCATTAGCTTTTCAGTTTTTGGATGCTGCAAATGAGAAGGGAATAATTCAGCTCAGCTCTCCTTTCAGCCTTTGGGGAGCTGCAGGATGACTTCAGTCCATGCTGGAGTTGAGCAGAGGGCCAGTAGCTCCTTCAAGACAAGGAAGCCAGAGGGGTGCTCTGCATGTGTGCAGTGATGTCCAGCCCCCTGAAAGCTGCTGGGCCATGGTCCATCTTCTGTACGTGCTGGCTCACAGGCCTGGTGTCCTTTTGCTGAGCTTGCAAAGTAACACTGTTTGGATGGAGCCCTGAGCAACCTGGTCTAGTGGAAGGCGTTTCCTGAACACAGCAGGAAGTTGGAACAGGATGATTTTTAAGGTCCCTTCCAGCTCAAACCATTCTATGATTCTAAAATCATGGAGATAATGACAGCCCAAACCCCACCCCAAAGTGTGGCCAGGGTCACAGCCCAGGACCCTGGAGCCCTGGGCAGCCCAGGACCATCCCAAGTGCTCTGTGTGTGCACACCAGGAGTGTGTGGGTGCCTGTGTGCACACCAGGAGTGGGCTGCGTACATTGGTACAAGGAGGAAGGTTTGTTTGTTCACCCTCTGACAGATTTTGAGAGAGTTCAGGACGTTGCATCTGAGGAGGATTGGTACCTTCATCCCACACTTTAAGTGGACACCTCATTGCTCTCTACAACAGCCTGAAAGAAGGTTGTGTTGAGGTGTTGGTCTCATTTCCCAACTGACAAATGATAGGACAAAGTGAAATGGCTTGAAGTTGTGCCAAGGGAGCTTTAGATTGGGTATGAGGAAAAATTTCTTTACTGAAGGGGTTGTCAAGCTGCCCAGGCTGCCCAAGGCAGTGGTGGGATCACCATTGCTGGCGTCATTTAAAAGATGTGTAGATTTGGCATTTGGGGATGTTTAGTGGTTGGCTTGGCTGTGCTGGGGGAATGGTTGGACTTGATAATCTTAAATTTTTTTTTCCAACCAAAATGACTCTGTGATTTTCCCCGAGGCAAACCTTTCACCTGAGAAGTAGCTCTGTTATCTTGCTATTTCCTGATTTTCCTCAGCAAACTCACAGTTTTTCATCTTATTATCTTTGGATAATTCCATGCTTTCAAACCTCTGATTTTGCTTTGTTTTTCAAATACAGGTCAGCTGTGAAAACAAAGGTTATTTAAAATTAAAATCTGACTACTTTGTTTTTAGTCAGCCCCTAAACAAACCATGTAGTTTTACAAATATTGAAACCATGTGAGTTTCGACTTTATCAAAATGCTTTTTTCTTCCACCTCAGCTTCTGTTTATGGAAGAATTAAATGAATTCAAGCCTTTTTTTGGGGGGGGAAACAGTTGTAAACCTGCTGTTCTTGGAGAAACAATTCCCACAGCATTATCTTCCAGTTTCTTAATCTTGTGCAAGTCTTAGCTGAATCTCTCTCAAATTCTACTGTAATCGCATGGTTTTCACACAATAATTGTTTACAGACACCTTCTACCTGTTTCCATCTGTGCTTTATCAGCAGCCACAGCTTAAACAGTATTTTCTGTAAATAGCTGTCAGGAGTTCCCAGGATACTAATGTGTTTGGGCCACAGATACTGAGAAACTCAGAAAGAGTTGGGGGAAAAATCAACCATTAAGAAGTTCCTTCCAAAGGGAAAAAGTCCCTCAAAGAAAATGCAAAGCTAAGAGGAGGGAAAGTGTCACCAAAGAAGTGGGGGCAAGTCTTTTGCACCCCTAAGAGAACCTGCTTCCCAGCCTTGCTCTCTCCAGGGTGCTGGTGTGGTGGGGCAGCTGTGCCAGGATCTGATGGAAGCAGGAAGAGTTAAGGGAATCCCAGTCTCGTGGCCATATCCAGGTTCTGACCAGCCTTACAGGCACCCTGGTCATGGGAGACAACAGGGAGCATTGGGACCTGCTCCCGTCCAGAATCCTGCAATAGCCTGGCACAAGGATGAATGGCAATCCCCCCACATCCATTTACTGTGTGACGTTGGATGAGTTGATTCCTTTCCTTCTGAAACAGGGAGTCTGAGCCCAGCTCCCTGCAGGATGAAGGGTGAGAAGTGGGATATCCAGGGAAGCATCACGGATCAGTTCAGGCCCTCGTGAGAGCAATGACTGCCTCTGAATCCACTGACTTGATAATGACAGCGCCCTGCAAATCCTCTTCAGGAAATGAATCCCCTTTTATTCAAGAGGTTTATTCAGTTACTCTTGGTTACTTTCAGGAGGGAAGGCATTTTTATTGAATTGTGGCAATTCAATAAATTAGCAGGGATTGGTGTCAGTAACCTTCTTGCCACATCAGAAATGCAAAGCTTCATGTGGCACCAATCCCATTATGGACCTAATTTCATCTCCTCTCTACAGATAACTGTGTGATAAAGGAGCAGGTTTCCTCAGCTGCCTTTATGAGTGTGCTAAGCTTAACCCCTCCTCATTCCCTACAGAAGAGAGGTTTTCACCTCCCAAACCTTCCAATAATTATTCCCACTCTGCTAGCAGAGCATGGCAGGTCTGGCTCTTGAGATCTCCTTAAAATGATATTTTTTATATAGTCAATATTCCCCTCCCAGCAAGTCTCCACTGATGGCATTTCTCTCTTCTTCTTTTCTCCTCTCCTCTCTCCGTGTTTCCTCCTGCTGTGACCTTTTAAAGTGCTTCAAAGGATCTTCATGAAGAAGCAGCACTTACAAGGAGAGAGGAGAACCAGGTTGCCAGGTTGTGTTGTTTTTAGTGACATGAATGACTCCCTGCACAGCCCAGGCTGAGTGACAAATATTTGCTTTCCCTTCTTGGGGCTGCATCATGTCAGGTTTCATTTTCAGAAAGCTCTTTTATGAAAAAAACCTCCACTCTCTCTGTTCAGTAAGAAGACTTTCAACTTCTGCCCTCAGCTGTATTTATTTTATAGGGAATTTATGGAATGAATACATTTTTGTTAGTGCAGGGGTGGTTACAAATGGCATCGACTGGCAAAAATGGTGAGTGCCCTGTCAGAGTGGTTTGTGGGACAGGGAGGGGAGGCAGACTTTGGCAGACTCCTTTTCATTGTGGAAAGAAATGCTTTACAGAATCACAGAATCATTGAGGTTGATAAAAACTTCCACGATCATCGAGTTCAACCTGTGGCCCATCACCATCTTGTCAACCAGACCAGAGCACTGAATGCCACGTTCAGTCATTTCCCCTCCAGGGATGGGGACTCCACCACCTCTCTAGGCAGTCCCTTCCAATGTCTGACAACCCTTTCCATGAAGCAATTCTTCCTGAGAATTCCCTGAAGCATCTAAACACCCTTCCTGAAAGGGTAGGCATGTTTGCCTTTGGCTGCCTTTGCATCCTTTACACAGCAGTTGCGGCAGCCCCAGCTGTGGAAGTGTTCAAGGACAGATTGGACAGGGCTCTGAGCAACCTGACCTAGTCAAAGGTGTCCCTGCCCAAGGCAGGGGGTTGGAATGAGATTATCTTTAAAGTCCCTTTCAGTCCAGGCCATTCTATCATTCTATTATAAACAAGTATTAAAATGGGTATCAAAATGGTCTACAACTATTAGCAAAGAACTCCTCAGTGCTCCATGCTGTTATTCTATTACTACTGATGAGAAAATCGATAGGGAGCAGTTGGGAAACCTGGCCAAGCCTGCAGATTAGTGTCAAATTAATACCAGAGCCAAGCTTAAAGCTGAAGTCTTAATGTGCAGTGTCTGAATCCAATCACAGCAGAGCGCAGGTTGATATTTTTCTACCCACACTTACTTTTATAAAATTAAGTTTTATTTCTCTACCTTTATTTAATTTGGAGCCCAGCTATATTCTCAGAGGCAGTAAGAGGGAGAGTGTCATATCCATAAAAACTCTTCTGGTGCCTTAAACATACTCCAAGAGAGACATGGATCAGAGCACTGCACTTCCGTACCCCTTCCTGTGCCTCTGACATCTCCTGTCCTGCAGAAAGCAGGAGCCCAAAGCCATAAAATAAATGATCCCAGGAGCCCAATATTTAATTTTCACTCAGTGCAGAGACTGGCTCCTGTAAATATGAGAGACCTCTCACCCCGGCAACACCAAGGGAACTGGCAGGCTGGCTCCTTACTCTTCCACTCATTTTTTAATGAAGTGTGATGGCTTGTTTGGGGTACCTGGAGGCTGTGTGGCATCTGCAGTCCTCAGTGACCCACAAACAGGGCTGTTTATGAAAGTGAGATGAAATGAAAGGGAAACAGCACGGTTGTGCCAATAAATGAACGTTCTGTCCTGCACACGCTTCCTCCGGGACACGGGGAGGAGGATTGCTAATTGACCAGCTGTTTCTCACCATATACCATGTGCAGTTGCAGAATTGCTCATTTAAAGCCACTTTGCCTGCAGACAGCTTGGGCTTGAATTTGGCCAAGGAGATTCCACTTTCCCAAGAGCTGTTTCTTTTAAAGTATTTGGAACAACAACAGATTGGAAGGGCTGCCCTTATTTAGCTAGTCTCAAAGACCTTTTGAGACTCCACAGTGTGTATTTATTTGCCTTCGAGGCTACATGGACTGTGTAAAATAAATTCCTATGGCTTGAAAAAGGATCATTAAGCTCCTATCATCACAGCTCACCAGGAGGGGATGAGGGTGAGTGTATAAATTAACATCTCAGGGTATTTTGTTCATTTTCTAAGCAATGCCAGATAATATTTTCCTCCAACTAGAAATTAAAAGCTGATTTTCCTATTTACTCTTACACCAGACTCAGCCTTGGGATGTGGAGCATTATGGATCATTCCTGCCTATTAAGGACCACAGCAATGAGCTGTGTTCCTGGGTCTAGGGCTAGTTGGTGGTGTGCTGAACGACTGGCCCTGCTTGCTCTCTTGGGGCTTTGCTGGTTGTGCAGATGGAGGAGTGGAAACACAAACGTGCATTTGGGGAGTCACTGCATTAGTGCTGAGGACATGGCTGCCTCCCACTGCTCAGTGATACCTTCTTATTGTGGATTAGCACAGGGATGTGCCTGAGGGAAAATGCGTGATATAATCTACAGCAGGCAGGGTATAAGATGATAGAGAGCCCTGTAGTTGATACTCCTCCACACAGCTGTTTTCATCTCCTTTTCACAGACTCACAGAATCACAGAATGGTTTGGGTTAGAAGGGACCTTAAAGAGCATCTTTTTCTACCCCCTCTGCCATGGGCAGGACACCTTCCACCATCCCAGGTTGCTCCAAGCCCCATCCAACCTTGTCTTGAACAATTCCAGGGATGGGGCAGCCACAGTTTCTCTGGGCAACCTGTGCAAAGACCTCACCACACTCACAGTCAAGAATTTATTCCTAGTTTGTAATTCAAACCTAGTCTAATTTAAACCTTCTCTCTGTCAGTTTGAAGCCATTCCCTCTTGTCCTGTTGAATGCTGCACAGGATTCCTTATGCTCTTCCCTATCTATGCTTAAAACAGCTCTGGGATTAGTATTTTCCTAGGATTAGTATTCTCAGCAAGTTGTTTCCTTTTTTTCTTTTGTCCATTAACTCCATCAGCAGTAACACAGAAAGGACTGCAAAGTACTTTCAACTCAAGTACCTCTGGGGAAAATAAATCATGTTAACTTGGTGCTGCTGGTAGAGCTGCCTTCCTCAGAGGGGAAAGCAGCATGGCAGAGCTGGGACAGACACTTCCTTACCAGAAAACATGGAAGATGATGGTCTGTAATTCAGTGCGAGATGACACAGGGTGTGAAGGGTTCTGCAACAACTAATTATTTGTCATCTCCTTACTTTTTGGTGACCATACAGTGTTTTCATATTGAACAAGAAGCCAAGAGCATCACTGGCACAGGAGTGTGGAAACTGGTGTCAGGGCCAAGCACACTAACCAAACACTGGGAATGGGACACGCAGATCCTGACTGTGGCTTTGTCTTGCAGTGGTTTGAGCTGTGTGCCAGATGCTGCAGTCAATGTAAACAGCAGGATGAGGGCAAGACAGGCTGGACCCATGGAAAACAGCATGACATTTAATTACTGCCATTATTAATTCATTGCAGCACCCCAATGTGAAACGAGAGAGGGATTCAACTTGTGAGTGACCCAGAGCTGATCCCTGGGTCTAAGCAAGGGTCTTTCATTCGGCGAGGTCACTCCAGTTGCCATCTCAGTGACAAATGCTGGGCAGAGCCTCTTGTGCTCTTGTGGTTATCCAACTATCACAACAAATCCTGCCTCCTGCAGGGACAGTCTTACCAAGCAGAATTTCTCACTGTCATGCCCCAAATACTCATGCCAAGCAGCCGGAGAACCAGGCTCCCAGTTGACTGTGTGGTTATTCACCACCCTGATTTCCATACTGGGCATTAAACAAACCTCCCAGTGTACCAGGGCTGGACATCTGCCACCAGAACTGGGGACTGGATCAACATTCCACCGTTGATCTTCCTGCTTTTCCATCCATCACAGGAAGACCTCCTTGTTTCACTGCCAGGATTAGTGCTGGCATGGGTCCTCCTTTGGTCTGAATGCCCTTCTCTGAGAGCAGCTCCCTCCTTTCCGGGAAGGACGCATATGGAGATAGTCAGACTTTTATTTTATGGCCAAGAGAGAGACTCTGATGCCAGGTACATTTCACTGGTCAGCTGAGTGACTGGAACCCAGAAACACCCATGCACAAGGTGCCCCTCGCTGTGCTGCACACAGAGGGCAGTGTGAGAGAGGCTACAGAGCTGTCAGTGCTGAAGAGCAGAGTGGACATCCTGCTGCAGCAAACAAACCATCCCAGAAACCAGGCACGATTGTAAAGGTCTGGGTTTGTGTGTCCAGTGATGGCCAGTGTACTGAAACTTATTTCCCCTGTACTCAGTACAGTTGAGTGGAGCATGTAGTGACAGGACCAGGGGGAATGGTTTCAGACAGACATAGAGTAGGTTTACATCAGGTATGAGGAAAAAATTCTTCCCTGTGGGAGTGGTGAGGCCCTGTCATAGGTTGTCCAGAGAAGCTGTGGCTGCCCCATCCCTGGAAGTGTTGAAAGCCAGGTTGGACAGGGCTTGGAGAAACTTTTTCTAGTGGAAGGTGTCCCTGCCCATGGCATGGGGCTGGAAGATGATCTTTAATATGTCTTCCAACACAAACCATTCTAAGATTCTCACTCTGTTCCTTCTTTGCAGTGCTGTTAGATTTCATGGTTGTGTTTTCCATCACTTAACCTCAGCTCCACAGCACAATAGATCTGCAATACTTCTCATCACCTTTAAACCATAACAAGATAAGATGAATTTGTCCCTGTATTCCCTTGTGCCTCCAACAATCCATAGGTATATTTTCATTTGTGACATTCAGGAGGTTTGCACAGGCCAGTCCTACTTTCTGGTTAGAACTCATGAGTTTTGAAGATTTTTCTCTCTATTGGTGCTGGTCCTGTCTGGATTTCAGGGTGACACTGCTGCTCCTTTGGTTTTATAGGGTTGCTCATACACCAAACCACAGGCATTGCCTGCCTGGCCTGAGACATTCAAGGTATCAAAAAGGCACTTTGGCATCCAGGCCCAGCAGTTACATCCCAGGCTCCCAAGTCCCTGCCTACATCCTATTTATTACTGCACCACAGAGATTTTGGAAACCTCAGCCAAGAGTGTTGCCTCTTTTGTAAGAGGTTTCATGTTTCGAGTGAAACACTTTGTGATTATACAGACCATTAAGATTCATGTGGTGTTTCCAAATCAAGAGGGGGTGAAAAATCACTGTATCATATTTCTTGCCTTTTTTCTCTGTCTTAGTCTAGGTATCCTCTGTCCCATGCTGCTGACCCGGCTTGGCTTGCCATGCCCATAAACTCAGGCAGTAAACAGGGATATACTGAGAAGAGAGAGGCTTTGCTGGCTCAGCATCTGTGGTATGGACAACATCTGCTGCCATCCAAGGGCTCTTCTTGTGCTGTTGTGAGGGAAGATATGCAGTGCAGACTTGCCAAGTGCAGATCCCACGTGTCTCTGGCTCCTGTCCCCCTGTTCTGACTCGCAGGAGGTTAAAAATATAACCTGGATCATAGATGTTATTTTGGGGGTTCTATGTTTTTCCTTGCTTTAGCTCCCCAAGCATGTGCTGCTATTTTTTCCAGTAATGATCAGCATTGCTCTACACATTTCTCTTTAGAATATACAATTTTAGACCTGATTATGCAACTGTTACCACTCCAAATAATTTGCTAAGTAAGCTAATTTTTTCCTAACTAAAAGCAACAACAAATTTTGCTTCATTTATAGCACTGCTAAGTGGTTAGCCCTGGGATTAGAGTGGGCTTCTCCAGGGAGTGTGTGCTTCCCAACACACATCACTCCTATCAACGTCTTTCAGCTCTGATTTATGCAGGAAATGAACAAACTGTCCCAGCTTTCATAGTCTTGTATGAGGTGGAAAAACATTTATGGGAAGGGAGGACAGGACCGTGTGTAACTGTAGGGACAATTACAACATCATTACCAATCTAGGAGGGGTGAAAACAAATCACGAGAAGTAAAGTAACTTCAGTGTCTTAGCAAGTTGTGATCATGCAAAAGCACCATGGGCCAAGTTTTTCTGTCTGAGGAAATGAGATATCAGAGATGCACTGAAATGTTCAGCAGGGGCATCACAGCACAGCTCCCGTGCTCTGCTTTGGCTCCAGCCCTGCTCCAAATCAGCTGCACCCCAGCTATGTTCTCTCCTGGGATCAGCAGCTTTGTGGTTCCAGGGCTGGGTTTGCTGCCATGCATTGAGGTGGACCCAGAGGGTCAGAGTCTGCTTGGGCTTTTGGTGGGGGAAGAGGAGTCTCCAAGCCTGGTGAGGGTCTGGTCAGAGAGGCAGAAGCTGGGTCAGTTGGGACACTGTATTAGTGCCTTGGAGACAAGTCCTGTTGGTACAGGGTAAGGAGGGGATGTGAACTTGGGCGTATTCACCGGCTGGTGGACTGGATGTCTGTGAGCAGACTGAGCATGACCCAAGGCAGTGGCAGATGGCACATAGTCCCAAACAGAGGTGTCTCCTGCTTCCTGGGGATTGGAGGACAAGGGGGAAAGTGAGGGCAAGAGGGTGCTTGGGCATCGATATCACCCAGGATAGAAGCCAACGTGTGTCATTGACGTCAAATCTGACCCTGCCAAAGCTGAGTGTCCTGTTACAGTCAAGTAGCATTTGGCTTCAGGAAAATGCCTCCATGCTGAAGCTGTTACCAATGTGATAAATGCTGCAGCTCCTGGTAGACTGAATCATTACCAAGTCCTCAAAGGAAAACAGCACAGACCTCCCTTAAAGTAAAGACCAGATGAAACTTCAAAGCTGGGCAAAGTGAACTGGCTCTCGGTACACTGTAAATTCTGGAAATAAATCTGCCTCCATGTCCTCCCTGGTCTGACATAACACTGTGTTAAGAGGCTTAGAAATTGGTGTTAAGAAGTCCAGAAGCCTGTTTATCCAGACCTGGAAAGGATGATACTATCCCATAAAAGACTTGTTTGTGCTTGGGGGTTTGTGTACCAAGGCCAGCAGCCCCAGGGAGCTGCTCCTTGGTCACAGGTAGTTCTCTCCAGTACCTGGATGGAGCTGAGCCAACAGGACAGGAGATGGTGCTCAAAGCCTGAGTAATCCAACCAGCCCTTTACATCCTGCTGCCTGGATGTCTATACATCTTAAAGCTTGATGTCAGGCCAGGGGGAAATGCAGCTGTTTTCCTGTAGGATGGGGATTGGGCTGTGATCCTCGGGAGCAGGATTTCTCTCACAGGGATGTTCTCTAGACCAACTGGTTCTCTTCCAGATGGAACTGGAGGTGAGCAGCCATGGCTGTGCTCTCCATCTGGACATTCCTGGTGCTGAGGAAGAGCTCCAAGGCAAAAGAAAAAAAAACACATTTCAGACTGTCCAAGCATAAGGATGTCTGGGAGAGCTGCTTGGAGATACCTGTGCCTCCTGCATGTTTTCTGGTGTCAGTGGCTGTGACATCCATGGTAAGAATGAGACCAGGTTTGACCTTCCTTCCTTTTTTCTTATGATTTCTTGCCTTAGCACCAGAACACACTTTCAGCCTTTTAAAAAGCTTTTTCTGGGAGAGGGATGATGTGCTAGGGAGGTGCTGGGTGTTATCCACCCCACCCTGGCTGCCAGCAAATTCAGCATGATTATATATAGGCTCTGAGATGAGGCCTTTGAAGCAGCACTTCAACCTGAGTTCTTCAAATATGGCTGGAAAAATTCCACTTGGCATTAGGCAGTTCACCATATGCTGCTGTTCCCTTCTGCTTTTATCCAAACGGTACCTCCAAGCCCCATGCTGTGGAATAGCTGCTATTTTGGGGGGCCATTTGATATCTTTCCATTCCCTAACCATCCTTGAAGGGGCTGTGTCACCTCCTCCAGGCTGGGACACAAACAACTTCCCAACTTGCTGCACCAGCCCAATGTCACTGGATTGCAGTGGTGCAGGACCAAGGGCTGGACTGAGGCAGCTCTGAGAGAGGAGAAGGTGTCTCTGCCATGTGCCTACATGTTGGGAGGCTGAGGCTGGCAGGTATCAGAATATACATGATCTGCACTGGGTTTTCTCAGATACAACCTGTGGGGTCAGTAACTTTCCTATACAACTTCCATGTCTGAAGAGCAAGACTTCTGCATTTCTGTTTTGAACTGCTGGCTTTCTGAGAATTTGCCTAGGAAGGACTTCCTGTACCTTCTATTTCCACACATCTCTGGCTTTTTTAGAAATTTGCTCTCAGAAGAAAGAAGTACTTTGAGCATCTATTCTCTTCACACAGCAAATTATACATGAAGTCACACACCTAAATCACCCAAACAAGTTTCTAGCAGCCAGTTTGGCTGAGTTTGCCAAGTGGAGAACATGGGTTTGATAGTAGGGCTGATGAAAAGGTGGTGCAGATTTGCCACGAGCCTTGGGGGGACCCTCCAGCTGTGTCTTTGCTATAAATCTTTTCTTGCTCATCATTGCTGGGCTTTTGGAAGCGGGTGAGCTCTGCTCAGTGCAGGTGTGCAGCACAAAAGTCTTTGATTTAGAATAGTAGGACAACTCGGCCTGGCAAGTCTGGACTAAACCTCTCCAGACAAACAGATCTTTCTCAAAGGAGAGGAGAAAAGTTCCTCAAGTTCCTCTCTGCAGATGTGTGGGACGTGCCTGAGTGTTTCTTTTGGCGACCTCTACACTACTCTGATCCCCAGTTTGACAGACTTGCAAAGATCCTGATGCTTTTGTCTGAGCTGGCTCCCACTGCTGGGTTTGATCTTCACTGCTGTTAACTCACACTCCTATAACCATGATGAGAGAGGAAGGAGATGATGTAGCAAACACCAGATGATCTCTTTATCAGAATTTTGTGAGCAAGCTTGTGTGTTGTAAAGCTGTCAGGAGGGAAGAACACACAGATCTAAGGAGCTGTGCATTGCTCCACCATACTGGCCAAGGTCTTGTGCTGTACTGGTGTCACTGGCAGGAGACAGGACTTGGCTGGGATCTCCCATTCTCTTTTATTTATTTGCTTGGATGTCTGACACTTCCCCAGCTGACCATGCAGAAAAGGACTGTCTGTTCCTCAAAGAGCTTATTGAACTCATCATTGCAGGGGCTGCATCTGGAAAGAAATCCAGACTTGCCACCTCTTTTTCATCCCTCACTCCCCAAAAAAGTACAGCTCAGTACACCTCTCATTCATGCCTGCATAGCATCCCTCTCCTCTTGCTTACAAGGAAAAGAGTATCAGGAGAGCATTTGTGTATTTTTAGCTCATTTTAATTGAAGTGGCAGCTGTAAACCAGGAAGAGAGCCAGGACCACACTGCCAGCCAGCTCTTCACAGGTGTCCAGCAGCTTCCACACAGCCACTTGGTGATTCAGGAAAGGTCCATGGGAACCTGGGACATGTTTGGGGCAGCTCTGAGAAAAAGCACAGAAGACAGAAGATGTAAATACTGTGTGTCCTCCCAATCACAAACCTGAGACACAAGTAATTCAGGTTATTGCCCCTGCAATCACCAGCCCCAGAAGCACAGTCAGCACTTGTCTTGCTGCTGCTGGAGGCCTGACAAGTCTGCAGCAATGACACTCGATATTTGCCACCTCTTGTATTTGTTAATAGTAAGGAAGCATCTCACCCAGAGATAGTTTTCTGACTCATCTATGTAAATGCTTTTCTCTTAAACAGGGAGAGTGAGAAATAGGTGTCAGGCAGAAGGTGACAAAACAGCAATGTGTGTAACCAATGGCAAGAAATGAGAAGAGAAACTACTTAGTGCTGTCAAGAGATCAGGAAATACCATGGGTTTGGAGAAGCAAAACTAGAGAAGTCAGAGAGTGACACATCCAAATTGCCCTAGGAGAAGTTCAGCCCAATTCTTACTGGCCAGCATGTCATCCTCCTTCACTGGTGGTTATGTCAAACCAGTACATCATTCCTCGAGGTTGAAATTCCTCCCAATGAATTTGTGTGCACAACATAGGGGATGAAAACCAGTCAGGGCATCTCCCTGTCTCAACCTACCTGAGAAGGGTTAGGCGAGCAGGATGTGAAGGGCAAGGTGCCCTGTGCATGGTCCTTCTGGCCACTGAGGGGGGCTCACAGCCTTCCTGGAGTGAGACAGGGTGGGAAATCAGGTCTGTGGGAATGGCCTTCTCTTGCAACCTGTGTCACTGATCTTTGCACCTCTGAAAGCCAGGCATGCTTCTGTTTACATTGCAAAACAAACTACGGATTTCACTGCATCTTCTTTGGGCTGATATCAGGAATTCAGTGCCAAATCCACATTTTTAAAAAATCCTCTGATTTTTATGCAGCAAGGCTAAAGGAAACAGACCCTTTCCATGTCCCCAGTCACAAGGACTGTCCTGCCACAATAAAAATTGCACAACTTTCATTAAATATTCCAATTGCATTTAAAATCATAGAATCATAGAATCCTCTGAGTTGAAAGAGACCTTAAAGATCATCTCATTCTAACCCTCTGTCACAGGCAGGGACACCTTCCACTAGACCAGGTTGTTCAGAGCTCCATCCAACCCAGCCTTGAACACTTCCAGGGATGGGGTATCCAGAGTTTTTCTGGGCAACCTCTACACCCTCTCTAAATAGCAGAACAGGGCAATTTTCTTCGAAATCCTCACTTTGCTTGAACTGCTTCTCCACACAGCTCTGGCTCCAAAGTACTCCTTCCCTGGGTGCTGCCAGGCTCTTGGGCTCTCTCCATCCCAACCCCTCAGACCAAGATGATCACCATCCAAGACCATGAGATCGTCACTTGACATTGTGCAAAATTGATGTTTAACAGCCACTGCAGAGAAAAAAAGAAGTCCAGGGAACTTCCAATACATCAATTGCAAGGCTGGGTCTCCTCCCAACCCTCTTCACCCTCCTTTGTTTCAGTGTGAAAGGTCCATGAGGGAAAGATTTGCCACCAGGGATTTGTCAGCCTGCCATTTTTATGCCCCCTCCTACAGCCAAGGGATTTAGTAGCTGGCAGGAATAAATAATTTCTGAATGGTAGAAACACAGAGTAGGCTGGTAATTAGGAAAAAACAACTTTAGCTGAGGAAACACACTCTGCAGGCAAAATATTTGTCAGCACAGGAGGGGGTTGCACATCTGGTGCAGGCAAGCAGCAAGCTGGCCAGAGTCAGCAAACATCTGGGCCAGTGCAGCTTGCAGATGGGGTTTGGGCTCTATCTTTCAGTAAAATAGATCCTAGCTCATCTGCACTCATTGCTTTTGTGCACTGGAAAATCCATAAGGAAATTCATGTACATTCATGTGTCTTTTTTTCTCTCTTTGCAGAGGATTTTCTCCATCTGCATTGCTGCTGTGATTTCCTGTACATCTGTGGACTGTCTGGGGACACAATCAGAGCAGCTGCAATGAGGGACAGCAGACACTCCATAGTCCTTTCTTGCCACCACGTTTATTTTCTCCATTCTCTGCCCAAGTGAGACTTGAATGGATCCTTGTGAATGGCCTGCAAGTGCAGCAGCTCATTATCACCTCACTGAGCCACCAGCAGGCAGGGCAGGGAGGAGACCTGAGACAAGGTGGTGAGAAGTTTGGCTGTGCTTGGAAGTGGAGTGGCCTTTCAATGCCATATAAGCAAGATAGAAATGAGGGCTCTGCCCCGTGCAGCTGGAGAGCACAGAGAGCAGAGACCGGAGCTGCCCCTCTGCTGTCCCTCATGAGGAAGTTCCAGACCATGGTAAGGTCTGACCTCAGTCTCCTCTTCTCCAGCTGAACAAGAAAAGTGCCCTCAGCCACTCCTCATAACCCCTCAGCTCCCCTCCTGACCCTTCACCGTCTTCCTGTCCCTCCTTTGGACACTCTCCAACAGCTTTACATCTTTTTTGTATCGTGATCTGGCAATTTTTTGGGGGGTTTCAATGCATTTCTCTATGTTCTTAGGACTTTACTAAAGTCCTGGTGAGGACATGTGCAATCATTCATGACCACTTTTGGATAACCAACTATTTCTTTGCTGAGCTTGGTACTGTTCTCTGCTGTGACATTAAAGGTAGTGGAGCTTTTATTGCTGTTAGGGATGTGATGAGCATGAAGCGCCCAGCTGGACTCCTTATGTTTGCAAAATGAGTAAGCTCAATCTGAAAACAATTTGAAAGAAAACAAATGAGAATCTTTGCAATGATTTGTATTTGATTTTACCTTGAAGGGGAAAATGCCCTTTCCCAGTTTTGTGGGGTAGAAGACAAGTATTCACATCTCTGAAATAGGGTGGTGAACATTGTTAATCTAAGGACTAACAGCCACAATTAATTCTTTTTGCAGTTTCTAGTATCCAGAGAGGATTTCATCTAATAGAATATATTTATTTCAAGGCAATTTTGTTTTCTATTCCAGCTTGCAAATTGTCTGTTCCTGTTGATCTTCAATGTAACTATTTCGAAGTTTAACACAACTGCAGCTTTATAAAGTCATTATTTTTAATTAATAGATAAAGCTCTTCCATTACTCTCAGAATTAACTCCAGCTGAGGAGAAGACACAGACCCAATACGTGGTTGTGTGCATTCACTAGGAAATTCTTTTGAAATGCTGTGATTAAAGGTAGAGAAATGGATTTGGCTTTATTCAGCAGATAAATGGAAATGCAGAGCGAAGTGTTCTTGCGAAATTCTATAGGGCTTAATTAATCTCAGGTGTGCTATGACCTCCTAACAAAATGTTTTGTGTTCTCCAGTTTATGCATGTCCAGAGTGGTCAGGGGTTCCATCTGTGTCTTTGTGGAAGGAGGATAAAAGGATGCAGGCTGGGAATCAGCACAGGCAGCAGAGCTCCCTGTGCCAGCCAGCAGCCAGTTGTTGAGAGTTGAGACACAATGTGACACATGTGCAGCCCAGTCATGACAAACCTTTGGAAGCCTCCATCCTGAAGTCCCCATGTTCCTCTTGGAGCTCTTCAGCCTGGAAAAGGAAAGGTCGTGTGGACATATCACAGCCCCTTCCAGTATCTGAAGGGGATACAAGCAAGCTGGACAGGAACTGTTCATCAGGAAATGAAATGACAGGACAAGAGGGAATGGCTTCGACTGAAAGAGAGTAGGGTTAGATTGGATATTAAGAAGAAATTCTTCCCTGTGAAGGTGGGCAGGCCCTGGCACAGGTTTGTCCAAAGAAGTTGTGGCTGCCCCATCCCTGGAAGTGTCCAAGGCCAGGCTGGACAGGGCTTGGAGCAACCTGGTCTAGTGGAAGGTGTCCCTGCCCATGGTAGTGGGACTGCAATGAGTTGATCTTTAAGGTCCCTTCCAACCCAAACCATTCTATGATTCTAAGGATCTCTGCAGACCATATCATCTTATACAGGTTGTTCCTGCTACTTGGCAGATCTTGTGAAAAACAAGTAGGTTTGACACAAGCAAGACAAAAATACCACGCCAGAGCATTTTCCTTTGGCCACTTGAAACTGCAGGCTGCTAGGAGACTGCAAAACTTGGGCCAGGTTTGCAGTCTCTCTGTCCCCCTTGAGTGGCCCTGGTGAAAATGAAACAGCTAAATCCCAAGCTGACCCCAGATGGATGTCATCCTTTGTGTGTGAGAGGCATTAGCAGGACTGGTCTAAACAGCAGAGTGTACCCAGGGTTGCTCAAGCAAGGAGGGAAAACAGTGGTAAATAAGAAAAAGGTTACTATGCAAGGAGGGCTCCAGGAATATGAAACGTGAGCCTTCTTGCCCATGCAGCACCATGCCAAGAGGATCTGCCCCTTGGAGGGAGACAAGCTGCCTGGTAAAGCCGCCCAGAAAAGCCCTTTCTCAGTGTAAGTGTAAACTCAGTCTCAGCTTTCCTTACTCGCTGGAAGGTTTGTGAGCCCCTGTAGTGTCTCGTTGGTTCTGGACAATAAGAAGTGACTGTGCCACTTGACAGAGCCCCACTATGCAATTCAACACCTTTATGGAAAGGATTGTTCCTCAGGAATAGTCTGGTGTCTTGGCTTCAAAAGGAGAGGTCACAAAGATGAAGGGATTTGAGAGAAGCTCCCAAAAGTCCAAGTGGAGAAGACAGGGTGTTGGCAAGCACTGTAGCACTTTTTAACATTCAGTCTCATGGGGAAATGGGAGGCAAGAGGGAAAAGAGAGAATAAACAGTGAAGATCCGGCAAGGTTTATGACTATATTAAAGTCAAATAAGTATCACTCTGAACATGAAAACCCAGCCCAAGAACAGCCAAATCACACTGGCAACTCAAAAACAAGAAAAAAACAAGATTGTTTACTTGGCATCAAATTGTACTTTTCAGGATATTCTAAAGTGCTATTAGTAGTTCATGTGAACAACTCAGAGGGACTGGACTGGCTGGTTTGCCCTTATGAGCAAAGTATTTCCCTGGATGTTCATGGGTTGTTACATCAGTTCACAATTTTACATATTTTAACATGAGAAAAAAACATGATTATCATTTGGTTTTCAGTGTAAGGCATGAAGTTTCATGACACCTTCAATTTCATTCCCTCCTACTCTGTTTACAGTGCAGAGGAAGCTTTCAGGCAGAGGTCCTTGGAGCCCACAAAAGGTTACCAAGAAAGGCAGTTTCACACATTCTTCACAGCAAACTACATATGTGAAATGGATTCTAAAAAAGCCTTTATCTTCACTGGGGCATTTTTAGTTGTACACAAAAGAAAACAGTTGAAAAGAGCTTGGAAAGACATCAAAGTTTAAGTTAAAGGCCAAAAATGGATAGTTTTCTTTGTAGCTATAAAGGGTGAAATAGCCAAGGCAGAGATAAGAAAAGACTGTCACTAAATTATCTCAGAAGACTTCAGGGTGGCAAAGCTTTGGCCCTAGAGGTTGGCTGAGATGAAACTGAGGATTAGACTTTTGAGAAGTGGGATTGTTCAGCCTGGAGAAGAAAAGGCTTTGGGGTGACCTAGTTATGGCCTTCCAGTAACTGAAGGGAGCCTGCAAGAAAGATGGAGAGACTATTTACAAGGGCCTGAAGTGACAGGACAAGAGGCAATGGCTTCAAACTGACAGAGACTTGGGTTAGGTTAGATATTAAAAAGAAATTCTTCCCTATGAGGGTGGGGAGGCCCTGGTACAGGTTACCCAGAGAAGCTGTGGCTGCCCCATCCCTGGAAGTGTCCAAGGCCAGGTTGGATGGAGCTTGGAGCAACCTGATCTAGTGAAAGGTGTCCCTGCCTAGGGCAGGAGGGCTGAAATGAGATGACCCCTAAGGTCCCTTCCAACCCAGGCTACTCTACCATGATGCAGGTACGTCCCACAGAGACCCAGGGATGTCAATGCAACAGTTCCCTTAAACAGCAGATCCATCTATCACATACCAGTACCCCAGAAATCTCTTCTGAGCTCTTGTGCCTGTAGCACACTCCCAACAAGCTTTTTACAGTCACAGAGCTGGCTTTGCCCTGTCCCTAAGCAGTGCCTTGTTCTTAATCTGCCTCAGCACTCATCCATGGACATGTTACATAAAAATCTTCATCAGGTTGGAAGCTGTTCAGAAAAGTTTCCAGTTAGAGGGGGCTTTATGCATGGTATGTTTATAGAGAAAACAGATAAACGAGGGGAGATATGCAATTCCAAGGCTGCATTTAGATGTCTTAGGCAGCAACACATTTCAACTGTATAAACAGTCACTGCTTTTACTGTTCTCTCTGCACAAGGATTTCACAACAGTGCATGAACAGCTGATTGATGTGGGGCCTTAGAGTTCATGCTGATGGGGAGCTCCTGGTACAAGACCTGGCACTTTCTTGGCATGCCACTGGCTCCTAGGCCTAGAAAGTAAACTAGAAAGATAAATTGTTTGGCAAACAACAAAGGTGTAGTCAATCCTAACCAGAGGTGCCCGTGCCACACAAAGTCACAGTAAAGAATTTTTTCCATGCATCCAACCTAAATTTACCCTCTTTCATGTCCTGTCACTACCGTTCCTGATGAATAGTCCCTCTCTGGCTTCTCTGTAGCCCCTTCAGACATTGGAAGGTGCTGTGAGGTCTCCACAAAACCTTCTCTTCTCCAGGTTGAATAGCCTCAACTCTCTCAGCCTGTCTCCAGAGGAGAGGTGCGTCAGTCCCCTTAGCAACTTTTGCACCCTATTATGGAGCCATCTTCTGGGTCTGGAGCAATATTTCAGATGTACTTGGGGTAAGTTCAGGGAAGAGACGGTAAATGGAGTCAACCTTGAAGGAGAGCAAGAGCATTGTGAAAGCCTGGAAAGAGGAAGGGAATGGTTGAAGTGCTGGAGTTAATTCACAGCATGTTGCTTACAGTTTCACTTCATCCATCCTCCAGATGTTTGTCTATAAAAGGTTCATTTAAGCTTCATTTCTTAGCTAAAAGGGTTGATAGCAAAGATCTTTATCCTTTGGCTGGCTACTATTCTGATGAGCAACATAGACAAGCACTGCCAGAGAAGAGCCTGTTCTGTGTGCTATATTTGTAGCTGTGAGAACACAAGAAGATATGTCTTTGGAATATAATTGCCTGATTTCTCAGATGTCCTTCTGGATCCTGGCCTGGCAGCTAATTTTCGTATCTCTGATTTTAATCTCCACATTCTTTGAGTTGAGTACCCTGAATTTGTGAAGACAGACACTGGCACTACAAGTTCTTACTACTCTGAAGAAATACATCCTCAGAATGTTGTCACCATTGAATTTATTGTCCTGCAAATGGGGAAAGGGACAGAGGAGACTGAATGGATTCTGGTACCTGCTGTGGAAGCTGAGTGATATGGGGAGTCTGGACTAAGTCCATCTCTTTTCAGAGTGGACACAGGGATTTCTTTAGGGCCCCATAGAGACAAAGCTCTTACAATTGAGGAGCTGAAATCCTGCACACGGCACATGCCAGTGGCTCTGTGGCCTGAGAAGCATGGACATGATGGGACACTGTCCTGTCCTCAGCCACAACATTTTAGGGGAAGATGAACACATAGCCCTTTTTAGAAAGGAACAAGACTGATCACATTTGAGCCCCAGCATATGTTGGGTTTGTTCTCCTTCTTCCTGCCTTGTGGTATTGTGATTCCCTTATCCAGCCCAGGCCTCATTATCCCATTAGGCAGCCAGAACTCACAGATCCTTCTTTTATGAACTTTTTTGTTAAATGTCCCCAAATTCCAGAGCAACAGCCCAAGGGAGACCTTCTAGGTTTATTTTTGCTTGTCCCAGCAGAATATAAGGCTTTCTGTCCTCTTTCGTCCCCTTCTCACTGTGAGAAAAACAAAGGAACCCAAACAAATCAAGCTGATGATCCAGATGCAGCGATGGGGATGGAGCAGCATGTGCACGCGAAGAGCTGAGGCAGCACTTTCTCCAGCCTGAGCACTGAAGAGGGACCAGAGTAAACGAAACCTGCACACTGAAAAATGATGCTGAGAGGACCATTTAGCTGCCTGCATTACATGGTGCTGGGTAACGAGGTGATCGCACACCAGGCAGGCCATGAGGAAACTTCTTCCTCCTGCAAACAGATGAGATATCTACTCCTGATACAGTGTTTTTTCCATTTCGTGTGTAGTTGACTCCCAGCTGTAAGTGTGGGGGAGTGGGCAGCTGCAGCTGGCCCCAGAGGTGAGCAGAAAGGATCAGCCAGGGAACATCTGTCAGTGAGCTCAGTCCACTGCGTTCATTCTCACTCTGCAGCTCACAACTAAGAGAGCAGCCAGGAAGAACTTGTTCTCCCAGGATGAGCCAGGAGTGAAGATAGAGGGGAAAGAGGTTCAGTGATAACAAGCAAAAAGACATTAAATGCTAGCAGCCTACGGGAATGGGCCAGGAAATCCAGCAATACATGGGCCCGAAGGAAAGCAGCTGGAGGAGAGGGGGCACAAGGTGGACAGCTCAGGAAGATCCGGGGAAGCATTGCCTGTAGTCCCTCCTTCTGCACAGAGTAAGACCTTTACACTGGAGAAAAGGAGACTCAGAGAGGGACTTCTCATTCTCTACAACTCCCTAACAGGGGGCTGGAGCCAGGTGGGAGTCAGGTTCTGTTCCCAGGTAGCTAGAAACAGGACATGAGGAAATGGCCTCAGTCTGTGCCAGGGTAGGTTCATGTTGGATGTGAGGAAGAATTTCTCCACAAAAAGGGTTGTTAGGCATTGGCAGGGGCTGCCCAGGGAGGTGGTGGAATCCCCATCCCTGGAGGTGTTTGAGGAACAACTGGCCATGACACAAAGTGCTCTGGTCTGGTTGACAAGCTGGGGATTGGTCTCAGGTTGGAGTCTGTCATCTTGGAGGTTTTTTTCCAACCTTGATGATTCTGTGATCCTGTGATTGTGTGCCCGTCACCTGGGATTGTTCCAGAACAAGTACCAGAAGAAGACACTCCTGGATGTACAGCCACACTGGAGATGTACTGGGAATGTGCTCTGAACTGGCCATACTGGGGATAGGCATCATGAATCACATTGAGAGACTGGCACCAGTTGTAACTCCTCTCCAGCCCCTGAGGAATACATACCCTTGGGGCTGTGTAGGGTCCCATCCTGAGACAGAGACCACCGTGGGGGCAAAAGCACAACCATCTTCTGCTCACAGTGCCAACTCTGACATGTCTACCCCAGGAGTGTGGCCATATCTTGGCATCTCCATGTCTCTTCTTTGGTGTAGAATTTAACACAGGACATGAGACTTTTCATCCTGAATTGCCTTTCAGGCCTAGAGAGTTGAAGGAATATTTAAGGCTCTGAACTTCCCATGCCCTTTGCCAGGGCTTGCTTGATGGGATCTGACCTTCAATGCTTTGAGGTTTGAGGAAGCCCGAGCTGAGACTTACCATCCCACTCCATACAGGGCAAGAAAAGAGGGAGCAAAGCAGGGGGGAAACACAACTGAACAAAAAGATGTCAACAGAGTAAGAAAGAGCAAAAAATCTCTAGTGAATATACATGGAAAACAGGGTAAAGTGAAAAAGACATCCAAAGAAAATCTGAAAAATGGAGCAGAGATAGAGTTCCCATGAAAACTCTTTGTATACTAGGCAAGCTGCAGACAGACCACATTTGGGCCACATAACATAGACTTTCTTCTGGCTAGGAAAAGAATTGCAAACTAAACACTGACTCACACTTGAGAAAACAAATCCACAAAATGTTCATTTACAGAAGCAGAAAGTCTCTGAACTTTGGTGAGATCTGCAGATGTCAGAGAGTTGCCATGTAGGTTCAAGTGAAGCTTGTCCCAGCATGGACAGGCCCAGGCTTGGTAGAAGTGGAAATGAGGATCAAGAAGAAAGAGGAGGAGGAGGGTTTGCAAGAGCCCAGTCAGGCAAAGCAGGAACCTCTCCCCTCAAGGCATCATGGTGACTTCTCTTCATGCCAAGCGTTGATGTCCAGTGGCCTATCCTGAGGGTTAGCTCTGCAAAGCTCTTAGCATGGCAGCTGCCAAAAGGGAGGTGGATATTCCCTCCCTGGGGACCTGCTCTAAGAAAAGATGTAATTCAGTGGCTTCCCAGCATCTGTATCTTAGCAAAGAGCACAGCAAGGAGCTCTCAGGCTTTGCTCTGCCAAGCAGTGTGGTGGTGGGAGCTGCTGCAGCCATGGCCAGAGAGGGTCCTGCAGGCTAAAGGGGTGCTCTGAGAAAAAAAGGAGCGGCCTGAGGTCTTGTTTCGTCCTGCCAGACCCAGGGACACATTCACCATGAGGACACAGAGGCAGGGGGTACAGAAGTAAATAACCTCTGCCATTATTTGGGCAATGAGAGGGGGAAAATCAGGTTTGGAAGAATGAGATGAGTTTTAATCAACACACTGTCCTTGCTGGGAGTGCCAGGATGAGCAGCAACAGAAATCCCGTGTGTTTGATTCCAGCATCTCTCAAAGGTAAGGGATCTGTTACCAGTTTTGTCAGTGTCACAAGTGCCCCTCTTTGCACGTGGTGCTCCTCCTGTTGGCCAGCTGAGAGTGGCTGGAGGAATCTATTAATTTGTGTTTCCATTGAAGTTTTAAAAAAATGTTTTCTTGCAACCATGACCAAGAAAGGAGGCAACAGCGCAAGGCAAATAAACAGTCATTAGTGTGCCTCAGAGCTGTGTTTATGTTTAGTTCCTGAAAAACAGCTTCTCCCTAGTGCAACACTCTGTGCTAGAACTGGGGAAAGGGTGAGAGCTGGGCAAAATAGTCTGGGCAGAGCAGGGAGGTCCCTGTCACTTGCCCATGCAAGGGGACAGCCACCATGAACAAGCATGGGGTCACATCCAGCTCGGACAAGTGTTGTACTTTCTGTTTGACAGTGGGCTTGTGCCTATCCTCAGCTTCCCTTGCACAGAGTCAAACCCTCGAGTTTGTCATGAACAGCCATCTTCATAACAGAGGAGTGTGTCATCTGCAGGAGGAGTGAAGTTCAGGCTTGGAAGGACCAACATTTGCCAACATTTTATCCTTCCTCCCACCCAGAACCTGGGCTGCCTCTGTCTTCTCTCACAGAGATCTCTCGGCAGAGAACTCACCACGCTGGCAGGACACATGTGGTCCCAGTGTGGTGATCTGAGAGCACTTGTGAAAGGGCCAATATCCCCAAACAGTGAATACACCAGGGAAAGACAGTGAGTGTAGGGCCCAGGCTGGGCTGAGAGACAGGGACAAGGGGCATGTGGCCAGGGCCACCTGTGGGACCTGAGCAGGGGGATTTCTGGAGTGAGTTCTGTTTGCTCTGCACACCCTTATTCCATGTGCTGGGACTCAGTCGGACAATATTTACCCCCCTGGAGATTAAGTGATGAATCTGTAGCTCTGGTCTCTGTAACCCAAGTCATATAAAACCCACCCCAAAAAGCTGGGGTGAGATTCCTCCCTGGGCTTTGTTTGCAGCTCTTTCCTGGTTCAGGTGGCTGCCTGGAGCACAGCTGGTTGCAGGTTCTGGGCACTGGGGGATCTTCTGGCTGGCTTTGAGTTTCTCTTCCATGGCCTAGGTGCAGAATATACATGAAGATCATTTCATTGAACTAGACCATTTCTGAACAAGAACATTCCTATGGCTGTGTTTCTAATCCCCAAGGGGAATTTACAGGGAGATTTGGGAAGGACAAAGCCAGATCAGTTTTGATAGAGCTGTGATGGTTTGGCAGAGAGGCAAAAATTATGGTCCTAACCAGCACATTTACAACTGCTCTGCATTTCTCATAAGAGGCACTGGGCTCCAATCTCCTTCCATTCTCCTTAGGACAAATATGGTATTTCCCCCCCAAACTCTAATGTCCCCTCTTAGGGCACAAAACCTCCCACTTCCTGACTAAACTGGCGAAGAAGAAGTCTTTTCCCTACTCCTTCTCACTTACAAATATGTCTTTCAGTGATGAATGAAGTAATCCCCACTCATAAATTATTTTTATAGCATGCTTTAGATCTTATGGTATGAAAAATACTGAAACTATGTCAGTTATTATTTTTCCCATCAGTTCAGAGCAGTGAGTTCAGTCCCCTTTAGGAAATCCTTCTCCATAATTAGGAAAGTGTCACAGAAAGTGTTTATCTTAATCATTGAGTCTGGAACTGTGAAGGCTGCTGAATGCTACAAGCTTCCTCACAGACAGGCTGAGCTTTTCTGAGATCTCCAGTAAGATTTGGCAGTGAGAAAGGGACTGAAAGAAGGTGGTGCAGCACAGCTGAGCCCTCAGTCCACCTGCTGTTCATGGAAGAAGGCAGAAGAAACTGATGTCACTGACTTGCAAGGATTGTTCTTTGCCAGCGCCAATGGTCAAATTCTGCTTTGGGGTCATTTCCACTGACCATTGCAGTGATCTTTGCAAGGAAAGGAATTCTCTTGCACATGGGGACAAAAGTGAAACGAGCACAAGTGTTAAAGGTCTGTGGGTGTCCCACAGCCATGCCTAGTGTTGTCCAAGCACTAGGTATGGTTTGGGTCACCTCTGTGCCCTTTGTTGATTAAATAGAAACAGGACAGTAATGCAGGGTAAGGACTCCAAGTCTCATCCAACCTGGCCTTGGACACTTCCAGGAATCAGGCAGCCACAGCTGGCTTGGGCAACATGTGCAAGGGTCTTGCCTCCCTCACAGGGAAGGATTTCTTTCTTCTTGAGTTCTTTAGAGTCTTCAACCCTTCCTTCTCCTGCAGAGTATAATCACTAAGTTGTGACAGGAGGTGGCTGTAGGAAGGTGGAAATATCCCACTCAAACAGGATCAAGCCTGTTGTTTTTTGGTGGTTTTTTTTCCTTCTTCCCTGGCATCATAAATAGCTCCTGGAAGTAAAAGGTGGAAAAACAAGACTCCAGAGCATGAATGCAAGAAGCAAACACGGGGATTCTTGGTTTCCAGCGATGAGAGGTTGGTGCTGCCAATGGGTTGAGTCATCAAGGGACACACAGTGGGATGGGCAGAGGTGGGTGGATGGCAGATGGACTCTCCAGGTCAGCTGGCAAATGAACTGGCAGGAAAGGTGCAGCCTTTCCAATGCAAGTTTGTGTGAAAAGGCTTTGATCCTCAGGATGTAGCTCAGGGAATGGCCTAACCATGGTTACCTCAGGGACCATGTGATGCTTGTGTTGTGCAGGGCATTAAGCCAGGGCCCTCCATGAGCTGGATCCATGTGCTACAACACCCCAGTGGCTCCTATATAAAGCTGTCCTGTGCCTCTCTGCCAGCTCCATGCTCCAAAATTGCTCTTTAGAGAGACATTCCAAGGAGAAATCCCACCTTGGGGATGCATGAGCATCTGATGTATCGGATATATCTGATGAAACATGCTTCGCTGATGTAGATTTAAGCAAAGCTTGTTTTGGCCTTTTTATTTTTATTTATCAGATCTCATTAAATCCAATCTTGCCTTGACAAAGCATTGGCAGGAAGACTGCAGAGATCAGCTTTGTCCCTTGGACAACTTAATCTTCCTTCAGGCTGTATCTGTTATGGGATAATAAAGGTTCCCTGCTCAGATGTACTCTACAAAAAGGTCACATCCTTTCCCAACACCCTCCACAGTAGCCCTGGGCTGTTGTGGGAGGCGAAGGGAGTTTCTCTCCCCACACAGAGATGTGCTGCCAGCCCCCTGCTCCCATTTCAGTGTGTTCCCCCTGCCCTGCCCTGCCCTGCAAGCTTTCAGGCTGATACAGCTTTGGACTAGTTCCACTGCTGGATGAGTGTCAGCCCAATCTGAACACCCACAGCATTGCTCAGCCTGCAGGGTTTCTGGCTGGCCATTTCACTTGTGTTCCTCAGGGCTTGCTGCTCCTCATCTTGTGCAACCCTGCACTCCCTGGAAGATGCTGCTGCAAGTGCTGATGAATCACAGAGTCATCTAGGCTGGAAAAGACCTCCAATATCACAAAGTCCAACCTTTGACCAATCACCACCTTATCAATTAGACCAGAGCACTGAGTGTCACGTCCAGTCATTTCTTGAACACCTCCAGGGATGAGGACTCCACCACTGTTCCAAGCAGCACATTCCAATACCTGAAAACCCTTTCTGTGAAGAAATTCTTTCTGAAATTCCTTCTTCCTTCTTTTCCCTGTTTTTGATAAGCAATATCTCAGAGCTGACTTTCACTGTTTGCATTTGTTTCTCAGCTCTGCAGCACATCCATCTCCTTTGCAGTGCTGCTACTTCTGCCTTTGCAAAGCTTAATTGTCCGGTGAGTAACTAAGTTGAGCTCCTCTCCCTGCTATGTAGCAGAAAGGTTTGTAAGACCTGCCTGAGCTCTGGCACTAAGTTTCATTACACTGCACCTGACTGCAGTGGCATTGCAGCTCAGGGATCCTGGCACTGGTCCCTTCTTCCCAAAGGGCACCTTTTGCTCCTCACTGTTAGGAGCAAATAGGGCAGGAATGACTGCAAAACTGCAGCTCCAGAAAGACTTCACATGATGCTTCCATTCCGTGGTGGTCAATCCTGAATTTGATACGGGAAAAAGACCTTATTCTTGACCCTGTTTTGGAGAAATGAGCCCTGGACCATCTGGAGCCCTGGACCATCCTTTGTTGGTGAGGTCCTTTCCTATCAAAAATGTCTGGGTTAACCTGTGGGGCAGCTGAGGAAGGGACTGTCCACTGGCCACAGTCTTTGAGGTGGCTTTCGCTTTGGTCCTACAGCAACATGATGGAAAGACAAAATTTTTAAAAGGGTGAAGCCATGGACAAGCATCAGGATCCTGCCTCAGTTCTATGCCAGGGAAGTGTTTTGTTTGCAGTCTGACTTATTTCTCCCTTCCTGTCTTTAACTTTGCCAGGACTCAGAGAGGGATCTGGAGGTTGCCCTGGGCTCCTCCTGAGAGCCAGCACGACAGAGCTATTAATTACTGGGAAATGACTGTTGTGGGAACTTCACCTGGTGGGGGACAAAAACTCTGCTCATTGGCAGGGTGGATGGCGGAGGACAAAGCCTGAATGGATAACCAATATCCCCATTAACAAAAAGTCCATAGAGTTGAACCCTGCCCAACCAGTGGGAAAAATGCTAACAGACTGACTTGGATGAAGGGCCTGGCAGCAAACTTGGGTGCTGTGAATCAGATGGGTATTGCTGCAGGAATTAGGACCAAGAGGATTGAAGGAAAGCTGTGAAAGCAAATGCTTCCAAAACTGCAATGCTGAATTTTCAGCTTGCTTGGATCTGATAGCAAATATCATATGTTTCCCATATGTCTCCATATGTTCCAGGTCCCAAGACACTACCTGATCCTCAAAGCATTTGCAACATACCCCAAAGCTGCCTGGGCCATCTGAGAGTCAAGACCCATGTGCTGTGACTTTGCGATGGGAGAAGGTGAAACTGAAGGCATAAGCTGTCTCCTGTATTTACCTCAGAGCCTCTTGGTCTCTGGAATATCAGGGTTGACTTGAAAGGGACACAGATTCTTCATAGTCACACCTTAGGCCACGAGGATGGACATGTTTGCTCTTCTTGATGGAGGAGAAGGTCATACACTGGTCCCTCAGTGCTTTGTTTATTTGTGAACCCTTAAATTCTGCATCATGTTCAAGGCACTTGTTCCCAAAGAGCCACTGTGTCAGCAAGAAATGTGAGGCTGTAAAAGGCAATCACTACTTTTCAACTGTGAAATACTGCCCTCAACTTTGATGGATTTCTGATAAAATCTATGACTTAGGAACTCTGAGTGCCTTCCTTCCAGAAGATGGTTAGGGTGGTTACTGTGAGAGAATAAAGATTTGAGGAATGTTGGGTGTGAGGGAAATGAGGACATCGGAGGTTCTTTCTCCAGCTTGAATGAAGAACATGAGTTAGCCAACAAACATGCATCTGGAGAACTGAATCATCTGTTTTATAAGGTTTCATGGAAGGCAGTGGGGCACTTCTGCTTTGAAACATTATTTCATTGTGAAGAACCCTGCAAATTTGTTATTTCCATGAATATTTCATATTTAATGTGAGCCAGAAGAAGTAGTAATGTACAATCAGCTTGTGATTTTATCCACAGGAAATCATATTAGAAAACACATGTAACACATCACTGCTTATTAATTATGCAGAACCTAATATATTGCTAGATATAGACTGAGCTCAATTGTTTCATTTTTCCCAGGCACAACAGAGTGGAACTAAGCTCTGCCAGATTTGGGTTTCTAATGTTTTAATTCCTCTGGGGGGAGCATGCAACATTTCTTATCAGAAACTTAGAAGCAGAGGGAGAAATAACCCTCACACTTATCACTGACTCTTGGACCCTGATCAAAGGATATTTACTGTGGCTTGAAGTTCAGTAGTGCCTGACTTGGAAGGAGACTCATTTCCTGCCATGAGTTCTTCCATGTCTTGTTCTTGGATGGAATCTTTAGCCCGGAATCTCCTTGCCTTTATATCAAGAGCTTTCTCCTCTTTTGAGATTTATCCTTTACTCCAGGATAGTGCTGCAGAGGAGACCTAACTCTGGAGTCAGGTACTTGTTCTGAGTAGATTACAAACTTTGGGGAAAATGCTGTTCAGGGGAGAAGGAAATTATTTACACATTTTGGATCAAGTTTTGTGTGTGTGTCCGCAAGATTTCTGTTTTCCCATAGGTGCTGATGTTTTTCATTTTGACATTTTGAAAGAAGCCCTTCAGTCTGATCTTTCAGAATCAGTGCTTTTAATTTTCCTTTGAAATATGACCCGTATTTTGAGAAAAATAGTGAAAAAGAAGAACCGGTGCTCCCCAAACAAAATAAACCCCTTATTTTGGTCTAGTTCATCTTGTCATTGTTGTTTTGCAAAACAACTGGGGGCAAAATGCAATTCTACTTGGGCTGAGCTAATTAATTCTCCTCTGAAAAATTGGCTGTTCCTACAGCTCTATTTGCAAATGGGCTGGAAAGGCTCCCTTATTCAAGCAACAGGACTGCAAGAAACACCCAAAGGATTTCAGAAGGAATAGCACCAGGGGACAGCACCTGGTTTAGAAGTATTTCTCTTGTTCTGCAGTGTAAAATCCCACCTTTTGAAAAAGAGAAACAGTGCCTGAGATTTAGCAAGGGCAATATCTGCTCTTTAAGAAGCAGCCTTGAGCAAGGCAATGTAAACTATCCCATGTGCCAAAGGTGGTTCCTGTAGTCCTGGGATTATCATCATGCTTATGGGTGCAAGAGAAGTGCAAGAGAAGTAATGGGCTGTGCAGGGAGGGCGGAAGGGAGGGACCACAGGCCTGAGCAACTCAGGGACTCCATGACAAGGCTTTGGCTCTGTTTTTCCAGAGTTATTTTTACTCCTAATGATCTCCTGGTCCTGGTGGAAATGAGCTCAGTAGTACAATGCTTCCTGTGGTTACCTGCCAAGCCAGAGGCGCCCAATCCACCAGTCCCTGGGGGGCTGCAGGACCCTGCTCAGAGTGTGCCAGCCCTACTACAGGACCCACCACTCTTCCCCCTGCTGCCTGTGACAGAGTGTGTCCATGGGCTGGGCAGGGGGATGTGCTGCAGGTGCAGGGCAGGCAGAGAGGACAGTTTTCCCTCCATCTCACTCAGAGGACCAGTCAGCCCAACACAGTGGGTGCCATCCCATTTCCTGAGGCAGAGCCGGTGTTTGGCCCTAGGACAGCACTGTGTGTCTCTTTCCACACTGCCTGTACTGCCCAGGGCTCCACCAGCCTCCCCAAACACACAGCAAGCATGTCTGCATCCTCCCAGAGGATGTTCACATTCCCAAACCACTTCCCAAGAGAGCACTTTGCTTTTTCCTAAATCGCTGAGTGGATTCCGGAACAATTTCACAGAAAGCCTGGAATAACTCAGTCTTTGCACTGTTGTTTGGCCTTGTCCACGACTTCATTTATCTACTGGGACATTGAACTCATGGAAGGTTTTACCTATTTGCAACTGGTGCTTCACAGAGGGCCTGGGTGAAGGGGCATGGCTTAGCAAGGCATGTCCTGCCTTCCCTGGGGATAACATACAGGTAGATACTGCAAGTGGATACCCCACCTGTGCACAGTTCTGGTGTCCCCAACACAGGAAGGAGAGGGAATTGCTGGAGCAAGTCCAGAGGAGGTCACAAATTTGATAAGAGTGCTGGAGCATCTCCCCTGTGGAGATAGGCTGAGAAAGCTGGGACTGCTCAGCCTGGAGAAGGCAAGGTTGTGTGGAGACCTTACAGCATTTTCCAGTATCTGAGGGGGCCTACAGGGAAGCCAGAGAGGGACTGTTCATCAGGAACTGTAGCAGCAGAAAAAGAGGGAATGGCCAAACTGAAGGAGAGTGGATTTCGATTAGATATTAGGAAGAAATTCTTCCCTGTGGGAGTGGTGAGGCCCTGGCACAGGTTCCCCAGAGAAGCTGTGGCTGCCCCATCCCTGGGAGTGTTTAAGGCCAGGTTGGATGAGGCTTGGAGCAACCTGGTCCAGTGAAAGGTGCCTCTGCCTGTGTCAGAGCTTGGAACTGGACGATCTTTAAGGTCCCTTCCAACCCAAACCATTCTAGGATTCTGCATTAGACCAGCAAAGGTGGAGAATGGATCCCTCTCACCTATGTGGTTTCCTTCACTTGCTCCCCACCAGCTCACAGTTTCAGCTCCCACCTTTGGGAACATGCCCTGTAGGTCTTTCCAGGGGCAAGATGAACACAGTGTCTTATCCCTGACCTGGTGATTACTGCCTGTCTCTGTCTAGGGATGGGAAAATGAGGACGGAACAGCTCATTATCTTAATCTTTCTCAATGAACTTATAAAGTGTTGGGTGTGGGAGGGCTGCGGAATCAGGTTGATGCTTTTTGTGCTACAGCAAAATTCCTCTCTAATTTCCCAGGTCCCAGGAACATGGAAGCTCCTACCCTGGAGCACAGTTTTCATCAGGGACACCATGAACAAGTCAGCCTTAATCTTATTATCTCAATGATGCTCTTTATTAGCCTAAATCAGCCTGGCATCCTTTTGATGTCTGTCCAAAATGGATTGCATCTTTTTCTGCTGGAAAGGCCATGGAGTACTCTATTCCTGGGATGTAAATAAAGAGGGGAAAAAAATTCCTTGTTGATGAACAGTTTTACTGGCAAACCAGTGAAACAGCAGTCAGCACAAAGGAAGCAAGTGAGAAAGTGGAAAGTGCAGAGGTCAGACTTACTGCAAACAGGATGACTTTTGTCGAACAAAACCCCTGCATTTAGTGAGGAAATCCCATGCACCTGTCCAGGCTGGGAGCTGATCTGCTGGAAAGCAGCTCTATGGAGAAGGGCCTGGGGGTCCTGACAAACAAAGAGCTGTCTCTGACCAGCAGTGTGTCCTGGGGCTAAGAAGACAAATGGGATTTTGTGTGCATTGGGAAGAGCATGGCCAGTAGGTCAGAGAGGGGATCCTGCCCCTCTGCTCTGCCCTGGTGAGGCACATCTGGAGTGCTGTGTCCAGTTCTGGGCTCCTCAGGACAGGAGGGACATGGAGCTCCTGGAGTGGCTCTAGTGGAGGCTCCGGAGATGATAAAGGGACTGGAGGAAGGAGGAAAGGCTTTCCTTCCTCACAAGGAAAGGCTGAGGGAGCTCGGGCTGTTCAGCCTTGAGAGGAGATGCTGAGAGGGGACCTGAACAACGTCTGTCTGTCAGTGTCTGCAGGGAGGGGTCAGGGGATGGACCAGGCTCTGCTTGGGGGTGCCCAGCAATGGGACAAGAGACAATGGGCAGGAACTGATGTCCAGGAAATTCCACCTGAACATGAGGAAGAACTTCTTTACTGTGTGAGCGGCAGATTGCCCAGAAAGAGTGTCCAGTCCCCCTTACTGGGGATATTGCAGAGCAGTCTGGACACAGTGCTGTGCCATGTGCTCTGGGATGACCCTGCCTGAGCAGGGAGGTGGGACCAGACGAGCCTCTGTGATCCCTTCCAACCTGGCCCCTATCCTGTGACTCCATGATGTTCACAGGAGCCCATCCCTTCAGCCTGAGACATCTGTGATGATAGGTAGCAGATTTTCTCTTGTGCCAAAAAGAATTGAATAAAAGATCTGTATTATTCCAGGGTGTGGTGAGTAACAGCATCATGATATCACCCCCTTGGCAGTGCCAGTGCCTTGGTCTCATGGCATAGGCAAATGTCTTTTTAGGTGTGGCATCAGGAGATGGTATCTCCCCTGCCTTGCTGTGTCCTGCCTGAACATCACAGCGTGACACCAACCCTTTGCCCAGACCTCAGTTACTATGGGGAGAGGAGGGAGCCTTGGCCTCAGCTCCACATTTCAAACTGATGTCAATAGGGTGGTTGTATAAGTATTTTTTTTCAAAGACAGTCATTTGATAAGGTTATTTTAATCAGTCTTTTCACTGTGATGTTTGCCATCTTCACAGAGCTGGAGCCAAAAAGGGAGGGAGATGGACCAGAAATCCGGGTGGACCTGCACAATCTCACTGTTCAGGGTGCAGTCCTAAAAGTAAGTGGAGAGAGGAAACAGGGGAAGGTCAATTCAATTTTCAGAAGTCTTTCCATGTCAGGAGCATTGCTATTAATGGACACTGATAAGGGAAATAAATAATTTGGAATAATCAGGATTTCTATCTTAAGCACATCCCTTTAAGGTTCATTTTTCTTCAGAATTACAAGATGCTTGTCCTTTGGCTTCCCAGCCCTAAACCTGGATGTTAAGGCTGCACAGAGGGTTGGGTCTGCTCATGTTCCTGGAACTGAGTTTCCACTCAGGAGAGCTCAGGGCTATAAGTGAGGAGAGGAGCCTTGGAGGAAGGAAAAAGCAGCAGGGATTTGTATCCCTCTATCCCAAGCTGTATCCTTGCACATGTGGCATCTGACAGCTAGTAGAAACTCTAGTTGACATAAGACAGCTCCATGGATGCAGCCAGACATAGCATTTACTGCATAGGCTGTGTAAGAAGAGCTAGCCCAGCCTGTAGCACACCTGGAGGATTGCACATAGATCAGCTTCCCAGGCTTCTGGGGCAGCCAGCAGCTATTGTCTGTTTGAACAGATCAGTTGTCCCATCTGAAATACAGGGATAACAAAACTCACCTCCTTTGTAAAGTGAGTTGAGATTTACTGGGAGAAGACTCTGGGTGAATTCCCTCTGCACCTCTGAGGCAAACTGCAATGATGCAAGAAGTGCAAGCACTGCTGGATTTAACTCTGATAGTCTCACCCATAGTCTCAATGAAATCACCTTAAATTAGAACTTAATGGGATTGTTTTAGTACATACTAATGAGCTGGTCTCAAACAGCCAAGATTTTCAGCTGCAATTATTGTAGTGTTCTCTCATTGAATCCAGCTGCAGCCTGGGAAAAGGCAGTGGGAGGGAGTCAGAGACCACTTCTGTCTCACACTGAACCACAGAATGGCCTTGGTTGGAAGGGATCTTAAAGATCCTCTAGTTCCAAACTCTCTTCTGGGGCAAGGACAACTCCCACCAGACCAGGCTGCTCCAAGCCCTGTCCAACCTGGACTAGAACACTTCCAGAGATGGGGCAGCCACAGTTTCTCTGGGCAATCTGTGCCAGGGCCTCCCCATCCTCACATCCAGAGTATGTGAGGGCTTTGTCCTGGGCTTTACCCCAGAGTTGGTGGGTAGGGTATAATTTAGCTCTGTTTGCAAGGGAGATAAATTTCCCGGAATTTTAGGCTTTAGGGCAAGATTATAATTTTCTTGGTTTTCTACAGGCCAGTAGGACTGAGCATCCTCAGTTGTTTCAGTGTTTTTGGTGCTGCCTGCTGGCCTCTCGTCTGAGCTGTGCCTCTGTTTGTTGTAATTATCTCACACAATGAGATGATTAATGACACCAAGTCACTGCCTCTGAGTTTGAAAAGCAGTTGGCAGAGGGCTCCCAACAGTGGGAAAAGGGAGATGCTGGCACAGACCATTCCACAGCACCAGATCCCTTTGCTTATCAATTATCAGCTTTACTAGGGCACTGATTTGCCATAAATTCAGGACCTTGCTGGGTTGCAGAGTGGGAAACACTCCAGGGATGCTTTCTCCCTCAGGTGTGAAATTGCTGCATTGGGAAATGAAGAAGGAGCATTAATTCGTTCAGTAGCTTTGCTGTGGAAAGATAATTCATATTTCCTTACACAAAATGCTCCAGGCATACTAATGACCTGCCAGCCTAGGTACTGCTGTTAGAGTTATGGTTTGTTTTTGGAATGAAAATGAGGGACTGAACTTATCCTGGACACAAGCTGGTGGGCAGCTGTGGGACTACCAGGAACAGGAATTTGTCCTTGTTATTTCACGAAAATTATTATGAGTCTGACATTTCTCCTACTGTAGTAAAAATATAAGTTTCTAACAGGTGGAGATGCTCACTTGCATAGCAGGTATGATTCCTCAAGTACTTTTATCTGGGAAGAAAAGGAAAAACAATCTGGTGCCACAGGCTTTCCAACCCCTCTGCCACGAGCAGGGATACCTTCCACCAGACCAGGTTGCTCCAAGTGCTGTCCAAGTATTCAAGGCCAGATTGGACAGGACTTGGAGCAACCTGGTCTGGTGGAAAGTGTCCCTGCCCATGTCAAGAGGTTGGAACAAGATAATCTTTTAGGTCCCTTCCAACCCAAACCAGTCTGTGACTCTCTGATTCCGAGAAGAATCCTTGTGGGTTCACATTGCGCTGCAGACATGCAAATTTGTCCTAATAGATATCAGATATTTACTAAAGATAAAGTTTGGAAAGAACAATTTTTCAAAGCAAACTCATTACCAGAAGGTCTGGTAGAAAAGCAAAAACCTTCATAAACTTGAAAAATGGTTGAGCAACATTAAGTTGGCACATAATGATATTTTGATGTTAACAGTGAGTAGACTGAATATATTTATGCATGGCATGACTTTTTTAAGGTCTTACATTATCCCTGATTTGTTTGATATTTTATATGTAGCACATGGTATTTAAAACCTCCTAATATCTGCCAGTAGAGCCCACACAATTGTATCTGGAAATAGCCCAGTGTGTATATAAAGAACACCTGGATGTCAGTGGTCAGCAAATGTTGCCCAATTGATGGCAACTGTTGTCAACATCAATAAAAATAAATGGAATAATGAAACATTTCTTCTGACATTATCAGATACAAAATGACCACAAATAACAACAAATTCAGTTGACTACAACAGGAACAAATTTTTAGGGAAAAAAGTATCTGGTGAAAACATGCCAAAACTCATATTTTTCTCTTAGTGACCATAATCCACCACTGCATTACTGCATTGTTATAACAGAATCACAGAATCATTTAGCTTGGAAAAGACTTCTCAGATATCCGTGTGTTATTGTACATGTTGCTGGCAAAAGATGTTTTTTTAAATGTTATCATGCTAATATTATATTTAATAATATTATATTTTGCTCTAAAAATAAAAATAGATTTTAAAAAGCAATAGGGGCCAGTACCTCTTCTTTCCCTGCAAACGTTTTCAAGTCTTAAAGAAATCTCAAAGAAGTCTTAAGAGTCCCATCATAAATATATGACATAAAAAAGGGCTAATTACTGGTCACTCTGAACTAAGACACAAACCTCAACATACATAGTATGATGAGCTTCTTCCCTAAATAATTTAGGGAAGGGTTGCAGTTATGTACAGTGTGGAGGGGAAAGGAAACAGGGAATAAATTCTGCTTTTTCCAACTGTTTTATTCAACCAATCTTTGCCCCATGGTATTATTTCAGAGGAGATTGATTTGAGCTGGTGGAAATATGCCAAAATGCCATGGTTTCTCCCTTTATACACCATGGGAATTTGATTCCTGTTGACAAGTTGCAAGTCTTTAGCAAAAACAGTCTGCTTAGGAAACTGAACCATCCTGGGCCCAGACAACTGTTGTGTAAGTTCTTGGCATCCTGAAAAATTAATGAATTAATTAAAGGAAAAAAATATTAAAATAATTGGGTTCCTAATTTGTTTGATCAGAAGCAGCAGCATGTATTTTATTCCCTAGGACAACCTGTCCTACTTTGGAGAGGAGGCAAAACTCCTCATCCCCGTCCAGGGCAGGCTCCAGAGCAGCAGAAGGGGTCAGTCTGACTAAGGATGAACAACACATTCTGCCCTAAAAACGCTGGTTATTTGCCCATAACCAGTGCCAAGGCTTGAGGAACTGATTGCTACTCCAAGGTCAGAGAGTCCAACCTTTGACCAATCAATTAGGCCAGAGCACTGAGTGCCACAACTAGTTTCTTTAATACCTCCAGGGATGGGGACTCCACCACCTCTCTGGGCATCTGATTCCTTCTGGAAACCTGGCAGGTCTGACCACTCCCCTCAGATCCCATCTCACACCGCATCCTCAAGCTGCCTCTGAACCGTGGCAGGAGTGGGTGCCTGTTTGCAGGGTCTGTACCCAGGCATTCATTGGAGCTTTAGGGTTCCCACTGAAAGCACACCATGTTTGATCAGGGAAGAAGCATCTCACTATGTGCTGTTACAAGGATCTGCTCCAATTAATTTCCAGGGATGAGTTGCAGGGCTGGCTGGCAGCAGCCAATTCCTTGGGAAGCATCTGGGTGCTGAGCCCTCTGAATGGTGCAGCACTCAGTCCTCCACCATTGCCTGTGTTGCTTTCACATCAGGAGCTTCAAATCCCAGGTTCCCAACTCCCCCTTTCCAGACCTTTTTTTTGCCCGGGCTTGGTAAGCCTTGCTGCAGGGTAGGATACATACAATAAACAGCTTTTTGAGGTTGATTTAATGCCTCAGCAACACTCCAGCTATTAATCTATCCACAGTGGAGGTTTATTGCTATGTATACCACAGACTGATAAAGATTATCACTGAATTAATTCTCAACAAGTGTGTTGTTAGGCTTGAAGCCAAATATTCTGTGTTATCAGTGTGAATAAATACTTCAGAGTAATTTCTCAATGATTCTGTTTTAAATGGGCCTCTAAAGAAAAACCGTTTCAAATAAACTACCTTTAAAGTAAAATGAACAAACATCACCATGTTCTTGCATCACATCAAACATATCTGACGCATTTCTTACTGGATTCACAATGTCTGTTACCCAGTAATACTGCCCAGTTTCCCTGGAATGTGGCAAAGCTTCTCCCCTGCCTCCATCATCTTCATGTTCTTTGAAGAAGGAACACACAGGGAATGTACTTCCTTCTTGGTTCTTGACCTTCAAGGATATTTCTGTCTTCCTGCTTTCTGTCTTGCACTTTCTCAGCAGAGCACTGAGACTTCTCTTGCACTTTCAGTTTCTGCCCAGGAGCAGTGAAATGCTCTCTGTCACTGCTGACTGCTTTGAAGGAGTTGAGAGTTCAAAGAGATACTGGAGCTATAGGAGCTGGTGATGAGAATGCAGTTCAAAAGAAGCCAGAAATGTTTGGGCATTGGCCAGAATCATTTTATGTTTGTGCAAATGACAGAAAGTTTCCATCATCTGTTGAAAAATTATTCTAAAAATAACTTTCCCTCGAGTGCTGTATATCCTGAGACCTGAGCAGATGACATGGGTGCTGGCAGTTTGGAGACCTTGACCTGTGAGAGGAAAGGAAAGAGATTCAAAAATAGGAAAAGGCCAGGACCTTCTCAATTCTTCACTGTTGTCAGCTGGGTGATATTTAAGGCATATTTCATCTTAGAACAGGCAAGACAAACACATCTCTTCCCCGAATTGTATCTCACAGCCATATTCTTGCTATCCAGGTCTGTACCATAAGGATCTCTATGGCATAATCTTGCATTTGAAGGGGAGAAACTTTCCACCTTCTTTTACAATAGGATATGCATGAGTTTATCTAGCCCTTTTCCTTCCAGGAAGAGTCAGTGTGCTGGTGCTACAGAGATTTCCCCCAGGAGGCTGTAAGACAACCACTGGGTGATATATTGCCCAGGAGCATTTTGTGGACTTGGCAGCACTTCCAGCTTCTGTTTTAGCTAAAGGCTCTTTTATTCAAGATGCTGGAGCACCAGGGAGAGGGTGCTATTGTGCCTGCTTGGGTGCCACAGAGGATCTTCAGTGACAGACTGTAGGTTCATGGAATGGCCATCGCTTCAAAGCATAAGGTGAAGGTGCTGGGAGAGAGAAATTTGTCTCTGGGCTCATCTTTTTTTGCAGCAGTGCTTCACAAACAATGTCACAAGTCAGACTATGATTTATTAGGAGATGGGAACTTGGCCTGCTTGCCAAGCTGGGGCCAGTCCCACTGTGGAACTGGCTTCTATATCTTAAACAAACTGGTTAAAGAAAAGCAACGTCTCATTTTTGTGTTGGAAGACATCCCAGTGCAAGGTCTGTTTGCCTTACTTTAGAAACTGTGGCCGAAAAGGCATTTGTGAAGGAGAGCAGCAAAAAAGTAAATGTTTTGGAGCAGGATGGACCCAGCTGATACCTCCATCTGTCCAGCAGGTCAGGCCATGCTGACATGGGCCACTCTTGGCCAGGCCACCAGCTCCTGCTTCAGGGCCAGCACTCATGAGCTGGGTGGAAGCAGTGCCTGGAGCTCCCTGTCCCCAAACAGAACATGAAGGGATGATGGAGGCACACAGAGACAGATGAGGCGTGGGTGTATGATTCAAACCCTGGCACTGGCAGGAGAGAGGAACTTAGATTTGGCCCGTGAGGTTGTCCTGGTGATCTCAGCATTTGGAGAGGGTGAGTGTTGATCTACCTACTTACTGTGAGGGACAGCTTTCTACAACCCACCAACACTCCCACTGCACCTGGTGAGCTGCTTCCTCAGCATTTAAAGGAGGCTGGAGCTGTGACTTGACCATGGTCTGCCAATAACTGCTAGAGAAAAATTAGACAGCAAGGACTGCTTGGTTAAGTAGAGACAGGCATAACAAAATCCCTCTGGCATTCCCAAGGTAACTAGAGCAAGTAAAATGTAAAACTGAGAAAACAGCACTGTGCTGGGGGCTCTTCCCTGTGCAAATCCTACTGATGTGCATCACATGAGGCAGTTTACACTGTAGTTTCTTGCCAAGATTATATTCCTACTTAAACCATAAAATTATATTTTAAAAAGGACATGGGTAGTCCATCACTTTGTGGAGAGTGGGGAGGCCATGCAGCATCCACACCTTTTTCCTCCTGCTGCCTCCTGGAATGACTTTGGAAGGCTTGGCAGCATCTCATCTCCAGCCCCGGTGAGGAGCAGTGCTACTCAGAGAACTTTTATTGTATGTTTCAGGCAGCAATAAAATGTTATACACCTTAAATTTGGATGTCTGACTGATGGAGAATGCCTGGGAAAACCAGTGGTTAAGCTTTTAATTATAGCTATTTTGGGCGATCACTTAGTGCTCTACAGCAACTTGCATAAACCTCAGTTACATCCTATGGGTGTGTTACCCTAAGCAGCAAAACTATTAGTGATGGCATTATTCCCTTAAAGTGGAAACTGTCTTAAAGGTTTGCTAAGGGCACTTCGTGGAAGAACCCAGAAGACAAAGGTGGCAAGCTGGCTTAAGAGTTTTTGCCAAGAGCAGAACAACACAAGGCAGGGCAGGGTTAGTCCTGAATCCCTCCCACACCTGCAGGCTCAGCTCGAATTTTCACTGTGGCTGAAAGCTCTGGCTCCAGTCACAATGGAGCAGTGGCCAGGCTCCTGCAAGCCAGGCTTTGTTCCCATCCTCTTGTTCTGATTCTCAGGCGTGTGGCGATCAGGCTGTCCCCAGGAGAAACAGGGTGTAAATCACTAATTAATGCCTCCCGCCTGTGCGCCATTCAAGCCCATTTGTGCTTGTTGGAGATATGCAGCCCAGGCTCCCCGGAGAGATATTCTATAATCTGTTACTAATCACCGAGGCTTCAAAACCATTTAAAAGGCTCTGCCTGCCGCTTGTGCCCATGCAAACATCAATCACGCTCTCTCTGATGTTATGGCCTGGAATTCTGCATCACAGGTGAGGCTTTTGAACGCGTGTCCCCCAGCCCTGACATCCAGCTTGTTTTATTGTCAGCGGTGAAGTCATTTAAGGTATTCCCTGCTGCTTGGAGGGTGGCTGAGGGGATTTCATGAGAACACAAAGAGACTATGGCACAGTAAGACACAGAAAGCATTACGCTTTTCCAGCGCACCAAGCGCAGCAGTTTGGAGTATTAAGTGTGGTTTAATGCTGTACACATCTTGGTATTTGTGTTAACAGGTTCGGGAGACCTGGCCACCACTGGGACCCAGAATGTTAAGCATCAAATATAGAGGAGGTGATACTAAGGAACCCAGTGAAGAATTTTTTAAGCCAACAAGCTGATGCCCAAATAAACTCAAACCTCTCAATGGTCAGTTCTTGAGTATTAGAGCAGTCTTTAGACATTTTAAAACTTAAATGCTTTGGCTAATGTAAAAGTTTACCATAAGCACTTTTTGAAATAGACACAGACAGAAAATCTCATTCACTTTGGCTTTAGCTCAACACGGTGAGATATTCACATGGCAAGAAACACGCCCCAGCGAGTAGGATCTGGGACACTGGAGGAAATCAGATTTTTAATTACTCTTGGCATCTCAGTGACACTGGTTGCCAGAAGCCAACCTGCTGGAAAATGACATCACCAGTGATCAGAGCAGCATGTCAGTCTCTCAAACCAGTTTGCCAGCCTGTCACTGGGAGGAGATTTCTATCTGTAAATTTATCTATCTCTTCAACGTGAAATTTTTGGACACCATTAGTCTTCTTTCAAAAAATAAATAGGCTCTAATTTTATGCCTGCAATCATCTATGAGCAATAAACTTTCCTCATCAGTGCTTAATTTTCCACACATCCAGTATTTTCTCTAGTAACTGAGAATCAAAATTTCTTCACCCACAGTGCTTTTATGAAAGCAGCCTGATTGATGTCTTTAATCTGTTGACAATCATGCAGCATTGTATTTAAAAATGTACAAATACCAAAGATTTGAGGAGTGGCATCTTTGATGATTTCAAATGTGGAAGTTTCTTTCCCTCACAAGTGAACTGTCTCAATCCTTTGGGACTAAGTCTAGTTCCTGTACAGCACAACAAGAAAATCTCTCCCTTTTTAGGGTGACATCCAGTCTGGACCTTCAGAGCTGCTGCAGAGAGTACTGAAAGGGACCTGAGCATTGAGGTCACTGCACCTCACTCCTATTGACCCACACTGCAAAGAATTGCCAGGGCTGGGCAGCACAGAGATGGGCTGGAGAGCCTGAACATGATCACGACCATCCCAGGCCAGGGCTAACACTCCTGTTCCATGAGAACCAAAGCAAATATTTTAAAAGTTACTTATTCTTCCCAAGAGATTAATTGCCAGCCAAAAAATAGATTTTAAAGCTGTTTCAATTGCCAATATGAAGTGCTCTGTTTGTGTAGATATCGTGATGACACCTTAATAGGCTGTTGCTCATCTCTGTGATCTGTGGGACTCAGTACACTCTGCTCTTCACATCACAGGCAATTTAGGGGAATTAGTCCTTAATTTGCCTCCATAAATGATGTTTTTTCCTTTTGAGTTGCATAATTTTGGATGTGATCCTCCACAGGAGAGGAGGCAGGGATCTTATTCAGCAGCTTCCCAGGGAGAAAAAGAGATTTGGATGCTGCTCTGCCTGCACCAGGGCCCTGGAAAGCCAAGCTGGCTGCTGCTGCTCCCAACAGTGGTGTGGGGATGTGCACATAGCACAGTCACACTTCTCTTCAGCAACAGGTATTTCTTCTCTCTGTTATCCCAGTGGGAACAGCCACTCCATCTCCTCCAAACCTCTGCTGAGTTCTCTTCATTCATTTTCTCCCCTTTCTTGGGAAGAAATGTCCCAGTCCTGACCGGTTCTCAATTCATCATGCTTGGGCAGCTGACATCCAGTCCTGCCCATATTGCAGAGGAGCTGTAAGCTTGTCTTGCTCTGTCTGTGTGTGTGTGGGAGGGTGTGTTGGTGTTGAAATTATTTCTATTCCTTCATCAGTATTCAATTTATTTAAAAAAATAAATAAAAAGTCATGTGAGCCATAATGTATTGTTTAATCAGCATAGAGCTAGTTAGCAAATGAAAATAGGTGGCTGAGCCAGTTGCAAAATTTTTGGAAATAATTCAGTGATTGAACTGGAAGGAAAATACCCCAGGGCAGATCTTCCCAGAAGGGGAATGCAACTCAGATTCTGCTCAGTTCTCTCTGAATAAATGAGGGCTATCTGAATGGGTACCTCCAAAAAATAGTCAGAGAGGAGCTATAAATAAAGGTATTGAGCCACCTTTCACACTGGAAACTGGTTTCTCTTGGAAGCATTTTATGTGATAAGCTCCCCTGCAGTGAAGCTCAGAGATAAGGGCTCTGTGTGTGTGTCAGGGTCTTGCTGTCAGGGAATAACTTGCACTCATTCCAGCCTGTTACATCACCAACACTTAATGCTTTCATCTCTTAGGTCTGTTTATAGTCCATGATAACAAAATCCCAAAGGATTCAGAGGCACAGTTTCAGGAACAAGTGCTGGAAAGAAGAACTCCAGACCTAGACCTCCAATGCATCTGTGGACAGCTGCTCTCTGGATGATGCTCCCCTTGCATCTGACAATTGTGTCTGCAGGCACAGCCTCTGAACATCTGGACCCCATGGTTTGGAGTTTGCTTGGTTTCTAATTGACCTAGAGACAGCCCAGGGATGGGCACAGAGAACCTCTTGCAGGAATTGAAGGCCACCTTAGACACTAGTGCTAGTGTCAGGAGAGCCTGGTGGTGCTAGGGAGCACTGGAAATTCAGGAAACTGTTGACAAATTGGATTTGAGGGAGCTGAGGGAGGTTCATGAGGAGCAGAAAGGTCTGAAAGCATGGGCAGAGATGAGTGCCTGGGGCAGGAGGCCAGGCTGGGGATGGTTTGGCAGAGCTCTGTAGGAGGATTTTGCATATTCTCCACTGCAGCCGGAGTTCGGTTTGTTCAGCCCTCCAATATCTCTGGTATTTTGCAAGACCAAAGAAGCAGATGCCAAGTTCATGGTGTCTCCTGTGGTTGCTCAGGGTGAGGGCCAAGGGAAAGCAACCAGGCACAAAATTTCGTCATAAGGACCTATTTTCTAGGCTCAGAGTGGAGAGATTTTGCCAGGTGTGTTGTCAGATGGGGCTGCCAGAACAGGCTGCATCACCATCTCCATTTACCCAGCTCTGTGGCTGGAAGAAGGGGCAACTGCTAAATTATTTGTTTCTCCTCCATGAATAGGACTGGGGAAAAGCCTGGAAACAGTGGGACAAAGTGACCCTGTACATGGTGACATACACAGAGACAGATGAGTTATGTGTGAAGCAGTGGAGGAGTTCCAAACATGTTTTCATATTTTGTATCCTGCCTTTCATGTCTTCAGCAGTAGGAAAAATGTTTTCTTTACGTTTCTGCCTGGAAAAACAATTATGAAAGTTAATTGCCCTGATCAAGAGGTGGAACAGGAGTTGGCCAGGAAGGGCTTTTAAACCAGCTCGTAAACAGGAAGACTCAACCTTTCCCGCCATTCTCCATGTTCTGGAGATGAAGGTGTTGTGAGGATTTCTAGGAGATGGAAAATGGGACTTGAGTGGGAACACCAGCATAAGGAAGAAATGAAAAAAAGAGAATAACTGAGCAAAGGTCCCAGCATTGGCGCTGTCCAGAAGCAAACTGCTCCACTCCTGCTGAGCAGAAAAGCCATGTGAAGGGTGCAGACACCTCATCAGCATTTTGGAAGTTCTCCAGGATTTTTCTGTAACATAACAAACTCTGTTGAGAAGTGTGGAAGCACCCAGTGCCCTCTCCCGTCCGTATATTACAGAGACCACGTGGGCACAATTCTGAGTTACATGCAGAGCTCTATGCCCGGCTCAGCTCCACTATTAGAGAATGATGGAAGTCCCATGGAAAGGAGTGCCCAGGGAGAAATCCCTTCTTCTTTGCTCATGTGCATCAGGTTATCACTCTGAAGCCCAGTGTTTCTCCTCAGATTTTGGCATGTGGCTTTTGGCTTGTTAAACATTGAACATTTATTTTAGAAACATGGCTTTTATGGTAAAAAAAGGTGACAGGCTTTCCTGATTGCAAGTCTGGACCTCGGTCCATCTGCTGAATGCAGCACCATGCAGGACTCTGAGAATGTGAACTCTGCCATTTCATGCTCCGAAAGCACCTCAGTTGGGTCTATTTTATAATTTTCACCTTTTTTATACTGCAAAATAGTGTGCCTTTATGTAACCTGCCACACATTTTTCCCTGCCAATAATTTTGAGTCCATTTTGCCTGAGTACCTTAAATGTCCCCTCAAAACAATATCAGTGAAAAATTATTTTTTTATTTTTTTCTCCTATGACAGCTAGTTTAATTCCAATCTGGGGGCTATTTTGTCTCATTTTTCTGAGCACAAAATCACTCCCAGAGCTGCTGTGTCTCCCAGGAGCAGAAGCCAGGAGCACAGCAAGTGCAGTGGCAGGTGACTTGTGTCTGCTGGGCACATGGCAGTCATCAGTCAGAGGTGTCCTCGTGGTGCCATCTGAACACAAGAACCTGGTGTAGCCTGGGCATTGAACCACTTCAGATGTCTGTGCAATAGGTGAAAATACACATATCAAACATGAGGTTACCTGTGTGCAAAATAAAGGCGAAGTTGCAGATTTGAGTCTCCTTTTACGCTGCATTTCAGGTCTCTTACCCTTGTCTCTTTCCAGGACACAGGGAACTAGGGCAGGGTAATTTGATAACACCATGCAAGTCATTTCCCCTCACTTTGCTTCACTATTCTCATCTGGAAAAGGGGAAACAGTAATATTAACTTCTCCTTGAGGGGATTGTGAAAATGAGCTGGCTGCTGACTGCAGAAAGCTGCAGGATCCTGAGCTGGCAGTGGCTGGATAGACCATGTGTTAATATTTTATATTGGATAAACAAAGTAATTTCCCAAGGGTCTTTAAGATAACATTGCCTTTTAGTGAGTGTTAATTGACTTTGCTGTAAGGCACCAAATTTGTGCTTGTATCCCTTAATTAATACCCCTTAATATTTGTGCCTGTATTCCTTAATAACTGCATGGCCCAAATGTTCTCAGGACAAGGCAAATATTTTAAAAATTAGGTTTCTGCTGTGTTCTGTTTGCCAAAAGTGGCATCTTGTCCTGTGTGCCGTGATTCACCATGTCCATTCCCCTTCCTCCCTCAGCAAGGTGGCAGTGCCAGCCACTGGCAGAGCCAGCCCTGCTGACATCTGGGATGTCCTCAGAAGCAGCTCTGTCCTCCAGCCTCTGCCAAACAGGAATTGCTTTTGAGGTGTCCCAGGTGGGATGTGCCAGGGCCCTGCATCTCATCCAGTGATATGGTATTTCAGCAGGGGACAGGTAGAGAATGCTGTGCCACAACAGTTTATAAATTCAGTCTAGACGTGGTGGAAGGCTGGAGAAGCAGATAGAGCAGCAGAGCCCAAGGGAACAGGGTGCCATCTCCCTCTTCTGATTTCTAGAGCCCACAGACACTACTTTGGGTCATGGCCAGATTACGATGGAAACAGATTTCCTGTAGCTGGGGATATTTGGCTGTTTCTAAGTTCTGCCTCCTGCTTGTAGTAATCCCAAGCTTTTGGAGGATGTCCTGGAGCACACACCATAGAGATAGTATCCAACTGCAGGAGAAGTCCCATGGCAAAGGGGTATTTATGCAGTAGTTGAGGACATGCCCTCATTTGCAACTTTTGAGCAAGTGCAGATGGCCCCAAGTCCTGGGACTCCAACCAGCACTTTCTGAATAGGGAACAGAAGTGTCCTGGCACTGAAGAGAGCTGTCTGCCCCCAGCTGGAAAGGAAGATCACTATGGAGCAACTGAGATTCATTGTGTGCTCTTGGGAGCCCCTGGCAGAGACTTTTTGTTTTTCGTGGGTATTTTTCTTCCCTTCCTGGTGTTCTGAATTTTCTTTCCTTAATGAAGAGCCATCTATGCTTCTGCCAGCTTTAAATAGGCCTTGGTTGCTCCCCAGGATTGCTGTGGGGAAAAAAGGCAAATTCCTTGCTTGCAGAGTTCCCTGGCACAGGCTGTACCCTGTGCTGAGACCCCCTCCTGCCCCGGAGTCCATAACCAGCAATAACTCGGGAGTAGCTGCTTTGCTCTTGCCCAAAGTCTCTATTTTTGGTTTATATTTGATGCACAGCAAATTAGATCACAGAATTATTAAGGTTGGACAAAACCTCCAAGATCACAGAGTCCAACCTGTGACCCATCCCCAACTTGTCACCCAGATCAGAGCACTGAGTGCCACGTCCAGTCATTCCTTGAACGCCTCCAGGGATGAGGACTCCACCACCCACCCTGGGCAGCCCCTTCCAATGCCTGACAACCCTTTCCAGGAACAAATTCTTCCTGATGTCCAATCTGAACCTCCCCTGGCACTGCTTGAGGCCATTTCCCTTTTGTCCTGTCCCTGTTCCCCAGGAGCAGAGCCCGACCCCCACCTGGCTCCCCCCTCCTGTCAGGGAGTAATAGAAAGACAGAAGGTCCCCCCTGAGACTCCTTTTCTCCAGGCTGAGCACCCTCAGCTCCCTCAGCTGCTCCTCATGTGACTTACTTATTGCTCAGCCTTTCATTCCTTCATCCTCCAAAATCTCCTGCTGACTTCAGTGTCTGAGCAGGTGCAGGAATACCCTGGAGAGCACAAAACATGCTCCATAAGACAACTTGGGCAGCCCTGAGGCCATAGAGCTCTCTGTCATATACCCAAGGCAAATCAGGAGGCAAATCAGTCTTAGATAATCAGCAATGAGATTACGGTCTGAATGCATTTCTGTGACATCCAAGATGGATATAGAGGAGTCAGAAAGGACTTGGCTTTTCAGGAACTTTCTGGAACTAGCAGTGCACTTCCAAGGCTTTTGTTAAATTCCTGACAGTTTTGAAGGAAGTTAATTCATTATTGGAGCTAAAACTGTCATGAGAGACTCATGAAGCCATAAAATGCCCTTCTGATTATTTAACTGGAGCTTACAGTTCATGCATCATTCCTGAGCAGCTGGGAGAAGAGCAAGTAAGGATTTCAGATTGGAAATGCTGTGCAGGTACTTGTGCAGGCTCAGTGTCAAAGCTGTTTCAGCAAGATAATTTCCTTACTGCTTCCCCTCCTGGGCTTGCTTTTAGACATGTGGGATCATATTATAGTCTAATCCTCAGTCTTCTTTTCTTTTTTTTCTGTCCCAGAAATGCAAAGGTGCAAGATTTAAGAGTGTGAGACTCAGTGTGCTTCAAAGGACTTGAGCTTGCCTGGAGAGTCAGACACATATGCAAAATTTTAAGGATTCACTGTGAAATCCCTTTTAATAAGGCCTCCTGCTCAGTCTCTCTAAACCATCAGGAGCTTTTTCATTGACTCTAATGGGCTTTGGAAAATGCTCTGTAAAACAGCAGGGAACTCTTGTCTACCAAAACATGCTTTCCTAAAGCAAAGTCCATGCTCTGTCTTGGAGATTAGATATGTAAGCAATCCAGGTGGCCCTTGGTAGCCCTTAATTCATGGTGCTCAGTGATTCCCTTCTCCAAAGGGAGAGTAGACAGCTTCTGCTGGGAAAAGGCTGCTGGAGGCACTGGGCTAGGGCTGCTCAGGTAAGGAGGTGATGCCACATGGGAGGAGAGATGCTTAATGGAAAACAGGCAGGGCAAGGCTGCCCAATGTCCTCCTAATTATCACTATCACTTCATTTTGATGAAACTCATTAGCTGTGCAAGGAAAAAGACAAGACATTTAGTGCTAGGCTGGTGTTCCTTTGATAAATGTTAAGAACTGGGCAGAGCTGGTGACTCCCTGTGTAGGGCTGCAGGTCCAGTGCCAGGGCCATGTGGAACAGCAACAGGTTACTATTGGGGCTGGGGGGCACTGGCAAAGGGCCTGTGCGTGCCCTGGACTGGGCAGGTTTGTACCCCTGTGGTTATGATTCAGTCGTCTGCCACTCACTGATGTCAAAGCATCATTTCCACCAGCTTTAAAGAGCATGAACAGCTTATGAAACACCCCTCCTTCCTATTTCCCCAGGAATAAACATCAGGAGTCACATAACTCCTGTTCTTTTGTGCCTTCTCATGGCTGAGCTAATTGAAGAGGTCAAGTTGAACACAGTAACTGGAGGTACCTTCCTCGAGTTGTAGACATGAGTCCAGGAGCCAGCATTCAAGGCTTTTTATAGACTGTGCCTAGGGAGAGGAGAGGGCAAGAGGCTTGTTTTAAAGGAAAACAGGCCGGGACAATCAGAAATATTTGGGAGATGTCTGCTTCCTTCAAATTCCAACCAATGCCAGGATGACTTTTTTTTCACTGGAGAAAGAGGTTACCAAAGAGGAGGTCTTCTTTTTAAGGTCTCTATCACACATACATCCCAAAAACTGTGGGGAGGTGAAATGGGGGAAATACATCCTGATAATTTGTTTGTGAAGTACCTTAGACTGACACAAACTTCTCCCTGGAGCCTAATGTTCCCAGAGCTTATTATACAGCTGCCTGGCTATAAAATAATCAGGAGAGGCAATGAGAAGAATTTTGGCTTCTGGCATGAGAACAGGCGACGCAGTTTAGCATCCCACTTCATGGGAGGATGAGAGGAGCAATCCGTTTGAACAGAGAGAAAGCTGGGGCTGCAAAAACCCTCCCAATAATGCAAAGGAATTCTCACTTTAGATTTGTGGTGTTTTTTTCCCCCAGATACAAATTGGCAGCAGAGGCAGTGACTGATGGGAGGACAGTCCATGTGGAAAGCAGCACAGAAAGGATTTGAAAGGGCAAGGGCCAGTTACAAGTGGAGGGAGAGGGCTTGAGAGAGAACACATTGGTAAGCACAGAAAGGACTGTAAAGAGCAATGTGAAAGAAGGGAAGGAGCAGAGCCAGGACCAGATGAAAAATGTTCTCAGTGGAAGGGTGGAAGATCCGGAGCCAAGGAAGGAATAGCTTGGGAGAACGCAGAGGGAGAAATGAGTCATGTAACCTGGAGTCCCCTTGGACACTGCCACAACCAGCAAGGATTTGCCTGGGAATGGCAGCATCCAAAAAACGCAAACTCCATTTGATGGAGTTGGTTGTGGTAAAGAGTAGCCCAGGGATTCACATTCCCAAGGTTGGGAGGGAGGGCATGCAGGCTGCTGTGAAACCTGTGGGGTGAAGGGCACTGCACTCCCTTGCAGGAAGACGCCAGGCAACCCACCAACAGCACAAAAGGAAACATGCCTTTTGCAAAAACAAAGTCATTGGGATTCGGGACTTCAAAGCTCCACGTTACGCCCAGTGTGTTTGTTGCTGTTTGTGGCTCAGAGCCAGGTTTGAGAATTAGAGGGGAAAAACTACATTATCTTGTTCTGCTGAAAACCTGTGTCAGTGCTGCAAAGCGAGCACCTGAGAAACTGGAGTCTGGAGGGAGGAGAAAGTCTCTGAGAGTTGTGCCTCCAAATGTACCAACATCTCTTAGGGACATGAGTCCACTTTAAAAGCTGATATACACAACACTTTGTTTTATACATCACTGCTCAGAAAGTAACAAAGTCAACTAGATGTCAGCATTTAGCACCCAGACTCATTAAATTTCTAACCTGTGAGCTTCCAGAGTGCTGATGTATCTTGGAAAATGGTACTTCACAGCCATTCTGTGGCACCACTGGAGCTGAATGCAGGAAAGGATAGTTTGGAGAACAGTGAAAAGTTGTGCTTACAGAATGTGTTTGTCAGGAGAGAAATTGATACTCCAGAGTTGGTTAAATATTTAAAAAAAGTCTGACTCATGTTCACAAATTAATAAAATTAAACTGCTGACACTTCTCCAGGAATCTCAAAGGGAGTCACATGGAAACTGCTATGAAAAGTTTATTAATGGTGTCATAAAATATTAATTTTCTCAAAATGTGTGCCTACAGAGTGGCACTCAGGAGATGCTGCCTGAAATGTTTTAAGAGGCTTTGACCAACTTGATCTGGTGGAAGGTGTCTCTGCCCATGGGAGGGGGTTTGAATGAGATGATTTTTAAGATCTATTCCAACTCAAACTATTCTGTGAGTCTATTATTCTATGAATCAACCAGTAGAAAAGCAAAGCACAGGTGAAGCCAAGGTTTTTTGCCATAGCCATGCAGTATGCCATATGCGCCTTCAAAGCAGGCTATCAACACCCAGCTGATGTGCAGCAACTTGTTGGGATGCTGTGACTTGATTCCACACCCCAAGGTTCCCAAATCCTCAGTTTGGGCTGTGCATGTGGGAGCAGTGAAAGATGTAAGCGTTCCCAGCTACCTGTCCACCCCCTGTTTGGACTGGGGCTGTGGAGGCTCCTCTTTCAGCCATGATTCATCACCTGGGTATCAGCTGCAGCTCAGCCAGTGCAGGGACTGTGGGGCTTGCTCTGTCTTCCCACTGTGAGCAGTTTTTAGTGCCACAATATTAAAAAAAAGATTTCAAACTATTAGAGAGGATCTAAAGGAGGATTACAAAGATGGTGAAAGCCCAAATGGTCCATCCTCGAGTGCAGTCAAGGCTGGCAGCTTTCTCTGCCAAGTGGGATGTGTAAGTGAGGTTCAAGGTAGTCTCAACGTGGGGCTCTGAATCTCAGCTCTGCCAGTTTTAGGTGAAGAGGTTTAAATGTCTCCATGAGGTGTTCACTCCTGCAAATTCTCCAGGGGACGTGGCAACCCCTGAAATCAGCACAGATAATGCTTGGAGAGCTCGTGAGTCAGAGGTGTGAGTAAATGTGAGAACACTGTGTGAGCAGAGCTCCTTTAATGGAAACACTCCCTCTTTCACACGCTTTGAAGGCAATACTTTTTTTTTAATAAAATCTAAATGAGCAGAATATGGTATGAGCAACAGCCAAGGAATTTATTTGTCCATGTGCTTCCTACCTCTCTCTCACTCCTCTATTCTTCTGCAGCTTTGGCTGTGGTGTAGACCTGGGTGGAGGGGAGTGGAGTGAGTAGAGGTAATTTTCTTAATGGGAATATGTTCTTTTTCACATGGTGTGGCTGCATTTGCACACTTTGCTCAGCAAGTGAGGAAGGAAAGAAGAGCTCTGTGGGAAGTTATAGCAAAGTAATAATGGCACTATCTGCTTCAGAGGCAAAAGCTGTACAGCTCTTAGATAAAAATTCAGGCTTCTGTGCCCAAATCTGCAATTCTTATGAACCCCTTGTATGTGAAACCATTCAAAATCAAGACCAAGGACTCTCCAAGCTAAATCCAGCCTAACAGAAACCAGTCAACGGTGCGAGTGCAGAAAGACAGACTGCACTGGTATCTGGGTGTAGCTGGATTTAGGGATTAGCTGAGATCAGCTCCAGCAACTGACTCCGGGGCATCAGGGAGCTGCTTCTGTGAATGGTACCTGTGAGAACTGCCTGGGAGTGATTCAGCCAGACATATTCACCATCCCTTTGGAAACCATCACACTTCATTTCCCTGCCCAGCTGCAATGCTGTGCCAAAGGCTGAAAACAAAATTGTCCAGTCAAGGTGAAACACGGCTGCACTGCCAGCCCCAGGCACATGGGACCATCCCTGCCTTGCATCAACTAGTCCAACTGCACTTATTTTTTACACTACGTAGGGCATGGACATGGTCTTGGGAGCATCTGTGATGTCTTTATCCAGGGCTGTGAGAGGGCACCACAGGCTGGAGAAAAGAAACTCAGGGGGGACCTTCTCACTCTCTCCAGCTCCCTGACAGGAGGGGGGAGCCAGGTGGGGGTCAGGCTCTGCTTCCATCTAATCCTGCTCTCTGGCAGTGTGAAGCCATTCCCACTCATCCTGTCACTACATGCCCTTGTCCAAAATCCCTCTCCACTCTCTTGCAGCCACTTCAGGTACTCGAAGGTGCTATAGAAGACCCTGAAGACCTTATAGATATCTGACCATGCGAAAGCTTTAAAGTTTTTGTTCCTGTGCCCTCAAGTATTTAATTGGCCAATAATTCCCTGGCTTTGTTTGCTGAAAGGCAGATGTCAGTGGCTCTGACATCCCTTTCCAGCAAGGAGAGAGCATCACAAGTGAAACTACATGAAAGTTATCAGCTGTCATGAGGTGGGAAATCTCCTTCAACTCAGCCTAGAGGTGTTTGGGATTCTTGCTCAGCTGACTGCTGAGGCAGAGAGCTGTTTTGTGGAGGTGAGTATCTACTTTCTCCATTGAGAAGAAAGCCAGAGAAATGCAATAAAGGGAAACAAATGGAAAGCCTCAAGCTGTTGATACATGAAGGAAAATGGAAGTGGTATAAATTAACCAGTGACTAATAGGACACTGCTACCATCTGCAAACAGAAGAAAGGTGTACACTCCAACAAGAAAAGGAAAGCAATTAGGGGTATATTTAAGAGAAATAAAATGACTAATTGAAAGTGTAAGCTGAACACCAGGAAATAATTCCTAACTGGGAGCTGCACATAGCTGTGGAACAAAGGTGTAAGAGGAAGGGAAATATGATTTCCTGGGCTGTTCAATCCTGTATCAAACACTCAGAGTCTGAACCCACCATTGACTTGACAATAGACCAGCCCCTAAACTTCTTTCATCTGAGCCTCTGGTCTTGTCACAGTTGTTTTAAGAGCAAATAATATGTTAGTGTTCCTAAAACACAGTTAAATTTCCTCTCAGCCTTCACCACAGGAATCCTTCATTTCTCGAAACTCCTGGTTTCATAGAGACCTTTGGTTTCACAAAACAGCAACGGAAAGATCTCAAACACTGATTGAATGTGTTTGCCTTGAACCCCTCCTTCTCTTGAAGTTCAACAAAAAGTTCAACACCAAATTATGATTTTATCTTTATTGTCCACTTGGGAAGGCAGAATCATTTTCTGATTAATTTAGTTCTGTGACCAGTGCCAACTTGAGTTCTGAAATTGCTGCTCTAGGAAGCTGCTGCCTGTCCGGGAGGGGTGGGTTAGTATTTTCCAGCTCTGACATTCCTGACCTCCACTTGCCATTCCTTTCTCAATGTTCCTTGTTGTGTTGGGAGTCCTACCCACCCTCTGTGACCACAGTGCACCATAGGAAAGCAATAGAGGTGGCCCCTCAACAAACTCACTCTTGTGAAATTCTAAGCTCCAGGGGAAGAGAATAACAGAATGGCTGATAAACAAAGGCAGTCCAGCATGTGAAGTTTAAGTTGATCTTGAATTTTCACCAGCCTCTTGAGAAAGGCTGAACTTATAAAAAATTAAAAAAAATGAATACAGGTCACAGGAGAACAGTTTGAGGACAGTGGTCATCCCTTCCTGGCTCTGTGCAGTGCCACTGTCAGGGGAAGGGATGGTGTGGAGAAGCACTGGGAGCTGGTTAAAGGAGCGTGTGCACCACATAGATTCTATTATATATGCATCAAAAGCACCAAGATCAGGAAAAAAAATGAAGGAAACATAATGGTGCCTGTGGTGACTGAATTCTTCAGATCAGGGGATAAATCAAACATACCAATCTTTCCTTCCATCCCCATACAAACACAGGATTGCTCTGCAAGTCTGGGCTGGTTTCTGAAGCTTGCCAATAGTTCCCACTGTCTCCTCAGTCTTATAGAGCACACTGGGAGGAAACTTCCCTGAAAATTCAGCCCATCCTGGTCCTTGTTTTCTTGCTGTGCAGCCTGAGTCCCACATCACAGATTCTTTATGTTCAAGAAATGACTGGACATGACACTTGGTGCTCTGCTCTAGTTGACTAGGTGGTGCACTGTCAAAGGTTGCACTGGATGATCTTGGAGGTCTTTTTCAACCTCAGTGATTCTGTAATTCTGAAAGCTTTCTTTTTTTTTCAAATCTTGAGATGGAAAGGAGAAGATGGACTGTTTCCCTGAATGGAAATTCCTTCCCAGCCTGATGAATACAGCTGTTTGTGGGATATTTAAATTTCTGTGGTAACTTCAGAGCAGTGGTTAAAGTTGACTGCGAAGTGTCTGAGGGGCACATACAGATGTGCCACTGTAGGACTGATTTCCACAACACTGTGATTTTCCTAATGCTGCCAAAGTGGAAATACAAATCAGCAGTGACGAGGGAAGCTCTCTGGGGAAGGTGTGTGTGAGCACAGACACACACACAGGCCTTCGACAATTATCCAGGGAGAATTCCCACTGTGCTCTGGTGAACTTTGCTCCGCTCACCACATGTCATAGAAAGAGGCAATTAATATTACTTAACATTTGGCTGTTTTTCCCAGATTAGATGTTGTTGACCCATTTGGTAGCTGCTTTGGAAAGGTTAAAGGTATCCAGTCAGCCAGCACAGAAACAGAAAAAGATCACTGACCAAATGCTGGACACAGACCTTCCTCTGACCTTCAGCTGTAGCTCCTGCCAGGTTCCCTCAAACTGCTTTTCTGTTATTTTTCTCATTCTCAATGCACAGTTACTTTTTTAGAACCTCAGATTTTAAATTCATTGTTTCTGATGTCAATGATTTATGGCATAATGTTGTAAAATTTAAATCTGTTTTTGAATAGAAAAGGCATAACTTGGGGGTGTAAATGAGTCAGAGATCTCATAGTTACAAATGAGATATGTCACACTGCTGGAGCAAGATATCCTTGACTGAGACTGGGAGGATGGGACAATGACATGCTTTTTTGCATGCTACCAATGCAGTAGCACAGGTAAGACAGCTACAAAGACTTCAGGTGAAAGGAATTCACATTAGTAGAAAGTAGAGCATTAAAAAAACTCCTGGGTCACCCTCTCAAAAATGAGCCTCTGCCTGTGGCAAATCACTAGTGAGTGGCACATGATAAATGCCTGTTCAACATCTTGTGTCCTGGGTGCTAAAACTATTCTTGGCACTCAACACCAGTGCTCAGCAACTGACCCACCTCTGCCCATGTCTCAGTGCCATGTCACCCTCCATCTGGGCATGGTTTTTCACTGCAGTGGGTGAGGGCTGTGCTGAGCTCACCCAAGAGCTGAGCCCTTGATAAATGACAGGTTGTTATGCTTAGGTGGCCTTGAACTTTCTGTCCTCTTGGAGTCTGTAGTGCGTCCCATCTTGATAGCCCAGAATAAACCTAAAGCCCTTCACAAACACACTTGCAGAGCAAACAGCCCTTCAGCAGGAAGCAGGTTATCTGTCCAGCTGATCTTTCAACAGGCTTTTCTGCCTAAACCAGTCAACTCCTCGGGTTTCCCTTTGGGAGCTGCCACGGTGTCTTGGCCAAGGATAGCCCGCCTTTCCCTCCTGGTGTCACAGGAATGGCACTCTCAGGTGACAGGGCTCTCAGGTGATGAACTGTGGCCTGCTCTTCCCTCTTGTCCTAAATTCATCTGTTATAGAAGTATATCTGTTGATTCACTAGCGTGGGGAGACCTGGGGAGAAGGGCCATGTACCCTGCTACAGGTTCCCAGAGGATGAGACCAAGGCTGTAGGACAGTGCTGGCTTTGTACATCACTGACTCAGGACTTCTGTGAAGATATTGCTTCAGTTCCCACCTCAGCTGGAGCTTGGTATCCACATTTCACCTGCAGCAGGAGAAGCCAATCAGCAGGAAAACAGCCCAGATTTCTTCAGGTGTGAGCACATGTGCCTCTGCACAGAGCCAGGCTCTGCACAGGCTTGTTTCTGGCCTCACCTCAGAAATCCTCACTTCCTCACTCTGAAACACCATGGTTGTTTCAAATTCCTTCTGTGCTCCTTTCTTTCCAAGCTGCAGCGTTCCTGGTATTATATTTGTGCCTGGAAATACTGTTCCTGGAAAGGCCTTGTTGGAGTCATCGAGGGACTGATTTCCAGGTCTCATGTGGGCACCAGTACCAGAGAATCTGCTGGCTGGACTATGTGTCCAGCTGCTCTATTACCATAATAGTGTGTTTCTGTTTAAAAATCACATGCCCAAATCTAATGGCACTCAGTCATGAAAAGAAAAATAAATGCTAAATTTTGGGTCTGCTATTTTTGCTTTCAAATGCTTTAAATGTTAGTTCTGTGTCCTCTGCAAGATGTCAGTTCTTTTCCTTCTAAGCCCAGGATCAGTACAATATGTGCATGATCCTCAAGAAAACATGGAGAGAGATCCCTGGGAGTCTTGCCCTGGGCAGCTCACTGTGGTGTGGTCATTACCCACCACCTCGGAGTGATGCAGAGCTTGGAGCAGGACCAGGCTGTGTCCAAGTGTGCTGCTGCTGAACTACCCAGAGCATAAAACACAGCATTTGTGCCAGCTGACAGCAGCCAGATGATAACTGATAGAGCAGAGAGTTCCCCAGGATAAACACCCTCCCATTTCTCAGGACAGGGAACAAACTTATGTTGGCAGCATGGATCTGTGATGGTTCCAGGATCTGCAGTGGGAGGCTATAAGGTCCCTAACCTGATCAAGCATCCTGAAACTGCATTTAGCTCTTCACAGCTCTTGACTGTCATTTTAGCTTGGCCCTATCTAGAAGTTCCCTTTGGACCCTCACTGGCGGTCTCTGACAGTATCTTGGGAAGGAGTTCCTCACCATGTCTCAGCTAAACCACGATTACATGACACAGCAGCAGCAAAAGCAGCTCAGGGTATCCCTGTTTCTCATCCTGCAGCTCACAGAGACAAGGGTCAAAGTGCCTAATGGGCTGCAGGTGGTCTCCAAATTCCTGAGTGTTCCAGCATCCCTGACCTTGCAATGAAGTTCAGGCAAATTCTGTGTTGAGCAATGGTTTATTCCTCAGTTTTCACATTTCTATCAGGAAAAGATAAAAGTGATGGTAGCAACACTCATGCTACAATTTGATGAGCTCCTGCAGCCCATCCTGGGAACATAAACCTTTAGCTGCTTTGCCTCTCTTCCTTCCTCTAAACATGAATTAAAGTCACAGTGATGAACCTACTTTACCAATTCTGGACTCTGGCCAGAGCTTGATTATGTGTCTGCTCAGTTATTTTCAGCTTGGAATCCCCTGTCATTTTCTATCATGGTTCCCAAGCCAAAGCACTGTTTCAAGAGCAAGAGAAACACAAACATGAACTGGAAAAGGTCTACCTAATCTTGTCATCATCTGTTAGCAGAGCAATGTGAATGGCTTGACATCTGATACTTGTACACAGTATTTTATCCAAACTGTGGATTCCTGTGCTCCCAGATGCTGTTTATCAACTTCCCCGGGGAGTCCCTTGTGAGTACAGGGACACTTTCTGCTCTGAGCCACACCAGGATGTGTTTGAAATACTTCAGTTGTCTGTAGTAGCATAACCGGATTTTTATCAATGTAACTGAGACGAGATTCTGTCCAAGATGTTCTAATAAAAACAAGTCTGCCCTGGGAACAAAAAGCCTTGGAGCTGTTTTTTTTCAGCTCATTCAGCACTGAAGAGCTGAAAACAAGACGGTGCTGCTTACATGGAGGTGGTGACATTCCTCATGCCTTTCACACTGCAGGTACAGGGCTACATGAGGCTCCTGGTGTCTTTAGGGACAGAGGTTTAGCTTGCAGATGAACTTTGGTATTGATGGACTCAGTAACTGCCTCATGAAATACGTAGCAGGGGCAGGTTGTCAGTTAATAGGGAAATGTGGGTTTATTGTCTGAACTGACACTCATGGTACTGCAATAACCAAGTGCCTGCACATCACACACTACAATTTCTAGCACATTTCAGAGTTGTCAATGCCTGTTATATTTTATGTCCCTGGGTTGAGAGACATCTAGTTATGCAAATATTGGCAGCACAGTACTTCATGGCTGATGGTGAATGCATCGCTTGTGAGCTACTCATGCTTTGATAAAGTCTTCTCCCATGGCTTCCTGAGCTGGAGTGAGTCCAGAGGAGGCCACCAAGGTCATCAGAAGGATGGAGCACCTCTCCTGCAAGGAAAGGCTGGGAGAATTGAGATTGATCTGTCTGGAAAAGAAAAGGCTTTGGAGTGACCTAATTGTGGCCTTCCAGTGCTTGAAGGGAGCTTGCAAGAAAGATGGAGACCGTTTACAAGGACCTGGAGTGACTGGACAAGGGAGAATGGCTTCAAACTGACAGAGAGGAGGTTTAAATTGGATATTAGGATGAAACTCTTCCCTGTGAGGGTGTTGAGGTCCTGGCACACATTGCTCAGAGAAGCTGTGGCTGCCCCATGCCTAGAATTGTTCAAGGCCAGGTTGGACAAAGCGTGGAGCAACCTGGGATAGTGAATGGTGTCCCTGGCCAGAACAGGAAGGTTGGAATAAGATGATCTTTAAGGTTTCTTCCAACCCAACTCATTGTATGATTCTGTGATGATCTTTTGTAACCATGTGAGCAGTTCAACAAAAATGAACCTTCAATAAACATGTAAAATGTGTGTCAGGAGCATGGGCAAGGGTTTTCTGGCAGAAATGAACTTGAATGAAGAGAAACCAAAGTAAGTTGAAATGCAGAGCAAAACACTCAACAGCACAGAGGCCTCGTGAATGTGTTTCCTCCTTTTAGACACAGATTGTGGGGGAAAGTACCTCCACAGCACATACAGGAGACACCAAATGTCAGAGTCTCATGCCCCTGTGGATGGGATGTTGAAAGCGGTCTTTGCTTTCTTTGAGAACAGATAGTTCTTTTCTGCGATTATACTACATTAAAAGCGGAATTTGGAGATCTTGTTATTTCTGGTGTGTCTCTCTGCTCATGTCTGTGATTGGAAGCAATCTCTGGCTTGGGAAGACCTTCTGCTGCTGATTGCCAGAACTGGGAGTGCCTCTGAGGGAAAGGTTCGTGCAAGTTTTGTTCTGCTACTCATTATCTCTCCCTGATCATCCTCAGTTGGTCACAGCTGGAACCAGAACACTGGTCAAGCTGGACTTTTTCTCTGAGTAGTTCAGTCATTCTTGTGTTTTCCTAAGAGATGCTGAATTTCCCACAGGAGAAAATTTCTCTTAGTGAGACCCTATGGAGGCTGCTGGAGAAGGCATAGTCTGGGATTCTTTTCTTTGGGACAATGTGCTGGGGACAAGGACACATCATGCAGTTAGGCAGTGAGGAAGCAGAGGGGACCTCAAGGACAAATGGTCCATTTCTGAAAGCAAGGAGCTTTTCAAAGGTCCAATGGCTTGCCCACCTGTAACTATTTTATCAAATAATGCTGAGCTTCAGCAAAGTGTTCCCACTGTCTCACTTCTCCAGCACTCTTGAATTCCTGCTCCGAGAGCTGGCAGTTTTCACCTTAGGGATGAAGAAGATCAAGAGAAGCATGAAGAGGCTGCAAGAGTAACAGCTTGTTTGCAGAGGGTCTGTGACCCAGCCGTACTCCCACTGCTGAGTGCCCACAGGGTTTGCCATCCAGTGTGTCAACAATCAAGGATTTGCTTCTGCTGGTGTCAAACCTGCTCAGTGGGAATTATGTCCCCCTGTTACTGTGGTTTCCATCACAACAGAGAAGCTGAAACCTCTCTCACTTGGCAGGTTGTCCTTAGCCCTTCATTTGACATGTTGCAAAGTACCAGTTCAGTAGTGAGGTGGAGACTCACTGAGAACTCCCCTGTACCAATCCCTTGGGGGATCTTGCTTTAAAGGGAAGGCAGCTGAGCTCAGAGGGAAGGTAAAAATGATCCAGCATTGCAGTTATTGAGTTCCAGGCAGGACCTTTATCCTGCTCTGTGTATGTGTGGAAAGTTGGTGATCAGCCCTTGGTAACTTCTGCTGTGGGAAGAGTGTGGGATGACAGCTGAATGGGACATCCCAAGGGGCAGTTTGGTGATGTTGGCAAACTCCACAGGCTGAAACAGCCCATCCCTGTTCTCTGTGACTGTCCTGCCACCACCCACTGGTCTTCTGCTTCTTGGAAAGCAAGTACCTTGTTATGGGAGCAGGGCAAGGGAGATGACGGCTTTATTGCTTGTAATGCTGAATATTGCATCCTGTTTCACATAGTAAAAACAGGTTTGTCCTTTTCCAGAGCTGCTCCGTACACTTTTGGGTTCATGGCAGTTCAGCCTTGTCAAGTGAAAAGCAGGTGAGTGCTTACGTGCAAAATTGTTTTACAGTGAGAACACCAGCAGGAATTCAAGGGGATGGACACCCAGCCAGTAGAGATCAATATGAATTGTGCTGCCACAGTGGGGAAAACTGCAAGGACTGAGTTAATGTTACATGGCAAGTGATGAACAGAGAGGGTGAAAGGCTCATGAGCTGGGGGAAAGGCTCTCAGAGTGACGGGGAAGAGAGTAGTGGGACCACTTGCACTGCAGGCCTCCAGTTACAGGTGTGTTGCAATGCTGGTGATGCTGATCTCACGGATATTGGCTGACGTGGGAAAACACCCAGCAAATGACCAGAACTTGCAGGCTTGGGCTAGACTGGGCTGTGAATCCAGATGTTTCTGGTGAGACTGTCTGAGTGATGTGGTCATGAATATGAGTCTGAGTGCATGCCTACCCACTGCTGATAGCACACACGTATTGACATTGCCTTGGTATCATTTAATGCCAACGCACAAATACACATCTTATTCTGATTCTAATTGGTGAGTTCTAATTCAGATCTAAACAAAAACCTCTGCCAGGACAAATTTTATTTGCATGGTCTTTCTGCTAATTTTCCTTTTAATGCCAAAACCCACTGGATACTGCCCAATCCATTTTAAATTTAAAAAAAAAATAAGGTTTTGCTTCATCACTGCATTATTTGGTCTCCAGGACCTACAGAACTTTCTGCTTTAAAGACGTGAAATAATGTCTTCCAAAGTACTTTATCTGCTGCTGCACGAAACATACAAGTGGTAGGATGGAGCCGAAGTGTTCTGGTTGTGTTTCCAGCAGGGACACTGTTCTTAAGCAATCTACTCAAAACTCTTCTCCTGATCTAGTTCTCCCACCTGGACAATGTGTTGAGAAGGCAGGAGGCTGTGATGATGAACTGACTCTCTTCAGAGGTTTCCCTGTGGAACCAGATCATTACATGACAGATTCCTGACGTCAGGAGGCTGTGAAAAAGCCTGGAATATCATAAAACATGGCCAGCATCACTGACAAATGGCCAGATCCCGCTGTCCTGCTCTGACACAAGCAAACAAACAAAAATACACAGGCTAATGCCTGGAAGAGCGTGCTATGCTGGGTACGGAGCAGTGCTCTCACTCTTTTCCTGCTGGGACTGGAATGGTGCCGAGTTGGCAGGACTTCGCTGCCTGGTTCAGCAGCTTCAAAGCCTGCTGGTATTTCCTTTGAGTCATCTGGGTGAAGAGGCTGATAAGGTTGGGCCAAGGCTCAGAGCAGTGTCTGATCCTCTCTGTGTGTGCCTGGAAGTGCAGATCCCTCCAGGGCACTGTTACTGGGAGCCCACCTGGGTGTGAGTCAGGGCTGGAGCTTAAGGTCTCATTCCTGCCGGGTACAAACACACTCCTATGTGTGATGCTGCTGTCGGGAAGAGCCCTGTAAAAAAAGGTCATGCCAACAAGAGCCACCTGAAGAACAGACTTTGTACAAGGGATGGGGTTGAGGATAACCCAAGCACCATATACCTAAGTTTTGCAAACTTTCTCAAGTCTCTCTGTGATGTTTCATACTTCAATGCCAGGTCTGATGAGCATTTTTGATTCTCTTAAGATATAGGACCCCTTTAAGGACTTATCAAGGCAATTTACTTGTCCCTGTCTGAACAAGTCAATCTATGTGTGCAAAACACATGGATAAAGCTATTCAGTTGCATCCCTGTGCCTAATTGTGCTCTGGTTTTGGTGGAATTTCATGTTTTCTTTCAGCAGGAAATATGCTTTGTGCTCTGAAGGATGGAGCCAGGACTTTGCATTTTAGCAAAGGGCTACTTAGAAGAGATACAGGAAAGTGGGAAAAGTGACAGCCTCCTAAGGGCTCATGTGAAAAGCTGGATGGGGTCATTCCACCAGTCACTTCTAACTTTCCCTGTGATTCCTCAAAGTTTTTCCAAGTCAAACAAAACCCTGTTTGCTGAGGCTTTCCCAATCCTCCCTCTGACACCAGAACTCTTTAGTAGAGACAAATTCCCTGAAGCTGTTTGCAGTAACTGCTGCCTAATGACTATCATGCTGCTGGTTCTTTACAGATTACTTCAAGATGCTGAGAGATCCTGCCTGTCTAATCCAATTCGCTTCACTTTGGATGAGAGATGAGGTAGAGCAAAATAAATGTAAACCAAAGCAAACCTCTTGTGTGCTGCTGAGGAGCCCTGCTTGTCATGTAAAGGTCAACTGCTGTCAGGCCACAGCTAAATTACAGCATTTTCTTTCTGCTCCAGTCTGGGAGAGACACTGAACCAACAGGGCAGAGCTGCAGTCAGAAGAGGTGCAGATCTGTGTGGATCTGAAGCAGGATGTAACTTCCTCACTGCTCCAGGCCATGGAGAAAACCATGGGAGAAAACCTTCCTTAAGGGCACACACAGAGCATCTGGGAAATGGGATTTGGAGGCTTTGCTCTGCTAATGATTTTCTGCATGTCCCTGAGCACCTCACTTAATCTTTACCATACTTCACCTTCTCCTGGACTAAAAAAATAGAATTGGTAATGTTTCTCTGCTTCTGCAGGAAGCAGTAAGGACAAGGACCTTGAGGGGTGGCTCATATGCTTTGGCTCATGGGGTCTTCTAAGTTCTGTAGATAAGTATAAATTCAAATTCTTTGTCAAACATTTAACATGGTGCCAAGCAAAGAGATAGAGCTTGGAGAGGCCATCACGAAATTATGTATCGCACTGAATTGTGCCAGAAATTCCCTTTAGTTTTATTTCCACAGTGAGAGGCTCTGTTTACGTCAGCATGTACAAACTTTAAAGAACCTTCTGACTTTCTGCACCAGGCTAGGAAACTTGCAACAAAATCCTGGGATGAGGCTAATACTGTCCAGTGTCTTGGCCAAATATACAGTACAAATCCCAGAGTTTTCTGCACGTTCAAAGCATATCCAGACTAGTTTAAACTGTTCAAAACTGAGGAGATGAGGAAACAGGTACTACACTAGGAAGGATCTCCTGCAATATCAGTGGAACTTTCATTCTGCATGAGGAGTTCATACTGTATTCCCAGATGTCACCACCAAATAACAGAGGTGAAAACCTCCAGAAGCTCTTTGTTTGTGGTTTCAGTCTTAATAATCATATTGCAGCTGCTGTCATAAGCACAGATTTCCGGTCTCACCTTTCCTTACTCTGGAAGAAGAAAAAGAGAAATATGATGTGAAAAAAGAGAAAAATTCCAGAAAGAATCTCTCAGCAGAAAGAATATTCTCTGGAGGCACAAAAAGGATGTCAAAGGGGCACTCATATAGGTAAATAAACTTTTACCTCCACAGACAGTATGGAAACTTTTTCCATGCACCCTGCACACCTGAAGCAGGAGGAAACAATCTCTTTTATCTGTGCTTTATTTATGAAGTTGTTTCCATCTCCTTTAAAATGGGTTTTGGGCAGAGGAGGTCAACACTAATAATCTTCATCTACTTGTTAGTCAGACATGATCTTATCAGAAGCAGGCATCAGTAAATTCTTCTTAATCTTGTCTTTACATGGAAAACAAACCTATTTTTGCCATATAGAATACACATATCTCAGTGCTCCAGTTTTACCCTTTCTCTGGCTTGTGTCTAAAGTAGGAAGTACCCAGTTTTTACGGATTTCCCTTCCAGATTATGAAATATTACTCCTGGCCCTTAGAAACCCATTCAGTTTTGCTTTTCTTGCTGCAAACAAGAAGTGCTATCATCCCTACCATAACTAAGGGGTTTATTCTTTTACATGAAGTCCTTTGCCTGCTGGAACAATAGAGACACATCAGGAAGGTCCTTTCCATACGTTTCTCAATGCTCAGCTTTCCTCATTACCTGTAACCACAGAGCCCAGTTAGTGTCTCCATGAGTTACTCCAAGTTATAACTCGTAAATGTAAGATTTAAAATGCAAGGAGCGATTTCTCAGTATGCTACACCGACACAAGCTCATTTCAGTGTTGCAAATGCACTTCACTGGATGCAGAATATAGATTTCATGTTGTTTTCTTATTAAAACTGTTTTGGACGCTCAACCTTAATACCCTATATGGTCAGATATGAAGACAATTCATGACTAGGAGCACTGCCAGCTAATGTCCTAATAATTCCTCTGTTGCAGTGTATTCCATTCCTTGAAGATGGAATACAGTTTGGAAATCCAAAAGGATGAGTTGAATTTCAGTACCTCTACCCTGAAGAATTTCAAAATCCAGCTCTGAATTATTCTGAGCGTAGAGCCAAGTAGAGCTCCACTGTGATGTGGGATTTTAAGAATATCCCTTGGAGGCTAACTAAAAGACATCTTTTCATGCTGTATGACAGGAAGCTGTAATAGGGTCTGATATGAATAACCTTCACCAAGGCAGAGAGAACACAACATGCATCTGTATGAAATACCAAGAACATGAGCTGTGGACCAGGCAAACAGAAGGTGAATTGTTTATAACTTTACATGCTGACCGGGCACTAAGAAATTAATCTAATTATTAGACAATCCTGGCTTGTCAACAATGCAAAAATTCTCTCTAATTTAACGTTTTTTCTTTCCTTTCATTCCACCTTTTCCTCTGCCTGTATCCATTGGAACATTTACTCCCCTGGTTCCATCCCTGTGTACTCATGCTCTCTCCATTCTACCCCATCACAGTGTGCAGGAAAATGGATCTTTAATCTGAAAGGAACAATTAGGAAAGAGGTGTTCCTACCCGGGAAGAAGGTGAAAATATTTATTCAGCAGCCATTTCGTTTTTTTCCTCTGTCTACTCCACAAGTGTGTTTTAAAGTCAATTACAATATTCAGTATCCTGTTGACAGCATGTCAGCAAGACTCTAGAAGGGACTTTTATCCATGCTAAGGCTAATTTTATAAGTGCTTCCCTTCTCTCCTGAAGCATTGCAGGGATAATAAAAGATCTTTCCTCCCTACACTGCTACTAGAGACAGTGCATTAAAATTTTACTTCACATCAGCAGTTCTGAGTCATCTCCATGCACAGAGTTGCTTGTTGAATAGAGGAGGTTCATTAACACACACAGCAGCTACTCCTGTCCAGCCACACAGGTTCTGGTGCTTAACACCCTCAACCATTTGATTTGCCTCTTCAGAACAAATTACTGGAGCTCTACATTGATAAAACTAATGCTCACCCTTCCTCATTTTCCTGAACCTTGCCTCTTTACATTCCAGATCCTGGCTACTCCAAAAGTCATTACTTTCAAGAAAGGCCTGACTGCCCTTTTTAGTTCTTTGACACCCTGAACTATGAAAGCAAACAGGATTTTAATCAATATCCCACAGCACGGGGCAAAAAGAGGTGCAGGGACCAGATGCAAAGGTGTGGCATGTTAATTTGGCTGCAGGCAGATTCATATTTGCTAACATTAAGGCATTGAGATGTGAAGAAATGGATGAGTGAACTTGAAGGGTCCAGAACATGAAGGGGACCCGCTGCCTAGAAGGCAGCTTCTGAGAACACTAGGATCTTACCTGTTCCTCTGCTACATAAAGGATGGCAGAGGTGCCTTCCAGTCCTTTTCCTGCCCCTGTTTCCCAGCTCTCCCAGCATCCTGGCTGTGTTATTCTGTGCTTCTATACCATCTCTAAAGTCACCACTGGTGTCACAGGAGCAGGAAACTGGGAATTAGTGGAAAATTTCCTGTAAAGGGGATCACCAAGTGCACAGTGGCACAGATCAGAGAGCCCTCCTGCAGCCAGAGCTGCTAATGAGATATTTCCCCTGCGGTTGTTGATGTGCTCATAACCAAGTTCCTGTCCTACTCTGTTTCCCAGCACTGGTTATGATGGCTATCTCACAGAAGAAATTGCTCACATAATGGCTTTGAGATGTGAAGAAGTGGATGAGCGAACTGGAAAGGTCCAGAACATGAAGGGGACCCTCTGCCTAAAAGATAGCTTTTGAGACCACCAGGATTTTACCCATTCTTCTTCTGCATACATAATGGCAGAGGTGCGAGGATTATCCTTTATGCCAGGAACATTTTGTTTCTTGCCTCTCCCTATGGCTGTGTTTCTTCACCTTGGGCACTGACAGTGTGCTGTGTCCCTCATCTCCAGACCTTGTACAAATTCTAAAGGATTTTAGCTTCAGAGAAGCAGTGAGCAGGCACATAAGAGCTGAGAGCTGGGTCTCACAGGGCTGGGCCAGATGCCTTCATTCCTCCCCACACAGCGAAGCTCCTGTGAATTGGGGTCTCCCACATCTCCCACGAAAACTGCTGACTTCATTCATAATGACAATAATAGCATGGACTGTGATGATTGTTTAATTAATGAGCTTTAAATCTTTGGGGGAAAAGAAAGGATTGGTGACTTGGCTGGTGATGGGAGTAATGGAGCCAGGGCCCACGACCTCCTGGTCCCACACTTGGTCTGAAGGAGGAGGTTGTTACTCTTGGCACCAGAGACCAGTGAGACAGAGCTGCTCTGTGTGCCTTGAGTTGCTTTACTTGCACCAATAAACCATCCACATCCACCCTGGTTGAGAAATGCAACTGCTGAGCTCAAGTTACTAGCAGGTAAAGGACAAGAGTGCTGTTTGCTTTAGTTTAGCTTATTTAAAGCGTTATAATTGCTTTTCATATGGCTATACTCATTATTATTTATTTTGGACTTCAAGCAGGATTTTCCCTTTTAAAACTGCACCCACTTGAACTCAGCAGCTGCCTTAACTCACGCAATAGGAATGAACTGAGATTTACAAGGAAAGGCAATGCATACCTTCCTATGAAATGTTTCTTTTCACTAGGGTCTATCAACCACAGTGTATCAACCACCCTAAACCTCCAAATCTGGAAAGGAACAAGGCATTTTTTTCCCAGATGAAAAGTCTGGGATACACTGCACAGCACAATTAGAGCCAGTGCAATGACATCAGGCACAACCAGACACTGAATCTCAGCCACATCTCGACTATGCCTGTAAAATCACCCACGATCTGTTAACCTTAGCCAGTCTTTTGGAAGCTATTTAAGTGGTTATGGAAACTAAAGGACTGAGTCAATATCAAAGCAAAGCCTTCAACTCAGTCATCTCTTGTTTTTTTGTGACTGCAACATCTCCTGATCCACCTCAGTCTGCAGCTGAGTGTCCAAGTCACCCACAAACACTGTGCTCCCAGCCCTAAGGAGGGCATTGTGCTTGGGTTGCTGTGATCTTCTCAATCCCTTTCTTTCAGCTGTGCAAGAGCAGTTTAGGAGATGAAACTAAGGATCTGTTGCAAAGACCTGGTGAGAAACAAGGGGTTTGTAAACAGGTGACAGTCAAAAGTTCCTGTTTCCTTTTCCCTGATGTGCCCTGTGTTGTCAGCTCTGGGATGGAGATGCTACTGCTGTATCACACTTGTCTTGAGAGCTGAAGCAGCAGCTGCAAAGGCAGTAAAGGGACACACACCTTCCCCACGTGCCCTCAGCAGGCAGGGACTGCAAGTGCACAGAGAGTTGGGAAGTCCATGGGACCCTGTCCTACCACCCTCCTGGCTAATCCTTCATGGAAGGAGCCTCTGGCACCCACAGGGATGTGCATGGGTCTCTCCCTGTGAGTGTTGTACCCACTGAGCACGTGTCCTGCTGGTTCCCTGTGGTTACACTACAGATGAAACTGTGATGACTAATGAATTCATCACTGACAGGGACAACAGGGAAAACAGGGAGCTGAGGTGACTCGCAGAGAGGTTAAAAACTGGAATAAAAGCCCCTTGTGCTCCTGCTGGGAAACAGATAGGTTCCTCCTGAGTTAAGGAGATGGGACGAGGCCAACACAGCACACCAACTCTCTGCTGGAGTTGGGGTAAGCCAGGCGAAACACACAGGCCCTTTAGCTGCAACATCCCCAAGACTGTAAGGATGAAGTAAATTTGTTTGCATTTGCATTTATAGAAACAAACAAACAAAAAAAGGTGCTTCATGAGTGTTGCTCTTTTCTGGCTGGGCAGCAGAGCTGCCAGGCACAGGCATTAACTTTTGGCAAGAGCCTTCAACCCCTGACTCCAAGGGACTTGACAGTGGTGGGGAGAAGAGCTCAGAGTGATTGTCAGTGTAATGAGCACCTCAGGAGAGGAACCAGGCAGGCTGCCAGAAACCCCATGGATGAAACTGAGGTGGTCTGGAGGGAGGAATTCTGCCCCATGACAGGACAATGGCATTTCTGTCTCCTCCTCTCCCTAATACTAAATCTATATTTACATCTAGCATTGTATTTTGGAAATGCAGGCTCTCCCTTGCTCCTCCAGATCTCTGGGACACCTTTCTCTACCTTCAACTTCCATCAGAGGGTTGGTTACAGCAGTGATTATGAAACCAAATGGCTTTGACCTTTGAAGGGAGAAATCGATGGCTGGGCAGGGCTCAATTCACTGCAGAAATATTTATAGGCACACCAGGAATGTTGTATTAATTTCTTTCATTCCGGGGAGAAGGCAGGGAGCCAGCACTTGTTACACTCAACCCATACATTAAGATCTTCATTATGACTCTTGATTTACCTGCCCTGGCCTTCTGCCATGCTCTGAGGAGCAGCTCAGCTGTGGTACAGAAGTCAGAGAATTTCTGGGGGAAAATGCTTCTAAAACTGGAAACCCACGTGCAGAAAACTCCCCCCCCAAGGGCTTCTCGTGGCGCCGCGCACTTGAAGAGGTGGACACAGAGAGAAGTGCAGGCACTGAGGTTGGTTTCCAAGAGAACTTCTCTGCTTTCTGTGCTGACTGCAAGGGCTGGACCATCGCTGCACCAGCATCTCCAGGATGCAATTAAAAAGTCCCCAGACATCAGGCACAAAGGGTGGGAAGAGGGGTTGAGTTGAGGCAAAAAAGCTGAGCCTTTGATACTTTACTGGTGAACTGAGGGAGAGCGTTCTTGTTCTCGGGGGGACACGGAGGAATTCTGGAGGATACAAGGTTCTCAAAACGTCGAGTCTGTGCCTCCACTGAAATGGTTACTAGCGGAGTAGGATAGAGAAGCCAGGCTTGCAGGTTCTCTGTTCAGTTGGTCACACTTGCAACCAGTTGTTATCCCAAGTGTTCTGCCGTGAGCTGGCGAAAGGGGTGAATTTGGGCTTGCCCAGGCTAATTTTAGTAAGAGACAGCCTTACACCACTCCCCTCAGGGCTAGAACCATTAAAAAAAATTAAAATAAAATCAACCACAGATTAAAACCGCCCAATTACCATCCTCTAGCAAATAAAAACACTAGCCAGAGATGTAATCGCAAGTGCTATTAAAACGCAGTAACATACAAAGCACCATTCACAGATACCATCTCCGAGGTGAATGCCACACACAATAGCCTATCTGAAAGCAATTACTGACATTGTTTAAGGAGTTAAACAGTGTTTGTCTGACATTCCGGAGAGGTCTGGGGTGGGTAAGGAGCCTGGATGGAGGAAACACGGTGCCTTTCACTTTCATGGGCTTCTCTGCATTTAGCCCGAGTTCTAATGAGCAGAGAAAATGAGAATTATATACAGTAGGTAGGATATGCGACACGAACTGGAAATGCGCTGCAAATTTCTCCCTGAGGGAATAAGTTAAACAGGGTTCACATCAGATGTCAGGACCGGACTGAGAGAGGGTAAGTGATGTGTGAACTATGGAGACTGAATTCTGCCTGTTGTACACCTCACCTTGATACCTTAGTGCTTACTACCCATCTTGCGACTAGACACGGTCCTCAATTAGGAAAATGTGTTGATGGTAACCAGTGAAACAAATATATTTGCATGTTCTGGAAGTGTTTGTGTTCAGGACTCTCAGTTTGGTCATGTTCCTCAAGCACATTCACTTCTAAAGGATCCTCCCATCACCCAAATCTTGCATAACACAACTCCTGACTTTCTTTCAGGACATCGATTCACTTCCAGGCTAAGCGCAAAATCCCCAAGGCATTTCCCATTGCAAATGTCTATTTTCTTTGTAAACCGGGAAGACATAGGGCTACAGCCAGGCCGAGGCATTACAAAGAAATGAGACTAGCCTGGCTGAACATAAACCACTTTTGAATTGTGATTGTCTTTTTCCAGCAATGCATTTAGGGAAAGGATGAGGTCCTGTAAGTTGTAACCACAGAAAAACACAAACTTTTTAGCACTACCTCATGAAGTCTGCTCCAAAAAAACCTGACAGACATTACTGGATGTCCTCTTAAGGTGCCTGGAGAAATAAAGATTGATTGATCCTGCCTCAATAAGGGAAAACAGAAAATTAAGGGCACAATGACTGCAAAGGTCCATGTGATCTAAGAAGCAAATGCCAAGCACTACAGTATTTTCTCCATGTGTGACACTTCAGCTCTGGATCCACCAATGTACTTGCCCAAAGGCTCAGACCTTGTAGCTTGGCAGAGATTGCACTGCATGTGTTGGTGTATCTGCTTTCCAACCATGCCGAGGCCTTGCCCAGTGGAAATGATTAAATAGAATTAACCCCACCCCCCTGGGTTTGCTCCAGATGAAGCACATCCTGCAGCACCCACCATGGTCCTGTCACCCTGCAGTAAATCCTCCTCCAGCTCTCAAACCAACCCTTGGAGCTGAGGGAAAGCTTGCTCTGAGCAGCAGCCACACAAGCTATTTTGGGTTTGATATGCAGCAGCTTTGATAAGAAAGCTCTCAGGAAAAAACATATTTCCTCTTGGATTCAGTAGAACTGGGCACATATTCCAGCACATAGAGTTCCTTTTCCTATAAGCTCATGAAGTAGCCTTCTAAAATTAGGAATGAGGTGGAGGACTGTCCCTACTGCAGAGGGACCTGTATCCTAAAGATGAGGACTCACCTTAGGGATACAATAAACCCTCATTGATGGAGAGGTGGAGAGGGCAGTGCCCTGTGCTTTCCCTGTTACTTTCCTGGTGTGCCTCCTTTATCTGTGCCCGTTGTTGACTTGAGTCGGAGCCTTAGACCAGGTCAGTCAACATTTCCCTCCTGCCTAATGATACTGAGCATTTTCTGAGTAGCTCAGGACACTTTGCAAGAACAAAGGCAGGGAAGAGGTCATAAATTAGAAGGCACCTTCAGTTTGTCCACAACTCAGTACATTTGAATCAGACTTTGCCTCACACTATGAATACAAATTCAGCATGGCTCCTGCCCTGGGTCCTGTGAAATTATGGTTACATTTATGCCTCATCTGCTCTGTGGCACCAGCTGCCCATTGCACCTGACTACTGTCCCCTCTGACCTGCTGGGTGGGCGTAATGGAGCAGATGCCACCTTGGTGCTGATGCCTGGAACACTCAAAAATCCTCCACTCTGTGACAAACCCCCCTGCTGCAGCCTCACACCTCAGCTCTGCACCAGGCAAGGAAACAAGATCCTGGGGAGAGGACAAGAAAAGACTGCTGGGCTCAGAGGTTACTGCCAGGGACAAGCCAAGAGGGAGATGAGGGTTAGAGACAGTGATCTCCTCTGTTTGTGAAAATGATGTTCAATTATGGGAAAAACAGTAAAGAGAAGAAAAAGGTCTTGATAACAATCTTTTATCTCTGGATGTTATTCCAATGCTCTCTTCTGTTTCCTCTGCTGCCCTCATGTTGTGCCATTTTGTAACCTATATTCACCATCAGTGTTGATTTACAGGAGAGCAGTTCAGTATTTGGCCCAGAGACAATGAATCTCTGGTGTTCAGCTGTTCCAGCCAGTGTCATGTTCCATATAAAGTGCCTCAGTTTTCACTGGGGTCATTGCTCATGTTCAGCAGTTTCCTTTTTCCTTGGTCTAGTCTAAAAAATACCCCACAATAACCAACTGGTGCTGGTAAACTAGAGGTTAATAGCTGTGATCTCCCACACTCAGCAGATGCTCTGGGAGAAACAGAGAGGACCAGAGCATCCTCCTGCCTTGGTGCAGGAGGTCCTTCCTTGCTCAGTTTGCCTTCCCATTTTCACAGCACCCTCAGGAGGGGCTGGGCACTCCAACAGCAGTGGCACCTGTGCAGGTGTTAGGGATGCTCCTGTGTCAGACAGGTGTTGTCTCAGGCATTTCACCCCATCCTGCAGCCCTCAGAGTCTTCACTCTCTTCACTGCCCTTTCCCCTGCAGGGCACAGCATGGGCACAGTCTGTGGGGGTGGCTGCCCGAGGGTAAAGGTGGCAGCATCTCCCCTGCAAGAGAATCAGCAGTGTTTCTGTCCCTTCTGCTGACTCTCCTGATGCAGATGAGTGTCAAAAAGAGCTCTGGGCTTTTCCCTACTGCTGTGGGCTCCTGGAGCAAGGAGACACCCCAGGGCTCCCACCTGACAGGGCAAGGAAGCCCAGGAGAGAAATGAACAAACAAACCCCACTTGATCACTCAGATGCTAATTTCTGATTGCGCTATTGCTCCAAACAAGCATAAAGGAGAGATTAACAGGGAGCTGTGAGTCAGGGATGGCTCCCTCTCATGGCTTAGCGAGTAAGAGAAAAAAAGAAATTGGGAACTAGGAGGTTGCAGTCTGCTCTCACAGCTAACCTGCCCAGAGCCCTCTGACCCCTGCTAGGCTGCTCTGAAGCAGCATGAGGAAGCCAAAAGAATCATAGAATCACAGAATAGTTTGGAAGTGATATTAAAGATCATTCTATCCTCCTTCCATGGGCAGGTACACCTTCCACCATGTTGCTCCAAGACCTATCCAACCTGATCTTGAGCAATTCCAGGGATGGGGTAGCCACAGCTTCCCTGGGCAACTGTGCCAGGGCCTCACCACCCTCAGAATGAAGAATTTTTTCTAATAGCTAATCTAAACCTGCTCTCTTTCAATGTGAAGCCATTCCCCCTTGTCCTGTCACTCCAGGCTCTTGTAAATAGTCTGTCTTCATCTCGTTTGCAGGTCCCCCTCAGGTATTGGAAGGCTGCAATTAGTTCCCCAGAAGAATGCAGAAGTGACCCACAGAACGAGTCCCTGTCCCTCCTCCCGTGGGCTGGTGAGTTGCCCCAGGACTGCCTCAGCACTGAGTGCTGAGAGCCACAGCCTGGCACACACAAAGGAATGCAGCAGCAAAAAGGGGAAAAGCAGAGTGAATCCACTCTGAGCAGGAGTGCCAGGTTGTCTGAAAGGTGCCCAGTGTGGCTCAAGCCAGGGTGGGCAGCAGCCCACCTGCAGCACGGGCTGGTGTGAGTCAGCAGCCACGGGATGAGGGATCCTTCCCTCCGATTTCCATGCTGCTGCTGCCGCCGCCTTACAACCATCCTCACAGTGACACACCAGACAAACACTGCGAGTTATCAGTTCTCTGCAAGGAATTTTAGAAATTCCTCTTCTGCCAAACACTGTGTTGTAGACTGTCACTTCTGAGTGCTTGCCAAGAGCCTGATCTGGCCAGCTGCTTAATATCAGAGTGCTTTGTGCTTTCCAGCTTCTGATAAGCCTCTGGGCCAGCAGGGTTAAAGCCAGCATCCTCCTAGTCACAGTCGTCAGGAAGGTCTTCCACGCCCGAAAGCCTGGTTGTTTTTTCCAATTATGTCAGCTGGGCTAATAAAAGTGATTACCTTTCTCTACCAACCCTGCTCTCTCATTGATCTCACAGGCTGTTCTTCAAATGTCACTCAGCGAGGAGAGAGCACACATCCAATTATGAGAAGCAAAAAGATCAGTGTGATGACAAAGCAGCAGGGTCAGTGATGCAGATGTGCTGCACTGAAACAAACGAAATATGTCTTTGGTTTTGGCACCCCCCAAGTCCAAGCAACCCAGGAGGCATTTTGGGGTGGACTGGGGCTCTCCCCAGCACTTTAGGCAGCATAAAAAGTGCAAACTGCACTGTGTTCATAATATTTCCTCTGAGGTTGGGTATTGCATTTGTTTAAACAGGAGCCTTGAAAATGCTGGAGAGTTAAGAAGTGCTCAAAAGCACAGATAGTCATGCAAAGCTCAAAAGTAACTTGGACTTCTGGTGATGAAATTTACTTTTATGTGGGGTAAATTCCCATATTTATTTGGAACCTGTGATCATTTCTCTCACTTGTTGCAGGCAGAAATCAGCTCAAGCCATGGGCACACCCCAAAACACCTCACATAGGTGAGAAAGAATTGCCAACACAAGCAAGGGCTGCAGAATCAAGCAACAAAAATCAGCCTTTCTCTGTTTACTCCACCACAGCCTGTCAACCAGAGGTTCAAGTATCTTTTATTATAGTACAGCAAAAGGCAATATATTTAGCTATAAACTGGGCTAGCTGACTTCTGCACCCTGGGCCACAAAAACTCCCACAGTCCTTAATAGCCTCTGGAGAGAGATGCAGGGCTATTACCAGAGACCTGCAGGACGTAGAGATGCCTTTGGTAAAACACTTGTTACAAAGCTGAGAACTGAGCTTTGACTCTGCCAGAGCTGGTGTTTCCCACCCAGTCCCCAGACTTGCTTCTCCTCCTGTCAGGACGCAATGCTTCATGTGAGGATGAACATCTGTACATCTATTAGTATAGTGACCCAATGCTTTTTGAATGCTTTGACTTGGTAGCTGGATATTTGCAGATGTTAGTCTAATCCACAGAAACAGCACAGCAAACTCACTGGTCACTACCAGACATGTACCTTGAGTGCTTTCTAGAGCTTTCAGATGAGCTCTTAAAATAGAAGGGGGAAGAGGGAGCTGAGGTTGATGTCTAATTCCCACACCTTCTGCTTTTTCTACCCTCTTCTGCTCCACACTCTCACTATTGCATCTTATTGGTGTCTCTGCTTTTCCAGCAGCTTCTTGCCATGCTTCCCCTGAAAGGTGAGTGCTGTGGGCCCTGGGCAGAGGGTGTATAAGGGCCTGTGTTCACCAGAGCTGGGAACGGATATTACACCCAGTAAGTGGCTCTGAGCCCGTGTGTGCCTCTGGGCCACACAGTCTGCTGGTGTGAGGTCCTTGAAAGCCAGTGGAGTGCTACAGACTAACACCAGTGGGTTACAATTGTACAGTTATTGTGTGTGGGAAAGAGACAGCCCATTTATCTCATCCTGTAGACAGGGAAAGCTCATGGTAATTAGCTCAGGTCATTAACAGCAAACCAGTGGCTCCTCCCAATGTTTTTCAAAAGGCTGCAGATGTCTGCAGTAGGAAGGGGTGCCCTGTAGATCTTCTGTTCATGTCTCTTCGTTTTTAAAACCTCTGAAGTGTGTGAATGCAGAAGTGGAGTGTGGAAAGAGAGAGGAAGCCACTGGTTCACGAAGGTCCCTGCCTAGACAGACACCTCATATCACTGAAACTGCCTTTCATTTCCTGATTCCAGTACCTCATTTGCCGCTCTGTTTTAAATCACAGAACTTCCTCCCTGTGCATCCAGCTCTTCTCTATAATTATCCCCAGCACAGCCAGGGCCAGCAGGGTGAAGGTTGCTCCCCACTGCAGCCCCAATGCCACAGCTGGCACCTGGCCCTGGGCACCATGGTACCACCCTACCACATGGGAAAAATCAGGGAGAATCATGAAAACCCATCAGACCCCAGCAGATGATGGGTTACAAATAGGATTCTACATTGGTAAGTATTCAATTGCTAATGAAGGCAGGAATCTGCTGCTGCCTGTGCCGTGGGAGGAACATAGCTCTGCACCCAGTGAGGCACTGACCTGCAGCTGCAGCTGGTGCAGTCGGTGGCATTGGGTAGACATGGGCAAAAGCAACTTTTTCTTTTCTCCCTTTCCATGGCATGGGACAATTTTAAAACCACAGCTTTCAGGCTTTGCTGTCACCTCCACAAGCACCCCAGGGCCAGCAGGCAGCATGATACACCTCTGGGATGGCAACACAAGGCTGGGCAGTGTCAGTACAGAGTGATGGGAAAAAATGAAACTCCACTGGCAGTATTATCTCCCGTTAGGCTAAAAGGAAGTTTTCGGGATTCCTTAGTCCTTATTTAGCAAATGTTTGTTTTGGAGGGAAATACTTGTGATAGAGTCTGGGTCTGACTACATGCCTGGCTGCAGCAGCCACAGAGCTCCCTGACAGGTCAGTGCCCCCTAGACAGTTGAGGGGTGTCTGTGCCTTTGACCAGCTCTGGCATTTTGGGGGCTGGGCGGTGACTCCTGCACTTGGATGCCCCCCACCACCCTGGGTGCCAGCCGCAGTGCTGAGCTGGGGGTGAAGCTGCAGAAACAGTGCTGTGCTGGGGGCTGGCAAGAATGGGGGCATGGGTGACACCCTGGCACAAGGTATCACCAGTGATGATGGGGATTCTTGGGAAAGCCAAACTGCAGTGACCAGCCAGGGACAAAGCCTCTGTGATCTCCAGCATCCTCAGCATTTGCCTGGTGCCTTATGTCCTGGTGACACCACAGGAGCGCACAGGGTGTGGGAGGGATGGGAAGTGTGGGGACACTTTGGGACAGGGGGCACTCTGGGGTAGGGGGTGCAGGGACACTGCTGAGGGAGGGAGTGCTTGTGGGGCACTGTNCGCACAGCAGGCTGCACGTGGGGATGCATGGAAACCACAGGGTCACCTTGCGCGGGGGGACACGTGTGGGCAGGGGGGAGTGTGAGGACACCGCGAAGTGGGGGGAGCACACACGGAGCAGAGGGAGTCAGCGGTGCGGGCAGCATGCGAGAGGTGCAGGGACACCGCGGGGACACTGCGGGGACGCAGCGCGCGTGGTCGGGGTGAGCGATGACACGCGTGGGACAGCCAGAGGGACAGCTCGTGG
>WBMV01016006.1:1563013-1649171 GCA_013396655.1 Campylorhamphus procurvoides
TGATGTCACGGGCGGGTGTCACTTTATAAGCTCCGCGGCGCCGAACGGGCTGGGAGACGGGCGGGTGTGCGGCCGCCGCGGGCGGGATAGGACGGGGCGGACGGGACGGGACGGGGCAGGACAGGAACGGTGCGGGCACTCCGGCCCGGTCCCAGGTTCGCACGGCGGGAGTGTCCCCGCACCTGCTCTCCCGTATGCGCGGCGCCCAGAGCAGCGCTGCTGCTGCGGAGTGCTAAGCAAAGCCGAGCCCCCCGCGCCGCCCCTGGGGGGCTGCGGGCACCGAGCATGGCGGTGGCAGGCACAGAGCTGCCCAGCGGCAACGCCAGCGCCAACCAGAGCGCCGCCGACCCCACGGTGTCGCGGGACGTGTGGATGGTGGGCATGGGGATCCTCATGTCGGTGATCGTGCTGGCCATCGTCTTCGGCAACGTGCTGGTGATCACTGCCATCGCCCGGTTCCAGCGCCTGCAGACTGTCACCAACTACTTCATCACCTCGCTGGCCTGTGCTGACCTGGTGATGGGGCTGGCCGTGGTGCCCTTTGGAGCCTGCCACATCATCATGGAGATGTGGCAGTTTGGGAACTTCTGGTGTGAGTTCTGGACCTCCTTGGATGTGCTCTGTGTCACGGCCAGCATTGAGACCCTCTGCGTCATTGCCGTGGATCGGTACTTTGCCATCACCTCCCCTTTCAAGTACCAGAGCCTGCTGACTAAGAGCAAGGCACGCGTGGTCATCCTCATCGTGTGGGTGGTCTCAGCCCTCACCTCCTTCTTGCCCATCCAAATGCACTGGTACCGGGCAGACAGTGAGGAGGCCATCCTGTGCTATGAGAAAGACACGTGTTGTGACTTTTTCACCAACCAAGCCTATGCCATTGCCTCTTCCATCATCTCCTTCTACGTGCCACTTGTCGTCATGGTATTCGTGTATGCCAGGGTCTTCCAGGTGGCCAAGAAGCAGTTGCAGAAGATAGACAGGAGTGAGGGGAGGTTTCACACCCAGAACAAGGAGCAGGAGCAGAAAGGGGGAGCTGGGCACCGCCGTGTCTCCAAATTTTTCTTGAAGGAGCACAAGGCCCTCAAGACCCTTGGCATCATCATGGGCACCTTCACGCTGTGCTGGCTGCCCTTCTTCATCGTCAACATTGTGCACGTCATCCAGGACAACATCATTCCCAAGTACGTGTACATCCTCTTGAACTGGCTGGGCTATGTCAACTCTGCCTTCAACCCTTTGATCTACTGCCGGAGCCCGGACTTCAGGTACGCCTTCCAGGAGCTCCTGTGCTTCCGCAGGTCTGCCCTCAAGATGTATGCCAATGGCTACTCCAACAGCAACGGCAGGAGTGACTACAATGAGGAGGACAATGGCTACCCCCTGGCATCAGATAAAACCTGTGATTTGCTCTGTGAAGAGGGTTCCTTCCCTCACCCCGAGGACTTTTTGCACTCCAAAGGTACTGTGCCTAGCGGGTAGGGTACTGTGGGTTCTGGTGTGGCTCACAGTGGTTGTACAGAAGAGTCTTTTCTAAGGTAAATCAACTCCCCCCTTAATAATAATAGTGATCCTCTTCTAATGGCTGCAAGAAACCCCAAACTCAAACCTTCTACAAATGGGGGCCGGCCCCGGGCAGGGCGGGTGGGCTGCTGGCAGCCTCCCTGATTAGGGCACGACTGGTCGTCCCTTGAGTGGGGTCGGGGAGATTTGAGGCTGTGCAGAATGCGCGTTCGCAGAGGGACTTCCTGGCCGTGGCCTGTGATGACCTACCTCATGACATTGCTGTGAATGGCCAGTGGCTGCTGCGGGAGAGCCGTGCGGGGCGGCAGGAGCAGGGCTGGGGCTGGACCCCCTTGCCCCGGCGGCAGCCCCGCCGCAGAGCCGGGCGCCCCGCAAGGCTCCTCCCGGTCCCCTTCTCCTAACCGTGCCGGTGGATGTGGGAGCCCTTCCCGGCCAGGTGGGCACCTCGGAAGGGGGTGCCAGTGGTGTACAGCCCGGGGAGTGCGAGAAGGTGGCATTCTGCGACAAAATCGCGGGGAAGGGATGCGGGGAGCGGGGCTGAGCGCGGCTCGGCTGGGCTGGGTCACGGCCGCGGCTGTGGCCGGCAGTGGGACAGTTTTATCAACGCCCAGAAACTGCGAATGCTTTCTCTGCCAAGTGCTATAGCACTTTCTGCTGAAATAATAATAATAGAAATAAATGGACTGTTTTCCTAGAATGTGAACCTGTGACTGTGGGACTCAGGAATGTTGTCCTGGGAAATTGGGTGACATGCTGCTGCAACCACAGACCATCGTTTTACATCCAACCAAAAGCTTTTAAAGCTCCCGGTTTGTTTAACTACAAGTCTCAGATGACAGTGAACCTAAGGAGGTGGGAGGGGAGGTGGATTTTTATTTTCCATGGCATCCTGGAAGCACAGCTCCGCTCGTGGGACGGCTGCAGGTCTGCTAGGTTGGTTGTGGAGGTTTTTTCCCCCGTGTAACGCGCTGCTTGGTGTTCCCGGGGCTGCGAAGCTGGCGGCGGGCGGGCATACACGGGTGGGCAGGTGTGGGCTGCGGGACAGCACCGCGCTGCTATCGAGGGCTGGCTCTCTGGGAGTCCCCAGCTGAAGGGAGGCACCGATTTGGGCTGGGGAGGGAGGAATGGAGCTCCCCCGCTGCCTGCGCCCGCGGTGCTGTGTGACAGGCTGGACCCGCGGGACCGGAGGGTGTGGAAGTGCGGGGGTCCTGTCAGAAACACTCGGGAGAGGTGCGGGAAAACAGTGCTCACGGGAGCTCCCGGCACGCCGTGGGGCCGTGGGGCCCCGGGGGGGAATGCTCGGGCAGCGCCTGTGTGTGCGGGAAATCCCCCGCATTTCCCCCCACTTTCCCCGCACTACGATGGTGCTTGTTGCGTTGGTGCTTTAGCCGTGCCTTGTCAGTGGGTGGGTCTGAGGGTCGCTGGTCCGTGGCAGAACTAGCTTTGCAAAGGCAGCGGGGTGCCCGGCCCGGAGCTGAGTCCCCCCCGCCTGGTACCCCCGATGCAGGAGGCAGAGGGGCTTTTGGGGCAGAGCTGTGCGCTGTTTTGGGGGGGCTGGGACGGGGGTGGAGCAGGGTTTCTGGTTACCGACACCTCTTCGCAGTCCCCGCGTGGCCTTGGCTGCCTTGGCTGCTTTGAGAAGGACTTGCCCCAGGCGCTAGTGCAGACAGGGGCAACCCCAGGGAATGCTGGAGGGGAATCCATCCCCCTCGGAACGGCAGGGAGCAGGGGCGTTGTCATGGCACTGGGTCTCTTCTGCAAGGTGTGGGGACAAGCTCCTCGAGCTCTCACATCACTCACAGCAAACTCCACCTGGCTTGTGCAGGGCTGGCGTCTGGAAACCTCGAGTGCACCTGTCTTTTTTCCCCAAGGTGGTATTGATCCTGCCTGAAAAGGGTGCTGAGAAGGAGCAACTGACTCAGCTCCATTTGCTGCCTTTGCACCTCAGCACTGCAGCAGAGGCAGGGAATGTGACTGAGAGTCCTTCCCTTCTGCCCCTCTGCCTTGCTGCCTGCACCTGTCTGTGCCCTCACCTGATGCCTTGGGGGGTTTATCAGAAGTGTCCCAAGTCCTTTGAGTGTGACCCGCTCGGGCAAAGGAAGGGTGAGATCTAACGGTGCGGCGTGTGAGGCCCCAGGTCAGCTCCTCAGATAAACATTAACAGGCTGCTCGAGCAGGGGAGACCCAGTTCAGGACGAGGACTGCCAGTCAGGTGCTGTTTGCTTCATATTGCACAAGGACTGAAAGGTGACAGGCTGGTGTGAGGTGGAGTCAGTGTAGGTACACACAATGTAGGTATATCGGGGCTGGAGATGCACTTTAGATTGGTTTGGGTCATGATTATTATGTAGGATTTGGGGCAGTGACAATTAACTTCTTGATTGTAAAGATCAATATCTCCTGTGTTGTTCTATCTCCTGCATTTTAAATCTTGCCTGTCACTTTTATTTTGCAATACCCAGGGGCAGTGTGGGTTGACAGGTAGCAAGGACACAGAGGGAGGAGGTGTCCCACAGTGTTGGGGGGTCAGCCAGGCTTAGCAGGCTCAGCAGTCAAACTCACCAACTTTGGGGCAGGACCCTCTGGCACAAAGAAATCCCATGTCCACATGTTGGGGTCTGTATTTTCACTATTATTAATTATGTGCATTTCAGTAGTACACGTTGTGAACCAGGACTTTGTCCAAATAACTGCTCAATTTGGCTGCCTCTGTTTATACTTCAGATGTTGTGGCTCTGTGTAGCCAAAGCTGAGAGATGAGCAAGTGACTGACTGTAGAACCACTCCAACATCCAGAGCACGTGGATGTGGAAGGGGCAGGGGATGTTGGGCTGTCTGCACTGGACACTTGACCTTAGCACTGCAAATCTCAGCTACAGTGTTAGGAAACCAGGCTTGCAAGTGGAGTCTGAGTGCAGAAGAACCGGTTTCTTTCCTCTAAGGTAACATTATTAAAACTAGTAAAATATAAACTGTGCAGTTCTAGAGGCAGCTAGAATTGAAGGAGAGAAATATTGGAGAAAAAAATATTATGGCACCACTAGAACCAAACCTCACAAACCTTTCCTGTTCTATGGTTGGAAAAGAAAAGCTTTGGCCTGTTAAAATATTTTATATTAAAAAGATAGTTTTATAGATACATGCTAGGCAATGAAAATGGAACATTAAAGTTGGGAGTAACTGTTAAATTGGATTTAGGGTACTTGGGATTTACACAAACAGAGAGTTGGCTCAGGTTAAATACATCTGATAAAATACACAGTGACAAACACTAAATTGTTATTGCTAACAGAGCAGGTTACCTGCTGTGCTGCTGGCTTGTACCTCGTGCCACTGCCACAAAGGTGGGTAGAGCATGGGTGGGATACTGCCACCCTTGTCAGTGGGGACATGGGCAGGATAGGACCCCCAGGTGTCGGTGTGTGCAGCTGACTGGAGTTCGGCAGTATGGTCACTGCTTTTAGCCACTTTGGCCAAACAGATTGTTATTGCTTTAAAAGTGTTGGCTGAGATGACATTGCAAACACAGCTTTTGTGTTGGTACAAAATACTGCCCTTGCTGTAGGTCCTGCATGTGGTTTGGGCAGCTGCAGTTTTCACATCAGGAGCTGCCTTTGCTTCATCCTCCGAAACAGCCAGAGCACTGAAAGCTGCTGGGTTATGCTAGTCCTTTGCCTTTTGGGAGCATTCCTGGAGAGCTTTTGCTTTCTGGGTAGCCAGGCCTGGAAATATAACCTGCAGCTTGCTCTGGCACTGGGAAGATGTGAAAGTACATGGGAAGCTGGCAGAGGGAATGGGGTCTGGTGCAAATCTCTACCTGTAAGTGTTACTCGAGCATCTTTTGAGGACTTACTGTTCCCAAAGTGCCTCATAGCTCGAGTTGTTCAGCAATTCCCACTGGGCAGCAATGCCCGTGGGTGCATATCATGTTGCTGTGGGGTGTCAGGGCTGTGACTGCCTCAGCCTTGCCTGTGGAATTGGGTCCAGGTCTTGCAGCCTCCCCTGGGGTTCAGGTGGTGTTGAGGCCTCTGCTGAAGGACAGTGGATACAGCAGAGAGAGAGAAAAGAGACTTGAGTTACTAAATGCACCCAAATGTTTGAAAATAGGCCAGGGATTAATAGTGTAGAAAGGAGAGCCCAGCTTCTCCAGAGGGGAGTGGAGGTGTGAGCAGGCACACAACGTGCTCTTCAGCTCTCCCATGTCACAGCTGCTGGGTTTGCAAAGGCATCATTTAAGTGTTTATTTACTATAAGGGACATGTTTTTGTCACCAAGGGGAGGGCAATGCCAGGGCCGGCTGGCAGTAAACAGCAGACTGCAGTCTATCTCCCAACATCTCTTGCCTTTCTGGCTTGGTTTGACCCCATTCTCCACAACTTTCTGGGCCCAGTCATGTTTTCACCCAGCAAACAGTGCACCCATCCAAGTCATGGAAGCCAGTTTCTCCAGGAGAATGCTGTAGGAAATAGGTATTAAAGGCTTAACTAAAGTCCAGGTAGACATCATTCACCATGATCAGGAGATCAAGTCCCTGTTTTCCAACTTAGGGGACTGAGTGCTTGGAGGTCTGACTAATAAAGACTGAGAACAAGAAGGCATTAAGTACCTCAGCCTTTTCCTCATGCTTTCTCACTGTGTTTTGCCAATTAAGTATGGAGATTCTCCTTAGTCCTCCTTCTGTTGCTGATGTACCTATACAAACATCTTTTAAATTGTCTTTTATGGCAGCAGCCAGATTAAGCTCTAGTCGGGCTTTAGTCCTTCTGACTTTTCTCCCTGCATCACTTCCCAACATCCTTGTTGTTTCCTGAGTTGCCTGCCCCTTTTTTGAGAGGTCCTAGTGTCTCCCTTTTTTCTGAGTTTCAGCAAAAACTCTCTGTTCTGCCGGGCTTGTTCCCTTCCCTGCTGGCTCATCCAGCACATGGGGACAGCCTGCTCCTGCACCTTTAATTACAGCTCCTGCTGCCAGGAGTCTCAAACACCCACACTGTCTGAAGGAAGGGCTTTGTCCCTCCCTTTGCCAGTCCTCTGCCTCCAAGTGTTTATTTTCACTGTATGATGAATCCATCTCCCAAGGAGATGGGTTTATGAGCACATTCATTCCTCTGGCAGGAGGGAGGATGGCCTGTCTTGCATGTTCCCTTCTCTGCTCTCTGTCAGTGGATAAAAGGCGCCATCCTAAAAGCAGCAGGGAAACAAAGGTTTCCTGACCTACCATGGCAGTGCCTGGCTCTGTCCCTGGGCTGTGAGGATGGAAGGGGGAGATGGGGAAGGTGCCTGCTGGTCTTCTCACCAGCATTACTCCAGTCTTCCCCTACACAGCTGTCTGTGCAGGGGCAGCCAGCACTGGTGAAGCACCTCGTACCTTGGCTGACCCACATCATTTGCTAAACTTGTGCCTGCACTTCAGGTCTGCAATGTGTGCCATACCCAGAGTGGTTCTGCAGGTTCAGATAAACAAGAGCTGTTGTGAAAAGCCATTCTGGCCTCGGATGTTGTTCTCAGCAGAGAGGCAATGTGACTCCAGGCTCCCTGGGATTAGTGTTTTGCAAGATGAAGGTTCCTTTCATCACTGCTTTTACACTTTGCTTGGTTTCTCAGGCCCACAGTAGGACCACAGCCACTTTGGCATCTCCTCCCTGTGCAACAGTCTCTTCCACTGTGAAAGCTTGGCACTTTCTGAGACTTGATCCCAGCAGTCCCAGCATTTCTTCCTCTTGTTATACTTTTATTGGAGCTATTTTAAAAGCAAACAGTAGTACTAATCTTTCTTCCTAGGGGCAAAGAGAACATTTTTCAATGAGCACGCATCCTGGGCTATGAGGATGCTGTCATTTGGCAGCTGGAGTAGCTACACCCTCTTATCAAGACATTTCTGTGGGTCATCAACTGCATGAGACACCCAGGGGAACCTGTAGGTGCTTTTTGTCACATTCCAGAGCAGGGCTGCAATATTTCACCCAGCACTGAGTCTTGGGAGGTGCACTACAGCTGTTCCTCAAGGGCTGCAGCTGCAGCTGGTGGCATGGGCAGACCCTGTGGCACCACCACTCCCTCTTGCACCCACGGCCAAATGACTGAGGCTCATGTTTGCCTGGCACAGAACAAAGTACAGCCAGCTTGGGTGGGAGCACAGTCGCTTCCCCAGTGACACAGCCTGGGTCTAGGCAGAGCAATGAATGCTGGAAACTGGAGTTTACACAACTTGAAAGTAGGTTCTCTCTCCTGGTAAGTGTTGTAAGAGCAGGACACAACCCTGATTCCCCTGGATTTGGCAGTGGGTGTCTGCTGGAGTTGCTGTGTGTAAGGGTGGTGAATCTAGCAGATTATTTAAGGGGGCACTGAGCTTTTATAAACTTCCTTCAAAATGAAAAGAAATGGATTTGCTGTTTCTCGGTGCATGCAATTTCAGTTTTTTCCATTTTCTCACCCTTCCAATGGCAGGAGCATACAACTGAATTTCTGTGCAATATTGCCAGTGCCAGTGAGAGTGGACTGAGAAATATTTACTTGTTTACTGTCCTTGGTAAGGTTATTTTTGCACAAGTGCATATATAGATATATGTATATGTGTGTATATGTATATCCATTATCTATATACGGCAATATATAGATCTGTATATAAACAAGGAAATGTAAAGGTGTTTTGATGTGCTAGATGCATACATTCATGAAGATCTGTATGTTCAAAACTTTGAGTATTTATTGCAGGTCCTATTGATTGATGTTGTGTTTAAATAAAGAGTATTTATGGTATACTTGTAGTCAAGTGTCCTTGCTTAAAGCTATTTTGCTGGCTCTATTTCCCCATACTCTGCAAGACTCTGTCAGTGACTCCTTCAGGGCTCATTAAAGAAAACCAACACCTCAAGAGGTGGTTGCTGGCAGGGAGGCAAACACAGTGTGGACAAGAGTTTCATTAATTTATCCAGTGCTTTGAGCTTTGGAAATGGTGAGGGAGTTCTGGGTGCTCAGCACTTCACTGTAAAGGGGCTTCTCTGGTTTTCACATCTTATGCCAGGATTTACAGACAAGGTTTTAAGATGCCACCTGCTTTCCTGCCTGTTTGGACTGGAAACAGTGGCAATTTGGGGTGGCTCCTGTGCTCCCATGGCAGCACTTCCCGTGCTGCTGCAGAAACATAGACCAGTACAGCTGGGGACTTTAATCCTCTGTTGCTGGTCACCAGTGCCACTGCTCCCCGGGACTGGGAGAAAACACAGATGTCCAGTGCTGAGATTGTTGGGATGGGAAACATGAAACACTGCAAAATGGTATTGGCACTGATCTGTAAAGCCCAATGCTGTCCCTGCTCTATTCCATCCCAGAGTCCCCACGCTGGCACACAGCAGCAGGGAACGATGACTCTGCTCCCTCTTGGCTGTCTGAGAAAGGTTTTACCTCACACCTTGCAGGGCTTCTGAGTGTTGACTCAGCACCAAGCACTGTGCTGCAGCTTCTCCAGCTGTGCTGGTTTGAAGCTTGGGCTGGAAGCAGGTAATGAAGCCCTGCAGGAATGGGGTGACAGGAGCACAGTGTGGTGGTAGGACACTGCTGTCTGTCCCAGGTTGCTTTATCTCCTAGTGAGGGTTGGAAAAGCTCATGGGGGTGTCTCTTTGGAAAAGTATTTCAGTCTGTTGGCCTGTTCTCTGTTACCTGTTGTCCTGATGTTCCTAGTGCCTCAGGTGGGGATGAAGAAAGAACATGGGGTAAAGCAGGATCCCAGCCCAGCAGGTTGCAATGACAAGTACTTTGCATTCTTTATGCCACTTAAGAGCATGGTGAAAGTCTTGGCAGCAGATGCCAGTTTGCCCTGAACATTTTGAGGCTTCTCCTTTCCAGAGACAGCAACAGGGAGCTGTTGTGCAGCTTAGACAGGGAGGGATTGCACCAGGTGCTTCCAAAACATGGCAGGTGCCCAAATTATAATAAGTTTTGGGTTTGTGCTTTCAAGAGACAGAGATCCTCAGCTAGAAGTACAAGCCATTGCTGACTGAAGAGGTCCTGAAGAAAGAATCAGTCAGACCTTCAGCCTCAGCTGCCACCCAGCTCCCCCCACTCACATTAAAACGGGACATTTCAATCAGAGAATATTTCACATCCCATCCTGGTAAGGTTGTTGGTCTTAACAGATTCTTAGAGCCCAGTCCCTACTTCCCAGCATATCCAATGATTACCCTGAGCCTTCCAGCAGCCCGTCCCGGCTCTGGTCCCCCAGGGATGCCAAAGGAAAGGAAAGGAAACCACAGTGGCCACTGTCAGAGCTATGTGTGGTCTCACAGACATGACTTCTCTGCAGGTGGTGGCACAGTAGGAACATTCAGAGGATCTCCCCAGCCCTAAAGACAGTCCCCTTGGCAGCTCAGGGAGGTTCAGGCTCCACTGTTGAGCTCTGCAGCCTCAGCCCAGTCCTGAGAAATTCATAAACAGCAAATGGACTCTGGGAAGCCCCTGCCAAGTCCTTTTTCCCTCATGTAAATATTTTTTCCTCTTAAGTGTATGGAAGTGTGAAAAACCTCTCCTGGATCTTTTTTTTTTCCTCTGGTTGAAGGAAATTCTTGTTCATCCCTGGGTGGGAACTGCCCTCATCTTGATATTTTGCAGCCAAAGCAAGAACCACACTGTTGAAAATATTTCTTATCACCCCCATAGCCATTCTGCTCTTCCTACCTCCCAAACCCCCTGGATTAAATGATGCCTCCCACAATGGTACCTGTCTGGACATGACACCCCTTAGTGGCTGTTGGATGAAGGTCCAATGGGCTGCAGCATGTGGAAAGCAAATTGGTGAGGCAGCCTTGAAGAGGACTTCAAAAACAGTGTAAAATATCCCAGGGGTCACAGACTCTTTGCTCCTAAGCCTGAAAGTCCCATTCTGCTGTATTGAACTGATGACTGGAAATGCAGGGCAGTTTTTCGTGAGGGAAGCTGAAGCCCTAGATAAATTTCTTGATGCCTGTCCCCAAAAGCAAATGGCTCAGATGTGCTGATTTTTCAATACACACTTGTTAAAGAACGGAAATGTGGCTGCACATAGCAGAGGTGCTGGGAGCCTCAAAATATCTCTGTTCAGGGGAGCAGCATGGGGGAACTGCGTCAGTACTTGTTCATTGAAGAATCTGTTCTAACTGATTAGATGTTTTCTCACCCTCCATTGACCTCACCTGGCAGTCCTACTTGGGCATGGGTGGGATCAGGCGTAGGTTGTCACCCTTCTTTTCCAGTCCTCCACTAGAGCCACAGCTCAGTCTGTATCTCATGAGAATAAGAAGCTGTTGCTGCTGGTGGTTTCTCAGGGGAAGTGTGTCAGAACCGTGGCCAGCAAGAGAATGATGCTGAGATAAACTCTTATCAGCCTTGACTGATGGTGAGACCTCTCTGTAGCCCAAATACTACTGTGATACTCTTCCTCCACATGAGTCTGGCTGAGCACGGGACCTTCAAGTCAGACTCAATAGCTCTAATACAGAGCTGCAGGGTGTGAAGTTGAGTCAGAATAGGAACCAGAGAATACTCTGAGTTGGAAGGGACCCACAAAGATCACTGTGTCCAACCCTTAAGTGAATGGCCCATAGAGGGATCAAACCCACATATGGGATGCACCAACAGCTTCATAGACAAGATCACTTTGGCACAGCAGTTGAGGCAAAGGGGAGCTGCAGAGGAGAGACCCATGGGAGGAAAAAGGAAGTGCAGAACCACAGAAATACATTTTGTGATTCAGAACAAGAAGTCCATTCCTCGGTAACTAGATAGCATGTTTTGTGCAGCTCATTTAAAGCTGACTATAGGGTTCCCTGTCCCTCCAGGGCTCCCTGCTGCAGAGATAGACCCTTCTTAAAAGGGGATCCTCGAGGTGCCTATTTATAGGATGGAAACTGCTCCAGGAGAGTCACCCAGCCTTGAATGAACACCTCCCCATCCTGGGCAGCAGAGCGATGTACAGGCTGTTCTCCTGCAGCCCCAGCCCCTCCTTCTGACATTTGCTATCACACTGTAAGGGACAGTTGCCGGCATCTCTCCCTGGTGCCGGAGGTGAAGACACACCGGCTGCTGCCACGCCAGGCTGATAGAGGCAGGAGGAGGCAGGGATTGGGACGGGGTGCTCCTGCTGGGCTGCCCCGTCCTTGGAAGTGGTGCGAGGTGAGGGGTGCTTGCTGTTCCCGGAAAGGAAAGGTCAGGGTGCAGAGCTGTGTGTGATGAGCCTCCAAGGCAGAGCCAGTGGCAGCAGGGGGGCTGGGGGAGGAAGCTGTGATTTCTAGGCATGACTTGTGGATGTTGGCCAGGAGAGACATTTGGCATGGTGGGAAAGGATTGTTGGTTTGTGGGGCTCTGCAGAAATGATGGCCTGGGACATGATGAGCTATCCCTAACAGTTTGCAAAGCCCCCTGCATCTTAGAGAGACCCAGGATGAGGTTCTGGCATTGCATCTGCTCAGGTTTGGCCCCAACCCTCTGTGCCACGGGCATGGTGATAAGCACCATGCTTGGACTCACTTCTCTAGCTGTAGGGTAGGATTTCAGTTGCAGTTACAGGACACAGCTTTGGGGATTTTCCTTTCTGATACGATTTGCAAAGCCAAAGGCATATAGCAAAGGCAGAGTGAATTCAGGGATGTTTTCTTTTTCTGCCTGAGAATTCTCTTTAACACTCAAAACTCAGGAGGGGAAAGATAATGATAGAACTGGATGGGGCCAATTCTTTTAGCATAGGTTTGAACAACTGGAGCTTACTGAGGGCCTGTGTCTGAAGAGGCTCCCATCATCTCTGCCATTAAAATCATAAATACAATATACACTGATGATGGAAAGAGTAGGACTATGAGGAGAATGCCTGAAGGGATAGTGCAGCCACAGTTTGGGTTGTCCAAGACAACTGGCCAGCCTACTTTGCACTCCCAGAGCAAGGAAGGGGAATGTTACCTTATTTTTAAGGACAATCTCCTCTGCCTTGTTCCATGTGACCTCCTGCAGTGGGGCACTAATTTTGGGAACAGCTACTCCAACCAAATTAAAACATTATGCCTTTATCTTTTAATGACATCCAATATGGTGATTTCCAGAGTGGAAGAGGAGCAGGAGCAAGGATGTCCCCGGTGCTGAGCTCTTCATTCAAGCATCACCCACAGGATCAGACTGTCCTGTGCCTTAGTTTTGGATAGTGGTGCCCCTTTTCTATATTACATATTACAGCCTTGATTCCAGTATTTCTCTCTCCTCTCTCCCTTCCAGTCACTGTAAATGCAATGATAGCAATGACGTGGCCTAAAGCTGACCTTGGGTCACCCAAGCCTGCTAAAGCACTGGTGTGGGGGTGTGTGATGGAGAAAGAGGGAGATGACTGTATAAGCCAAATAGCTGCAGATAAATTTGGGACCTCACTGTTATTTTAACTGCAACTGGAGCAGGGCTGGGGCAGTAGCCAGCAAAGCACCTTGGCTGGAGAGTGATGAAGGGAAGAAGAAGGGTTTCACTGGGAGCAGGCAGGGGGACTGGGGAGAGCTGTTCCACATCAGCACACAGGGCAATTAGTTTCCCAGAAGACTCTTGTGGAGTAAGGGCAACAAATGTGGGATTTTTTAAAGAAAGCTCCTTTGGATGGGATAAAATGCTTGTGAGTATCCCCCAAAGTGCCACAGATCAAATGGCCAAGCAGAGCCTTTGCCAAATGTATTGTTACTTGAATAAAAGCCACGGCTGGGGAGAGCAGTGCCTTCATTTGGAAACTGGGGCAGGCATGCTTGCATAGTGCCTGCTTGTTCTATGGCTGGCATTAGCTGAGGTTCTTAACTTCCAATGTGCATGAATGCTGAAAGGATTAGGAGGTGCTTTAAAAAGGATTTTTTAATGTGTTTTCTATTAGGAGCCTTCACATATACATAGAGGTGCCCAGAGAAAACCAGTGATGGACAACAGATGAAAAAAGCCTGGTATCCATTTCCAAAAATGTACTGTCTACCTTAATATATAATCTTTATTTTCCTTATCCCCTTCTGTAGCTCGGGTATTTGAGTTATACATCCTGGAGCATCTTTTTCCTCCTCTTCCTTGTAGAAGCCACAAAGACAATCCAATACTTTTGGAAAATCTCCTCCTATTCCTTGGCACAGGGCAGGATTATATAAAGCAATATTTCATGATTTCCTCTGAGCCCCCCTAGGTTTCTTTCCTTTGTGTAGAGGATGATTGCCTCTGGAATGAGCAGCAAGCTCTCTTCCTTCTCAAAGGCTGCTCTGCTGCCTGCCAAGGCACAACTGGGAGGGTGTGGAGCAGACGATCCTGTCATTCTTCAGGCATGAATGCCTTTGCAGTGAGTGTCTGACAGGTATGGAGACAAATTTGGACAGCCATCCCCCTGCCTGGAGTGGATATGGCCCTCGTGAAAAGCAGATTCCAGTGGGGAGTCACAGAATAAGTGAATCATTTAGATTGGAAAAGACCTCTAGGATCATTAAGTCCAACCCATGATTGATCACCACCTTGTCAACTAGAAAAGTTGAAAGGGAGATGGGGTTTTCCCAAGACAAAGCCATGGGAAGGGGTTGGTTACTGGGTGGAACCAGGGATGCTATTTGGACTTTCTCATCAGCATTGCTCCCAGAAGTTTTGCTGCCCTTGGTTTGCTCTTTATTTATAATCTCAGGGTGTCTCCATGATGCCAGCCATGCCAGCCAACAGCTGTGGTTTGTTTGCAAAGGACAGGTCAGTGTAGCTCACTGCTCCTGGTATGTCCATCATCCACACTTGTCTGTGTGGTGAATGGGACTGCGGGGCTGTGGCCACGCTGTTTCCAGTGCCTGTGGGAACATGAGTGCCTGGTATGTGTCTGGTGTCAACGCTGCTTTGCTCAGGTGGTTTTGCCATAAGCAGTCCCAAAGGATGTGCAGAGGGATCAGCACCTGCACTGTGCCCTGAGAAAAGCCAGATCTCTTGTGGAGAGGTGGGAGCCCACAGGATGGGGACCTGGGCAGGACCCTGGCTGTATTAGAGATGTAAGCCTATCTATGGTCAAATCTGGACAGGAGTTGTCTTGCTGTGCAAGGTGTCCTTGGAATAACACAGAGGTACCCCTGGTCTCCAGCGTTCCTAGCCATCCCTGTAAAACAGCAGCCTGGGGTTTTGATCAGCAGGTAGAAATTGTGCTGTTACTTGAACACATGACACTTGGTAGAGCCTAAATGTTCGTTCAGGCTTTGTACATAATTCCTCGAGACCTCAATCCTCTCTGAAGCACAAAGGCTTTATTATGAGGTGTTTGTTGAGCTGCAGGAAGGAGGAAATACAGCGTGAAGATATCACCCTGCTCTGCAGTGACAAACATCTACAATGCAGGGCCCAGATTAGAAACCGAGCGTGCTGAGTCTGCGCGCCACCGGGGTGACTCATCTCACAACCCAGTGCCGTCTGTGACATGGAGCCTGCCAGGCACATGGTGCCTGGAAGGGCAGTGTCCCTGCACTCTGTGTCCAGAGATTTGGAGAAAAGATGCTTCACAACTACCAGATATTGTCCTTCTTGGCTTCCACAGCAGGAATCTGAACCTCAGCTTGATACAGAGTCACCTAACGATGAAACCCTTTTATTACTTTGACAAAGCTGTGAGATGCCTGTAAGACAACTATTACTGGGTCATTCAGCCTCACCACACAGAGGATGGGACAACAGGAAGAAATGCTGAAAAATAAGACACAACCCTTTGCACCAAGAGGGCAACCCTTGCCTAGTAGTAAATGCCATTTTGTGTTATATTTATTAGGCTTGAGTAATCCTGACTGATCTAAATCTAAAAGTGACTGCATCCCTGCAAGCTTCCCTTTTTCATTAACCTGAAGTTCCTCTTAATTTCCTTTCCTTCAGCCACTGATAAAAAAGGTTCGGTTTGAAGAACTTTCTTCATTCCCCCTCCTGTCTTGTGTGATTCATCCACAGATGCCTCATTTCTCAGTTGAGTGATATAAGAAGAGAAGCTAAGGAGGCATTTCCATCATGAACATCAATGCAAATCAGGCCAGAAAAGTCGCAGGATGGTAATGGCACTTTTCTGTACACATGCTAATTTTAGCGACAGCAAAGCCAAGTCCACGCTGTGGCTTTGCGTCAGGAAATCCCCTGTGGTTTTAACCAAGAGTTCCAATTACTGTTTGTTACAATTGCTAAGAGAACCTAGACATGTTAGGTCATGTGCATTTCCGAAAGATTTCTCTGCCGTAGTGCAAACATAGGGACGGGTATATCCAGATCAGAAATTGCCTATAAGTTTTTCAGGCCATGTTTGCAGAATGAAGGGATTTCCACCTCTTCCCTGGATACAAGAGTCCCACCATCTCCAGATCCCTGTTTTGCCCTTGCTCCCAGTTGCTCTCTGTTCTGACCATTCCTCCTGAGCTCACGCAATGGGGCCCTGCCCGAACTGCTCATCCTGTGTCGGTGCTGTGCAGTGTTTCTCACCACAGGCGTCCTCACCTCCATCCACGGCTTCTTCAAAGGATGGCAGTGGAAATAACAAGGACTTTGTTGTTAATAATAGAGACAATTTAGAGATGAGCTGCTGAGTGATTAAAGGGCTGCTGGACTGGTTTTTGAGGCAAGAACAATGGGGCTGAATATATGTGCCCACACCACCGGTTCCACCTTTCATCTTCCTTACATGGAAATTGTTAACATTTGACTTCCAGTAATTTATAAAAAGCTCAGTTATAGTTTCCACACCCCTCTGGATGGATTTCTGTGCCACAGAAACCACTCTTTCATTGCACATCACAGGTTCTTTATTGGCCATTTTAGCCCGCAGCGGGAAACTCCCACGATCCTGAGCCCTGCTCTGTCCTCCTGCCATCGCAGGGAGTCCTTGTAAGACAGGGCCAAATGTGGAGGAATCAGACAATGTCCCACAGCTCCTGGTCACTCTGATGTGTAAAGTGTGTCCTTCAGATTTCAGCGCTGTCTTAAAAATGCAACTGGTTTAAAAGATAATACACCTGAAAGCCTTTCATATCAGACCATCAGAGGGCTGCAGATGAGCCACTTGAACTCCTCATAAATAGCAGGGCTCTCATTCCTGCAGAAGTCTTAGGATCATCCATTTTTATATGGGATTTCAGACTACAGAGGGGCTTCACAGCAGGGTCAGGATGCTGTTAGGTAAGATTTGGATCGTCCTAAACAGGAGGGAAATTACAGTAAAGAAGTGATTGAAATGAGAACCTTGTGTCCCTTTAACATTCTGCCTCTGCCATTTCTGCAAGTTCCTGGGCTTTTCCTTCTGCAAGGGTTGTCTCACTTTCAGCCCAGAGCGGGTCAGGAGGACAGGACTTGCTGTTGTGTTGTGTGCAACTGAGATTTGCCCTGGAAAGGGTGGGTAAGGTGATCCCAGCCTCCTTGGCTGAAAACTCAGCTGAAGACAGAAGTAGCTGATGCTGGCGGGAGGCAAAGGCAGGGGCACTGGAGGAAGGGATGTATCCATCAAGTGCAGCAGGTCACCGTGACTGAAACCATGAGATCATCAACAAGTTGAGCTCCACCCCGCAGGGAAATCTTTTTATATCTCCATGGCAGATGCCAACCATTTGCTCACTCACTGAAGAAGGTGCTTGCCAGAGAGTGAAGCAGAAAAGCTTCTGAGGGCTGAGCCTCCATGGTGCAGTCACCAGCTCAAAGCTTGGCTCTGGGAAAACAGATTGTGTTTACCCAGGTGTGATGCCCTCTCCACCCATGGATTCCTGGCCTTGCCTTCGTGCTGTGCCCACTGCAGGGCTGTGTTGTGTCTGCCAGTGATACCATCAGCATCACTCTGTGCCAGCCCCTGCTTGGGTTTCGCTTTGATGAAGGGAACCAAAGCATAGTGTGAACTCAGCCATGGAGAGGCTGAGCGTTTTCCACACAGGTTTAGCCCTGCAAACCCTGGGAGGATTTATCAGCCTTGGCACAAACCACTGTACTCCACCCTTTGATGTGGGTGAGCAGGATAAGAGAAAAAGAATTGGACTTACTTTTGTCAAGTAGCAGCTACTCCTGACTGAACAATTACCCAAGGCAGTTTTGGAAATGAGACTTAAGCTCTGAGCTGCTTTTGAAACTGTCACTGGTGATGTGTTGCACAAGAGAGAACTGAGGGACAGTTGGGGTTCCACCTCTCTCTCTCTGTCTCTTGCAATTATGCATTGCTGATATTGTTGTCACCGATTTAATGGGATGACAGATTCATGGGACTCCTCAAGAGCAGTGTCCTCCAAACACACATGGATATAACCATGAGTGCAGGTAATTGCCACTTAGACTCTCCTTCAGGTTGTTTGTTTGACTCTCAACATACACAGGGTGAAATTAACTTGTTTACTAATTGATTACTCTTGTGTGAGGTGAAAAATGGGTTCATATTTAATAAATGAAGTACTGTGAGGAGGGGATGCAAAGGAGTGCTGATAGACACTCCACACTAAAGCCATGCATGTGGGCAGAGAATGTCAGAGGGGCATAATATACTGCTCAGTCTTCAAAAGATTTACCTCTTGTCCTTAGATGGGAGACAACACCATGTGGGGACCCACCACCTCAGGTCTGGTCTCAGTGCTGTGTTCTGCAGCCCTGCATGGCTCTGCCATGTTCACATCCTTCTCTGGTGCCTCATTGCTCTCTAGCTGGTAAAAAGCAGGCCACTGGCATTACAGCTCAGGATTCCTCAGGCTCTTTATAGTCTAAGGAAGCAGAGGTGAGAAACTGCTGCTGTGCAGAAAACAGGCTGAGAGCCCCAGAATGGGGGGGGCAGCTGCTTTATGTTATGCTATGTCAGGGCTGTGTGTGGGGATGATCACAGAATCACAGAATGGACCTTAAAAGTCATCTAGTCCTAAGCCCCCCCTTCCATGATGCCACCTCCACTTCCCCAGAGCCACGTATGTCCTGCAGGACAGTCACTGTGCAGCCTAGCTATGGAGGAAGGGCTGTCACGGGGATGGCCATGCTGTTTGTACTGGTTTTGTGTTATTTCTGTACTTAGAGTCGCTGTTGCCACTGGAGGGGAAGGACTCGCAGTTTCCAGATGGTTTCTTTGTGCTGCATCACTTATGCAACTGCCTTTCTCCAAGTATTGGCAAACCATATTAAGAAAATTTCAGAAACCTGTGGCTTTTCTTTCTTCTCTCTTTTTCTTTTGCTTCCCTTGTTCTCTGCCTGCTCCCTCTGAGCTGTTAACATCTATGCCAGTGACAAGTTTTTGAGCTTCCAACAACTATCCCAAGGGGCATCAATGTATCTCTTACTTCCCAGTGGCAGCAGCAATACCTGCCCAGGTCAAACATCGGAATTTGAGGCTCTAAACGAGAAATTTCGACCCTTATGAGCCTTAACCTCTCCTGAGAAGAAAGAGCACTTTCTACCCTACTGGAGCATTATTTCACCAGTTTCTCCTTCAATTCCTGTCCATCAGAGCAACTTCCCTTCCACCCCAAGCACCTGCTGCAGACTGGCTGAAAGGCCCCAGAACAAACCTAGTCCATCCTGGGCAGCCCCTGAGATCTTTCACCTTTCTGGGTGCAGATCCCTACAGGAGGATGGGAGGGGAACAGAAACTGGTGATTTCCTCCTTCTTTCCCAAGCTGTTATGTTTAAAAATACATCACCAAAGTCACACAGCTGCTTTTGAGCTGTCCCATGGTCTGGATTCTCCTGCCAAATATGAATCTGTGATGGAGTGATTTGAAATCACAAGAAATTAGTTTCTCCCATAATCACCTCTCATGGGCATCTGCTGCCCTGTCCCTTGTCCTTTTTGCCACATCCCAATTCCAAGAAGTCAAGCAGGTAGATAATGCAGAGTTTTGGAGAATAAGTTCTTCTAAGGGTAAGAAAGGAATTTATTTCAATAAACATTTTTATTTGCGGGTGAAATGGTATCTGAGATGCCTCTGAGTCTAAACTAGTATTCATATTACCTCATTAGACACATTAGTCATAAACTAGCATCAATGTTAGCTCACACATTCATCAGGAGATGTCAGAGCTGTACAGGGGTGACTGAGGATTGGAGATCTGGAAAGCAGATTTATGTGACTAGTGGTGCTGGCTCGCTAATTGCCCTGGGTCAGATCCTAACCCCTTATCTGCTGGGTGGGAAAGATAGCACTTCTTTCCCAACTGCTTCAAGATCAGCAGATGAAATGCACTATTTTGAAAATGAGGGAAATACTTTTGTGCTGATGTAAACAGGGAAATGCTTTTCCTTCCTCCTTCCTCCCAGCCACCACTGGGACCACGCTCCAACACCAGCCGCCAGGCAGACACCACAGTGCTGGGGCTGCAGGCAGGAGAACCTCCTTCCTTCTCAGGGACGGTCACAGGAGCCATTTCCTCTGTCTGGCCTCACTTGAGACCCTTTCTGGCACCACATGGGGTCAGCGCCGGTGCATGTCACACTCTGGCTTTAACAGAGGAAGGAGAGCAGTTCAGAGCTGGGCAGGGCAGCAGGAGTGTCTGAAGTGGGTGGACACGAACCACTCATGTCCTTCCCTGGAAAGGCTCCATTCCTTTCCAGCAGGAAAGGAAAATGCAGCAGCCACCAGCTTGGGGGTTATGGAAGGGGCTGTGGTGGCTCAGCAGGGCACAGCAATTAGTGACTGTGGTGGAAGCAGCTTGTTCAGCCTCCCTGGGCTCTGTGTGGGGTTCTGAGGCTGCCTGAGGATAAGGGACACAGTCATAAACCATTTCCCACATCCAACACAGTTCCACTGATGCCCTCGGGATCAGAGATCATCCGCACTGGAGCCTTGCATGGGAACATTGCCTGTGAGGAAAGGCAGCCACAGAGCTGCATGTGAGAGACAGAGCAAGGACGTTCTCTGCACTCTCACTGCCTCTTTCTCTGAGGAAGAGTCTCAAGGGAACCACAGCAGCATCACAAAGGCTCACAGCAAAGCACAAACAGGGATATTGAGTCTCTGTGTTTCCAAAGGGAGGGATGGTAGTGCTCAATTTCGCCTGGCCTGAATTCCACCTGTGTCCCTGCCCCTTGTTCAGTGCTGTCAGCCATGCTGGAAATGCTCAGTTCAGGAGGCAGGATTTAGGTTAGAACAACCTGGGGAGCTGTGGCTGTCAGTTATGGTTGTATACATGTAGGAAATGCACCTTATTCCTCTAAAGAGAGATGTTCTGTGCTCTGGTTAGGCATGGGACAGCTGGTTTGGATGCATGCTGGAGAGTCGGAAGCAGAGATCTGGACTTTCTTCCCCATTCCCTTATTTCCAGCTGACTCACTGGTTTTGTGTTGGATCTCTGATTCTGGCTCAGTCCCTCTTTACTAACAATATGCTGGGCATTGGAAAAACTCCCCCTTCTCACTTTATTCAGTAAAAAGGAAGGCATTTACAGGGAAAAGGAGTAGATTTGCTTTTGCCTGTTACCTGTGAGATCCTTGCACCAGTAAAGCTTGGACATAGCGTTGAGGGACCCTGTGATGGGATGCACAGCTTTGAGGGACATGATGGCTTCTGTTAAGCCTCGATAGCTTCACTTCTAATTTTCTGTGTTTGCTCTTTCAAAGCAAACCTTTAAGAACAACTTCTCACTGGAGCGTTGTGGTGGCTGCTGGAAACTCATGGAATCCCTGAAAAGAGCTGAGAGGGGTCCTCTCATGTAGGCATCTCCCCATGCCACAGGACATCCCTGCTTTTTGTGGTAGGAAACAAAACTCTGAGCACTCGATGTGTTATCAGATAGCTGTCCTGTGACACTATTAGACTTTCTATAATAGGTATTCTTTTAGCATTTTCTCCTGACTCAAAGTTATTTTGCATAAAACAATTAAGCAGACCACCCAGAATCAATCTACAGGTTTTTCAAGAAATCTTTGGATCAGTTGGAGGAGATCAGACTCCAGACCTGGATTCCACAAATGATGATGTTAAGTCTGGGGAAGATTTTTCATTGCTTGAAGCCAAATGTCCACAAATATTTCTTTCTTAAAATGTAGGATGCCTTTAGTGTAAATCCCCTCCAGGCATTCACAGACACCTGGTGATATTCCAATTCCGTCAGATCCCTGACCCTTTCTCATCCAGAGGACCATTGTTTGCTATTTTCATATAAGGATTTGCACCAAAAAGCAGGGCAGGGAAGGTACCTGGGCATAATCTACGTCATAATGGCTCTTAAATTTGTTTCAGAATGACTGTTTTCCATTAAGGCTCCAGAAAGTATCTTCCCTTCTTACAGTCCTTCCATTTGCACTGATAGTCACAGTTGCTCCATTTGAGCGAATTTTATCGACTCCAAACAGCTGAGTGAGCAGTAGCACCACATGTCCTAATGCATTGCGCTTTTGACAGGAAAACACAGTGAGGAAAATCAGTATTTGCCAAAAAACCCCAAGCATAAAACCCCAAAAAGCATTGCACAAGTCTCCCAATACTCCGACAGTCAAGAGTTCCTGCTGGAGGTTGCAGGATTTTACAGTTTTACAGTTTAACTTTCAAAGAGAGCTGTTGCTCAGTTGGGAACAACGTTCTATCTGTTCAATGATTAAAAAACCCCAAAGCAAACAATGTCCTTCTCACTTCCCCAAAATTCAACAAAATAAACAAACAGTCCCCTTAAAAAACCTGAGGTAAGCAAGCAACAGAGAAATAGGATAACACAGCCTGTTGCTTTGCAGCTGTTTCACATTCTGGCTACTTTCCAGAGTTACTTTGGTGATCCTCTGCCAGAATTAAAAAAAAAAGAGTCCTTCAAACCTAGAATTTGATGAGGACTTTATTTCTTATCAAAGTAAGTGAAGATCCAGGTTTGGGATTTAGCAATGGAACTGCCATCTGCACTAATGTAGGAGCCAGTGATCTTCACCAAGAGCCTGACAGAGTTGAGTGGTATCCTAGTGTTGGGAGATCCGTGTTCTTCAAGTGATTATAAAGGGCACAGAGGACTTGGGTCTTCAGATGGGTTTGATACCACAACCAACAAGTGGAGATCTTGAGTTAATTTAGCGCCTGACTGGTGGGAAACAAGCTGGATACGTGCTACAAACTGACACTGACTGGGACGTTGTGTCCAAGTTTGGCTTTGTGGCATTGGCTGCTGGATCTGTGTCCCAAAGGAGAGCTTATGGGGAAGGAGTACAAAGTAAGTACAAACTGTTTCAGGGGAGAATTCCAGGGAAGAAATGCTACCCCTGAGCTGATGGATGCATTATAAAGTGTCCAGAGGCACTGCCCGGCATTCCTGAGGCTGTGACCTAAGAGTCATAGATGAACTCTGTGGAGGAAAGATGCTTTGTCAGAGCCCTGTAACAAAACAAGGAGAATCACCATGTGTCACTTGGCACATAATCTCATACAGACAAGTACAGAGATGCCCTAAGACACAGGTTTGGGTACAGCAAACTGAAAGGGATGAGATGGAATTTTTAACTCTCCTAAGGAAATGTGGTCATAAAGAAGCCTAAGTTTGGGATTGGTACGCTCTGGGGTTCCTTGTGCCCTTATGTTACACCTTGGCTTCTTCTCAGGCATTAACAGGTTCTTCTTTTACCTTGATCTGTGAAGAAACAACTGATGCTTCATTTCCTGTTGCTGTGCCCTGGGATTCTTTTCGCACCCTGCACTTTTAACATATGCTGTTTAAAGGTTATAGGAGGAATTGTTGGCAAATGGTAGATGACAGGTTGCTGAAACATGAGAAAATAGCAAGAGTTCCAAGGAGAGATTAAAAAGGCAGGAAAGGAGAGAAGGGGGAGTCTGTAGACAATCTTTGACAGTGTTGACTAAGTTTGTGAGACCTGTTTAGATGCAGAGACTGTGCATTGCAAGCCTGGCAGACTGTCCTGTTTTCTGGAGTGCAGGAGGGCTATAGCATGAAATTCCATCTTCCTCTGCCCTCACTCCACCCTGAATCGAATGGATGCTTACTGAAGAGCTGCTCAGCTGCCTTGCAGACACCTACGTTGGTCTGACAACTGGGCTCCATTGCTCTGGAAATCTAGTTTTCATGGAGATTTCCACAGTGTACATGTGTTAAATGAAGTGAAACAAAGCTAAGATTTATGGAATCATAGAATCACAGAATGGTTTGCGTTGGAAGCAACCTTAAAGATCATCCAATTCCAAACTCCCTGCCATGGGCAGGGGCACCTTACACTAGATCAGGTAGCTCCAACCTGGTCTTGACCACCTGCAGGGATGGAGCAGCCACACTTCTCTGGGCAACCTGTTCCAGGGCCTCAGCACCCTCACAAGGAACAATTTCTTCCTAATATCTAATCTAAATCTACATTCTTACACTTTGAGTTTATTCCCCCTTCTCCTATCACTGAAGGTCCTGATTTGCAAAACCACTTAGCACGAAGACAATCTCCTGCTAAACTACAGCCTAGGACCAGGGAAGGAATTTATTCCCTCTTCATCCTTTCCTTGACCCCTTGGGAAATGTCCCATGGGAGGCATCTCAAACTCCCACTGTGACTGTGTGGGCAATAGTCCATTCCCATTGACTGAAAAGGTCATTTTTACTTTCTCATCGGATCTTCACCCTGAGGAATGGCTGTCCTTGAGCCTGGGATGTATTGTGACTAATGACCAAAAATGATTTCATCATCAGGCTTCCACCTCTTCTAGGGTTGTAAAGAAACAAAAGAAGGGAATGTAAATTAGTGACATCCAGCTGGGTAAGTAGTTAGTAAGACACAAGCATGCAGCCTGACTCTGTGGGATGTGGGTGGTCCATCCATCTCGTCGTGCTTCTCTGGTGACCAAATCAAAGATTCCCACAGGTGAACAGGCACTGCTCAAGAACAGAGGCTGCAAGGTTTCTTCAGCCAACTTCTGTTTTGAATATTATGTTTTTACTTGTGAACCCGGGGGAATTCAAATCTCAAGGCAGAGGAAATGTTGGAAGAGGTCAAGTGAGTTGTGCTCTCTCCATCTCACTTGGAGCAGCAAACAGCCTGCATTCCAGGGCAACATCTGATTTTCTGCTTTTACAAGGCAGATGTTTAGGATAAGTGATGTGCTGTTTATTTTAATTGCCATCTTCCAAACCTCCTTCCTACGTGCGCACACACATTCAGAGATCATAAATAAGGATTCTTCAGATTGTGCCGCTATTTGGGTAGCTGGCCCTGTCTTCCATCAGTGCCTGGACAGGGCTGTGTGCTGCAAACCCTGCTCCCCCTGCACATCAGTTTTACTGTGGCATAAATCAATTGGGTCTAAATCCTTTCTCAATGACACAAGCATAAATCTGAAATCGCTTCACTGACGTCAGCTGATGGCAGTGTAAAGGAGAGTTAGACTCTTTGACTTTAGAATGTTGCTGATTTATACCAGGACAGGAGCAAAAGAAGTTGGGCTCGGGATTTTCTAGAACTGTGTTACTGAACAGCAGGCCAGGATCTGCTCTCGGATACAGTGATGACGACAGAGACCAATTCCATAGATTTCACTGGTATGAAATTGATGCGAATGAGTTGAAACTTTGCCACGGTTTGGGCCTCAAAGAGCTCCATGTAGCAGGTTGTTAATGAAAAGAAAGGATAAAGGAATGCTCCTGTGTAAAGTGATTAGTCCCATTGCCTGGCACTGTTTCTGGAGAGTCCCACAGGGATGAATCCAGCCATTTGACTTGTGTTGTGATGATGGTGGAGAGCAAGGCAGTGGTACTCTCATATCCTGATGAACACCAGGCAGATGTTCATGGAGGAATTGCTGGTCCTAGCTGAAGGCAGTGGGAATGGGGAGGAACTGCCCTTGCAACTGGTGCCAAGAGCTAGTCTGGAGGGGTGGGAGTGCTGGCTGCTCTTTTCTTCTCTGAGAGGACAAAAGAAGTTGTTGTAGGCACCCTGTGTTGGCAGCATTCAGGGTGTTAGTCCTTACGCACTTGTTTCTCTAGATTTTCCTACCTTTTTTCTAAATGGTTAGAAGTGAAAGTCTATATAAGAGTTGCTGGTCCCTCTCTCTGCAGTGGCTTCACCTTGGAGATTCTGGGTTTAAGCAGATAAGAAGTAGATACTTCTTATTGAAGCTGTAGGACTTCCCAAATAATGTTGCTGTTTAAAGAGACTTTGGCAAAGAGTGCCTGGATTTCTGGTGGCTGCTCCTACAGAAGTTAGAGAGCCCAGTGTTCACCTCAGAGTCCATCAGCCTTGCTCCATGAATGTCACTGGAGACAAGCTGATTTACACTCCTCTTCTGTTGGCATCTGGCCAATCTTTTAATTGTTCATAAGTGACTTTTTTAATAGCACATGTTTGCTCTGAGTGGCTTTGTTTGCCCACAGTGAAAAGCAGTCATGTGTGGCATAGCTGCTTTAAAGCCAGCAGATTGAAACACGGTCCATGTGAACCATCAGGTAACCTGGAGGTGCCACAGAGCAGGACACGGGTTTCAGCAGCCCTGTGTGATTCTGTGACCTTGCTGACAGTGATCTCCTTGTCCCACACTCAGAAGGTGGCCCCATAGAGATGGATTGAGAGCTAACTGAGCATGGCCCCAGCTTTCCCAACCATTTTGTTCTCACAAGGGGTGAATGACTGGACCAATGCCTTCGCTGGTGGGGAGTGGTGTGTTCCAGAAGGGAAACAAAGCTGTGATTATTGTCATGGAAACAGGGGCTTGAATGTGAAGATCATCCAATGGGGCAGCAGGAGGAGGACATTGGACTTCTGTCTCCTATCAAACTGTGTGTGGCTTGGATTTGGAATACCAGACAGTCAACATTATGATAATCTTGTCATAAGATATCAAGAAACATTGACTTCCTTTGCATTCCTGAGAAGAACTAAGCCAGCCTCTCAGGAAGTGGCCTGTGGGGCATGGGGTTTCACCACTGCAAAGAGCAAAGCTCTTTCCAATTGTGGCAGCAGCAATTAAACCACAGTGGTTGAGGGATACAGAGTTGGAAACATAACCTTGTTGTGCCTCGTGGCTCTATTTCCTGAATACAGGCATGCAATTATTTGAGAGTATTCCCTCTTCCTTTCCATTTCAGCTCTACAAGTGGCTTTGCCCTGGGAGCTCACTGCACGGTTCCAGTTTCCTTGCAAGCTTACAAGCTCCATCTATAGGATTATCAAAGAAGAGTCCTCTGACTTCAAGCTGATAGAAAAGGGCAGAGAAGTTTCTCTCAGAGTTTCCAGATTTGTTCTGGAAAAACTCCAGCATGCTTAGCATACTACACTGCAGAAAGACACTGACTTCATCATCTGTCCTTCATATTTGGATAGAGGTTTCCATCCTGGTTAAACTGCCAGTCCTTGGTCCCATGCTGCATGACTGTGAGACTGTTGCCTGTGGAAATTGCTGGAACTGTGGAGCTGGTATTATTTCACACAGGAGTTCTTAGTGATTTTCTAAAGAGATCATGATCTGAAAGATTTCTGGGCAACAGTTCTCATAAGGAATTGTAGTGACAGGACAAGGGGGAATGGCTTCAAACTGACAGAGAGTAGGGTTAGATTGGGTATTAGCAATTCTTCCCTGTGAGGGTGGGCAGGCCCTGGCACAGGTTGCCCAGAGAAGCTGTGGCTGCCCCACCCCTGGAAATGCTTTAAGGGCAGGTTGGATGGGCTTGGAGCAACCTGGTCTAGTGGAACATGTCCCTGCCCACGGCAGGGAAGGAAGGAAAAGGAAGGAAAAGGAAAGGAGGAAGGAAGGAAGGAAGGACTCTGCAGGGCAGATGAAGTGTTAGTAGTCCTTTCAAAGAGGCAACTAACACTGTTGCAAATCATCTCTGTCATCTCATCTTTGTTTTGCACGAGAAATACAGCTTCATTTTGGATACCCAGAATTCTTCTGAGAGAAGCATTGTGTTCCCAAAGAACAGATATGTTTTTTTTCCTTTCTGCTGATCCATTCTGGCTTTAAACCTGCTTACTTCTCACATGCAGAGATGATAATCTTTTACATGTACTTATTAAAAAATTTCACTTTCAAAAAATAAAAACACAGGCATATTCTGTACTTGTTCCTTTCTCTATCTAAAGATTAATTTTCCATTTTTCCATCTGACATGTCTGTCATTTGGGTATCTCCAGAGCCAAGAATAAGCCCTGTTATTTCCCTTTTATAAATTCACTTATATTTAAAGCAGAATGAAATGTGTTCTATCTGCTGGGCAGCTGAGCTGTGTGTAGAGATTGTGAGGGTGGTGAGGCACTGGCACAGGCTGCCCAGAGGAGCTGTGGCTCCCTCATCCCTCAAAGTGTTTACCCCAAACTCTACTGTGCTAAACTAATGTGCTTTTTATTTTCTTGTCTGTCCCACAGAGATCCCTGGGTGTCCAGGAATGGTCAAGAGCTGAATGGACCAACCTCTCTTCCTCACCATCTGGAGCTCATGAGGGCTCTGAAGAGATTGAGTGGGAGCATAGCCTTGCTTCCCTGAGCCTGGGGATGCTGTGGGAAGTGATTGCCTTGGCAAATGTCTTCATCCCAACCCATAGCCCATCGTGCATCACTTGAAGGAGGAGCTGGTGAAAGACAACCAGGGGACCAGGAAAGGCTCTGCTAGCCTTGGAGGACACCAGTGGGGGAGTGGCACTACAAGAAGCACTTTGCAGGAGTCACTGCTTTGGAATCAGCTCTGGAAAGAAACTACAGGAGCCCTGTGAACTGAAGGAGGGGAATGTCCAAATCATGACAAAAGATGCAGAGGGGTTTCCTGGGCACAGCAACCTTGGAAAGCACTTTCAAAAGGGGAGAGCCACCTGGTTGTCTCCAGTGGCTGATTTGGAAAAGGCACAGCAAGGTCACCTTATGGTCATCTTAGGAGACAGCAGAATGCCTGTCCATGTACTGACTGGGGATCCAGACAAAAACAGGAACCTGTCCAAGACCGAGAGAGAAGGAGTGTGGAAAATTGCTTTGACTTATTCTGTGTTTGGTTCTCCTTCTGGTGTCTTCTCTGTCTACCTCTTCTTCTCTGTAGTTCCACCTATATGTCATGTGGGGCCCAGACTGTCACAAACAAGCTGAAGGATTGGCACAGGCAAACCCTGCCCAGTGCAGATGCAATATGGCCTTCACTTACTCCTTCTGCCAACAAATCTGCAATTGTCATGCCTGGACTTCAGACAGGAGAAAGGCTTGAACCTGGCAATCGTTTCATTTGCAAGCAGTCACATTCTAGCATGACCAGCCACACTGGGGAGACAAGTTGTAACACCTGAGCCTCAAAATATCATAGAGCATCTGCCCCTCTCCTGCAGCTGTGGGAAGGAACATATGGGCAGGCTGCACACTCAGCTGCTGCTTCTTGGACTGGGAAAAATTCATTCAGCAGAGAAAGAGACAGATGTAGAGGGAGAGAGAGGACTCAGCCAGAAAATACTAGGAAAAACAGACTCAAAACCATAGGAATATGTGCACCTTTGTGTTGCAGGTGATGCCCCAGCTATGGACTGTCATGCCCAGCTAGGCAGCTGCAGATCTCTGTTCACTGAGCTGCTCCCAGAGGCCTGGGCAAAACCTGCTGGTACCAAACTATGTCAGGAGCCCCATCTCAGACCTTCTTTCTCGGGCTTCCAGCTACAACCCCCTTCCCTCATGTGCAATTGTATTTATTTATTTATTTTCTTGCTGCTTGATGTGAAGCTGCTAAATGAGCCACCTCCTCACAAACACCCACAGCCAAGAGAGGACAGAGGGAGGGTGTGTGGTGTGTCTGTGCAAGAGGAGTGGGCAGAGGGGCAGGAGAGAGGGACACCTTCTTGGGGCAACCTGCTAGTGGAAGCTGTCCTTGCTTATGGTGCAGTGGTTGGACTAGATGATCTTTAAGGTCTGTTCAAACCCAAACCATTCTGTGATTTTATGATAAGCCTTGAATGAAATGCCCCATCCCTGGAGGTGTTCAAGACCAGGCTGGATAAAGCTCTGAGCAGCCTCGTGTGGTTGAAGGTATCCATTCTATGATTCCATGATCCAGACAGTGTGGACATACAAGGCTGCAGTGAAACCCCAGTCTTCCTAGGGTGAGGGTGAAATTTTGCTCTGTCATGTCCTAAGATCAAGCTGGGCAGAGTCGAGTCAGGAAGGACAGAGGGACAGCTGCAGCCTGCATAAGCTTGGCAATGTCTCTGCAGCCAGATTTTCTCTGTGCAGCTGTGCTTGTGCAGGACATATCTCTGTGCAAGTTGCTCACCCAGGTCATGTTCTCCCAGCACCCCCTGAAGCAAACTTGCAGTGTGTGCACTCACAGGAGGACATATCCCCAGCCAGGCAAGTTTCCACCAGTGTGTTCACTGAGACTATTAAACCAGGTATTAGCCTGGCAGCTTTTTCTGCTCTATCCAAAAGACACGTCCATCACAGACCCATTTGACACAGCCTCTCTAGGCAGAGCTATAGATGTGCTGGAGAAGTTTATGCTCAGCCCTGGTTGTTCCTACCCTTTTTGCTAAAAAACTGGCATACCAGCAGCATCCACTCATGGTCAGGTATCCCATTTTATGGAAAGCATGTGAGTCTGAATTCAGAGGGGAATAATTTCTCTGGGAAAGGCATTCTCTCTAGTGCCCTGCTGCTTTTCCACAGCTCCCACACTCAAGAGGGAATCAGGCTACCCTGGCATACCTTGCCTCAGCTCCCAGCTGCATCCAAACTTGAGTGGCTGCTGACTGGAAATATTTCCCAACGAAACCTGTTCCTCAGAAGATTCCTGTCTGGCTCTAGTCACTTATTATGTACTGGAAACACTGTCCTTGGGATTAGTTTTCAGGTTAAAGACATGCATGGGATGGTTGTAGTTCTTTTTCTCACAAATCCTCTGATGTGCAAGAGCAGGTTGTAAGTGGAATGGATGCACTTGCTCTGATCATTTGCCAGCATGGCCCAAAAGCAGTGACCTGCTTATTGCTGATTGCTGCCTTGCAGAGTTGTACAAGTTGGAGATGTAAGAGGTGTATTACAAATCCATCTGTCTCTGACCCTTCAGGCTTGTTCCATGTGTTACATGTACTATTGGTGTGCTCAGTCTATTTTTAAATGCCCTGACACCAGGGTTATTGTGCCGTCCTTTGGGAGATTGTTCTGTGCTCCAAGTCAGGAGCTTCTATTAGTTTTCCACCTGAATTTTCTCCTGAAAACTTCATTCCATTATTCCTAGTGATGATCTCTGAATACCTGCTGTTCATTATGTTCTGCCACTTGATCTGCACTCCTCTCTCCTTTTCAAGAACCTCTCTGGCTCCCTGATTGCTGCTGCTCTCTGTCCTTCCCATGGCTCAGCACAGAATGAGTGTGTTCAATAATTCACCTGTGCTGAGTTTGCCAGGGATCCGTACCCACCACTGGAGCAGCCAGGACCCCTGGCAATGCCCAGTCCCTCCAGCAGCTGTGAACCTTCTTTCTCCCTCATTGTGGGGTGCAAGGAAGGAGCAGACACAAAGATGTGTCCGAAAGTGAGTCAGTGTTGGCAATGAGCACTTGTTTCCCAAGATGTTAGGAAGACATTCTTCCCTGTGAGCATGGTGAGACCCTGGCACAGGTTGTCCAGAGAAGCTGAAGATGCTCCATCCCTGGAAGTGGTCAAGATCAGGATAGATGGGGATCTAGCAACCTGGTCTAGTGGAAGGTGTCCCTATGGCAGGGGGCTGGAGCTAGATAATCTCTAAGGTCCCTCACAACCCAAACAATTCTGTGACTCTATAATCCTATGGGAAGCAATCCCTGTTAGGGACAGTGCACAGTCAAGGCTCCATCTCAGTAAAGCCTGAGCTGAGCAATGCTGCTGGTGATGCTCCAGTATTGCACGTGCAGCTGTCCTGAGAGAGGTCCTTGCCATGGCAGGGGGCTGTGTTCTGTCCTGCCTGGAAATCACATCCATGAATTGAAGCTGCAGCCCTGGATGGAGGGACCCGCACACCCCGTGAGCAGGGAGAGCTTGGCAGGCTCAGCACACATGGAGAGCTTGCGTGGGGAGCCTGTGTGTGCAGAACTCGGCTGGAGCACCATCGTCATTGTAAGAGCTCTGTTGTCACTGAACAAATTGTTCTGACAAATAAAGAATGAAAAGTCCTGCATTTCTCACTCTTTTTTGGTTGGTTGGTTGGTTTGGGGTTTTTTGTTTTGTTTTGTTTTTTGGGTTTTTTTACAGTGTTCATCAAGTGGTGCTAGAGGAAAGGACTGCACCTGGATGGTGGGAGCAGACAGAATCCAGGGCAGCTTGCAAGGTGCTGGGGCTGCTGGGAGGAGAGGTTGGATGCAGACAGGATAGCAAGGGAAATTCAAAACACAAAACACATCAGAGCAGGTGGCAGGGCTTTTCCATCAAACTTCCTAGTGCTGTTACAATTTCTCCAGTCTGGGAATGGGCTGTGGGAACAGGCTTGGGAAGAGCCGAGCAACAGCAAGGCAGTGGGTATGGGGCTGCAGGTGCTGTGGGGCTGAGCAGGAGGGAGACAGGTCAAAGTAGCCAAGGAGGAGATAAAAAGACAGATCAAAGAGGGTGGTGAGTCTCTCAAGGGTTTCACAGGATGACAACAGGGGAATCTGAAGTCTCCTACATGGCAATGCATTGTGCTGTGGGCTGGTTCTTTGCCCACATTTCAGATCAGTGATAGAGCAGAAGGGTCCTTAATTCCTCCTCTCAATCCCCAGCTGTTCTCCCTGGTGACCCAGGGCATGGTGGCAGTGACAGCATTGCAGCTTTTCAGAAGCATTTGTCAGGGGGAATTTTGGTCCCCAAACAACGAAAGAATCAAAATTGCACATTTTCAACTGAATTCATGATGAGACAATTAATCATCCCCATTTAAAACAGTGGAGATCCTGGAGTGCCCTCATACATAAAGATGCTTCAGGCATTGGTTGTGCTATGTGTCAGCAGCCCATTCTCTGGCTGCCAGTGGGCACGGGACTCTGGGTGGCAGCACACTGTGGGTCCACAATGTTCCAGTGGGACCCATATGCAGCACTGCCAGGAAAATTTGGGAATTTCATGTGTCTTCTATCACAGAACAGCCTGGAAATTATGCATAACTGTGCACAGATCTCTGTGGTGCCATACCTCTGTCTTTTAGTGTGACTGGGAACCGCACAAACTCAGCAGCTCATCTCTGCTGTCTAAGAATAGTCACTTATGGCTTAGGCACTTCTGTGCCAGCCACAAGTACCCACCCATCCACATCAGAGAGGCTTGTCTAACTAACAGGATGGATTTTCTGGCTTGTCTAACTAACACGATGGATTTTCTCTATCTCCCAGACTTTGTATCTGGATTTACAGAGCTCAGGGGTCAGCCCTGGGTTTTGGGACTGGATAAACTGTGAGGCTTATTTGCCAAGGGCACACAAAACCCCGGTGCCTCCAGACATCCCAGTATGTGTCCAAATACTTTTCCAAAGATCCTAATGCTTTAAAGCAATCCAGAGAAAAGAGCTGAGAGGAGATTATTGCAGCACATAACTGCAATAAACCTTTTCTTCATCCTTTCATGGTTAGAGGTATGAACATGAATTATAGCAATTTAAACCTCTTGAGAGCAACATGTAAAATTGCTTTCTCAGATGGCTGGTAAAGAGCATTGTTAAGCCAAGATGTCAGCGCTCACAAATGCTGCTGTCTGCATGTTGCTGTTTTACAAGACAGTTTAATCCTTCCAGGAATCAAAGAACCCCTTTCTACCCCCACCAAGCACCAGATTCACTCTTTGCTCCTTGTTTTCTTACCCATTTGTTCATTTGAGGCTCTGGTGCCATCACCTCTCACAGCAGATGAGATGCCTCGTAACTTGAAAATGTAAACAGGTTAACAAAACCCCCCTATCTGTTCAGATTTTAGGCTACCTGGTACATCGCAGAGGCTGCAGAGAAGTCAGGGGTTTCTCATGTTCAGCCAGCAGTGAGTGCTGAAACTTTTAGGTTCTCTTTGTCAGCTGTCATGCAAGCAGGGCTGGCAGTCCCCAGCAAGTAGGATGCTTTCATGTGGTGCCCTGTTGCTTCTGGGCATAGATTTTCATGGAGGATTATCAAAGGGACTGTGCCCTCAAGACCCAACCCAAGAACAACAGTCCACCCAGCCATGGCCACATCCCCTCATTCATCCCTCTCCATTTCTCAGTATCCTTTTAACAACCACACAGCTGGGCATAAGCAGCAGGTACTTTCCCTGCTTTCCTTATATGCCTGCTGGTGAATGTGCCCCTTTCCCTGCCCTGACACCACCCCAAAGGGTGCTGGTGCTACCACGGCACTTGTATTACTCCTAAGCCTCTTCCCCCAGCCCCAGCTGGTGCCTTCCTGGGGCACAAGCTGATTTCTGGGTGTCACAGACACATTTACTTCAAATACCATAGGCACAAATCCCAGTAAATGTGGAGTTATAAAACTCCAAGATGGCAATTTACCATCATTTTGATTACTATGGTAGAATGTTTAATTCCCACATGCTCTGTTTGGTCCTTATGGAAACTGGTAGAAGGGGTCACCTTTGGATTGCAGAACCCTGACACTGAGGGGATGGTTTTGCCTTATCAGCTAAGGAAGTGACGAGAACTTGGTTATTTGCCTGCTTTTCTTTTTGTACATGTCAGTGAAATTCATAATCGGAATGTGAATCTCCTCAAAGCACGTTGTCATGTGACAGAAGGAAAGGAAAAACAGGAAGAAGGGGTATTACAGAAATGGAAATTATGGTCATTTAAGGACAAAAAAATAATGTAAAAATATATCTAGGCATTAAAAATACCACACTGGTTAATTCATACTGCTTCTCTAAAGCTTATTGTGACTGGAAACTGGAAAAGAATAGAAATCTGTAATGCTGTTGTTAACCATTAACTATTTTGCTGCAAGTCTTGACCGCAGCCTGCATGGGAAGCCCATGTTTTTAAGAGTTAATCTTCACCAAAAGCCCATCCAGGCCAATGGAAAGTCCATATGGGTGTCCAGGGATGCAGATGACTATTAGCTGTGTTTGCAATGGCAACAGCAACCAGGCAACTGGAGCAGGAGCTCTGTGGCTCCAGGTGTCATACCAGCTCTGTGTGAAAGGGTTGAGTCCTGCAAAGCTCATGATCTAAATAGGTGAGAGGGGTTAAACAGGAGAATAAAGACAGGCAGAGGAGCTATTCCAGGGTAGCAAACAAGATCCAACTGCTTAAGCAGAGGTTGGCAAAACATCAGGAAATGATGACCAAAGGAAATGATGATTCCTATCAGGAACTGTAGTGATAGACAAGGAGTAATGAGTTCAAACTGAAATAGGGGAAATTTAGGTTAAATATTAGGAAGAAATTCTTCCCTGTGAGGGAGGTGAGACCTTGGCACAGGTTACCCAGAGACGCTGTGCGTGTCTCATCCCTGGAAGTGTTCAAGGCCAGATTGGACGAGGCTTGGAGTGACCTGATCTAGTGGAAGATGTCCCTGCCCGTGGCAGGAGTTGGTATAAGATGAGCTTTAAGGTCCCTCCCAACACAAACCACCCTATGATTCTATGACTGTCCTATGGCAGGATCAACTACCTCTCTAGATGGGCTATTTTTCTTAAAGGTCACAAAATTACTGTGAATTGCTAAGCTGGAAACATCTGCATTCAGCCAGGGAAATCCTGGCCACTCTGCTCTCTGGAGCCTTTTCTGTGGCCTTACCTTGGCACAGACACAGGGACCTCTCTGGCAGGGGTGTGTTTTGCCCCTGGTGCCAGCCTTCCCAGGACAGGGAATACAGCAGTGCCCAGCTCTGGGGAGCAGCACATTCCTGTTTCCATTCCTGCCTGATGGCTGCACAAGCCCAGAGGGAGCATCAGCTGCTGCTTCTTGCAAGAAACAGCAAAAACTGCAAAAATTGCAGCACCAGGAAAAATTGCACAGTGAGCACCAAAGCAGATTTTGGGAAAGGTTCTGTATTTGTTTAAAGGCTACAATTTTCAATTTGAAAAATAATTTCAGATGTTTCTTTCTAGAAAACAAATTAGTCACTTCTTCATTATCACATTGTTCCCCTTTCTAATGCCGGGTGGAGTGCGCTGCTCCACTTCCTTCTACATTCCTTCAGCTGGAGAAGGTTGGTGTTTTTTTTTTATTTTTTTAAACAACTAAGGAGGGGGACGGGGAAATACATGAACATCCTCAGCATCATGTGGGCAAGTGCATTCAGGGACAAAGCAAACAGGGAGGAAATTAAATTTTTCAGTTTTCTTTTATCATCAAAACCAAAGCAAAATGCATGTGTCAATCCAAAATTAAGTTTCTCGTGTTTCAGAGACCTCCACAATGAAAGTGTGATCAGAAACAATAAGCTTTTTCAGGAAAAGGTGGTTTTGATTGATGGAGCCTGGCTCTTTTATCCCCAAATTGTGGCTGACCAGAGCTGAATGGCACTTCCAGCTCTCCATCCTGTGGCTGTAGTTCAGTGCTTCCTTCTGGTCCTTGTACAAACCCTGGATAGTTTTGGTAAACAGCCTGAGGATCCCACTCAGCAATTGAGCCCTAGTGCCACACAAACGTCCCACACCCCATGGGAAGATGGGCACAGTACCAATTTTGTCAGGACAGGTGGAAGAGGGGGAGCCCCTGCTTGATGTCCCATCCTGCCACCTGCACCCCAGCCTCTGATGCACCCTAAGTGCCCCTGGCAGTGAGTCCTGGGATAGTGGCATGAGAAATTACGTGGCATTTGCCAGTGGCTCAGTGGGCTCTGAGCAGCCCAGTCGGCTGTGCCAGCTCTGGGATGGCACCTGTTGCTGTTGAGGCTGTGCTTGGTGGGGGTTTGGTGCTATTTTTGGAGTGTGCTTGAGGGCAGGAAGGATTAGCATGCCCCAAATGCAGCAGAGAAGGCTCTGAGTTGCCCAGTAACAAGCTCTGCCCCAGCTGGGGAAAGAAAGGGCTAACCTGGGCTCCTGGAGCAATGAATGGAGCAGGTCCAGAGCAAGATGCTCAGAGCTCACCACTGACAGCAATGGGGACAATAAGGGGAAGGCTGCAGCAATCCTGGCATGGCTGGAAGGTGCTGGCCAGAAGCCAAAGTCTCTCTACCCACACAATGCAGAATAAAGTGTCCTGTATCTACACCAGGTGGGATACAACAGAGAAACACAGCCCATAGAAGGGGGCTTGGAGGAGGGAAGCAGGAGAGATGCTTCTTCTAGGATCAGAGAGGTTGGCTGAAAAGGGACAGTCATTGCAGAGATCAGAATAAACAACAGAGGAACTTCACGGGGAAGGATTTTCTTGCTGATAGGAGCCAGATCATGTGGTGGCACCCACGAATGCCAGAGGAGTTCCAAAGCTGACACCCTACATAAAGATATACCAGCAGGGCAAGTCCCTGGAAAGCTTTCAAAGGTGTTGTTTTCATCCTTCTGCAAACAAACACCCAACTTCTTCTGCCACCTGGAGCCCTGACTTTGCCTGCAGCCTCCCCTGCACGGAGAGGGGCCTTTTAGCCCACAGGATGCTCTTACTAAGTCATGAAGCCTCATCAGTGCACCTCTTGGCCCTGCAGCAGCTGAGGTGTGTCTCTCCCAGTCAAAAGAGTCTATAAAAGGTGTGGTGACTCCACAAACTCTCCTGCCCAGGGAGATGCTGGAGTCACCATCCCTGGAGGTGTTCAAAGAATGACTGAAGGTGTCACTCAGTGCTCTGGTCTACTTGACAAAGTGGAGATCAGTCACAGGTTGGACTTGATAATCTTGGAGATGTTTTACATACTGTGAAAAGGATTGCTTAAAAAGCAAGATTTATCTGCAAGATGACACTGCATCACAGGGAAAATTCCAGCAGATACAGAGCTGGGAAATCACAACTGCCAAGCTTCAACATCAGTACATGGAGAAATGCAGGATACTTCTCAGGAAAAAGGGAACAAGCCTGTCCCCAGAATAGAAATGAACTCCTAGTTCATTAGCTAAGACTTCCCTGTGCTTATTTAGGCATTGATTCCTGGGGTGGTTGCGCACTGTAAAGCGCTGATTAGCAATTACAGAATGTACAGAGCAGCATTGCCACAGCACAGCTGGGAACTGTGGAGCTGAAGGGAAATGCCATGTCAACCTGGCAGCTGCATCTCCAAGGTTACTTTTTACAGGGAACCACTTGCTGGATAACTTTGAAGAGAGAAAACACATTTTTAAAGTCTGGTTTTTTTTCTCTGCTGTGAATCCCCCTTAGCTCAGCATTCTGAGCCCAGCAGTGGAGCTTCCCCACTCTGGGCTGGGCAGGAGCATCAATGGGAGAAGAGGCCATTTCAATTAAACTCCAAAAAAAGACAGTCAGTATCTGGGGAAGGAGAGAAAAGAGAGAATTTACACTCTCTGTTACAGAACATCTCCTACCAGCTGAGGGATGTCTGTGACAGTGGGGAGACGGGGAAAAAAGACTTGAGAAGAAAGACTTGCAAAGAGACTTGGACTTAGACATGAAACATTGAAGAGCATGTATTTTATGTCTAAAAATGCCTGCTGCTGCAGGAATCCAGGCTGCTAATTGGATTGACAATCTCTTTGATCTTAGATATGTGTCTGCTGGCTGATTCATCCTGAGACATCCTTCTGACCTTTTGAATATTCAGCTTTTTGGGGAGAAGCAAATGGGGAACAGGTTTCTTTTAAGAGCCTGAGCAATAAAGCAGTCACTGGAGCAGTTCTTCTCATTTTCTCCAGCATGTGTCAATATCTGACTAATGAATGTAGTCAATAACTGAGTAATTTCACCGGCCAAGAGCGTGGCCCTGCCAAGATAGATGCCCTCCCATGAACAGAAGTGCTAAGAGGGCAAGGGAGCAGGACCAGCCTGATGGGACAACTGACAGGTGCTGCTCTGGCCCTTCATCCAAGGTGACTCCATAAAGTGGGTATTGAGATGAGCTGAACTCAAAGCTGGAGTCTGTCCACAAGATGAGTAACAAGGTGAGAACAAGGCAAAGCACCAGCATCAGCCCAGACCCCTGGTGCTTCCGTGGATGCAGAGCACAGATGGAGCCCTGGGAGGGTGGCTGCCATCTCCAACCCCCTTCCAGAGACAAGGAAGTGGGTGGTAAGCACATGGCACCTCAAGGGAGAAGGTCTTATCTTCACTCGAGGGGTCTCTCAGTGGCACTGCCACAGTGTCCCCTGGCATGGCATTTCCATCATGAAGCATAGCCTCAGGTCTCTAAGAGGGTACCTTGAACCTCACAGACTCTCCTGTCCTCTTGGCATCTGACAAAGATTTGTTTGTCATGGGAGCTCCTAACGAGCTCTGTTAATATTCCCCGGGAGAGACTGAGACTAAAGTCTTTGGGAGATAAATAGAGCTTCTGCCAGGCAGGAGGGATTTCTTTTTGCAGCAGCAATTTATCCTTCATGGCTTTTCCCAGTATTTATTGCTGGGTTTGTCTTCTGGGACAGAAAAACTCTGATTTGGGGATTTCTACAGGAGCTCTGTGGGCTGGAAAAGTGCCCCTTCCACAGAGGCTGTACCAATATGCATATGTATGTGTATATATGTGTGCCTGGTTTTTGGTGTGGGGTTTCTTGATAAGCCACATCCAAACTGGATCTCACCTCTCATTCAGACAGTTGTAAATCCAACATCACTTCAGCCCCTGCAGGACTCAAACACAGCCAGGCCCTCCAGAGTTACTAAAGCTCTGCTTTTTCCTGGAAACCTCCCCCATGACCTCACATAACCCGGCTCCCAGGGACCCTTCTCAGGGTGGTATTATTAGAGGGGAGAAAAAAGAGCCTGACTCACCGTGTCCTGCACATGGGGCTGAATTTCCCTCCAGACTCGCTAGCAGGGAATGCAGATTCATGTCAGAGCTGTTTTTCCATCCCCTTTTTGGGGTTAATCTCTCCAGGGCAGTGCCTGTTGGAGGAGGCTCCCTGACTCCATCCTGCTTTGGGCAAGTGTCTACCTGATGATAGCAGTGGCCTTCACTCCAGGCTTGTAACCTTCATCTGCTGCCACCTGGTCCGTCCTGCACCTGGGGCAGGTAGCATGGAGTTCCAGGATAGATGTCCCTGTTTTCTTCCACTTCCCTCCACCCTCAACAGCTTCACAGCAAAAGCAAGGAAAATCAACTGGACTTCTGAGTGGGAAATTTCCTTCTAGTCCAGGGTGCAGAGGCTTTAGTTGTATCTGTATTCCTTGCACAAGTGCAGGGATAAATCTCAATGGAAGATGTATTTTTGTCCTTTAGTGATTAGTGCAGCCTTCAGCAACATAAAATGCTTCTGCTGACACAAGAGGATTTATAAGCAAGAGGTTCATTTGGTACATCAGGTCTTTCACAGGTCTTTCAACCCTCCCCATAATTAAATTAAATCGATGTAAGGGGTTGTTCCCCCCATGTCAGGGACCCCCCGAGGGTTTCTTCACAGCAGCTGGGATGGCAACAGAAATCTTAAAGCAGAAATTTCAGGGGAGATTCATTCCTGAAGCAACATCAGCCACAAAGATACCCTAATGATTAGGCTGGCATATGAAACACAGGAGAAGAGTCACAAGAGAGTCACTGAATGCCTGGAGTAGGGAAGGTTATGGGAGTGTGCCTACTGCTGATGTTTGTGGGGCTCCTGCTGTCTGTGATGGTTGTTACAGCATTCCTCAGTCCTTCAGAGAAGGTATGCCTGGAGAGGGGAAAGAAAGGAGGGTGAAAAAAACTGGGAGGATTTCCAAGCAGCCAACTCTTGTTTTGGCAGCAGTGAAGAAAAATGATATTTATTTTCTCTTCCCCTGGGAATACGATGCTGAGTGGTGTGGCAGAGGGCTGGAGCCTTACAATAAGAGGCCTCTTGTCAGGAGCCAGAAGTGGTTTCTGGGTGCCTTTTTTTGCCTGATCATCTCCAGGTGCCTTTAGACAGCCTGAAAACCAGGCTGAGCAACACCATGGAGGGTGGTTGGAGATGCACTTGCTGGTAGGGAGGACTCTGTGGGAGCTCTCGTCCATTAAGCCTTCTCTAGGAATAGCTTTGTCACAGAATCATCAGTGTGTGACTGACTATGGGCTTGAGCTTCCTATCCAAAACCACCAGTGGTTTCAAAATACCCCACTGCTTGGCATACAAAGCTCACTGAAGCATCTTCCCTGTATCTAGGCTGAGCAAAGGAGAAAAAGCCTGAACTTGCAATGACAGTGATGGAGGCTGAAAGCAAAAGGTGGATAATATATCCAAATCCAGCTTCTGGAATGGCTGCAACAGCATTTGAGGTTAACTGAGCTGGTCAGGCACCTGCTAAGTGAAGCAGAGTGTCCTTCCTTTGCGCATTTCTTACTTTGTCCTAGTTTATTTCCTTCTCATCTTCGGCTTTTAAGGCTAATAAGTGAAATACATCTGTTGTTCTGAGGGCTAGGAGAAGCCCTTGCTTGCATAACTTGTTGCTGGGGGAGCTGGCAGTGTGGTGGTGACTCTGCTGTGTCAGAAAGCAGGATTTCAAACTGAGAGTAAGTTTAGATTAGATATACAGAAAAAAATCTTCCCTGTGAGGGTGGTGAGGCCCTGGCACAGGTTGCCCAGAGAAGTTGTGGCTGCCCCATCCCTGGAAGGGTTCAGGGTCAGGTCGGATTGGACTCTGAGCAACCTGATGTGGTGAAAAGTGTGCCTGCCCATGGCAGGGGCTTTGAACAAGGATTTAAGTCCCTTACAACCCAAACCATCCTATGATCCTGTGATTTGTAAAGAGAAAGTTTGAGTCTGATGAAGCCTCAGGGGGATATAGTGGGACAGGAACAAAAAAGAGGCTCTCTCATTAAATCATATTAATTGCAATATAATCTTGAAAATGTGTCCTTGGCTGCCAGATTTACTCATTTGATGAGCAACTGCACACCCACGTCCCTTCACCAGTAGCTCATTTCACACACAACTCACAGCAGGGTCTCTCCTCCGCTGGAAGATTCCTCCTGCTTTTGCAAACAGACCACTTCACATGTTTGCATTATAGTCTCTGTTTTGAAACAAACTCTGTCCTTCTGTTATGTGTTTTTTCCCCATGTTATCCTGGATAAAGCAAAGCATGCTGCATCTGTGCTGCTTCCAACCACTGCTGGCTCTGCATGGAGAAAAGTTCAGCTGCCCCATAAAGGTACCTGTGGTCAATTTAGGTTATGCCACCCAAAACCAGGAGAATTGTAACCTATGGCAGTAATTAAGGAGATAAAAAGTGAGGTAGTTAAAGAAATAGCTCTTGTGGAAGAGCAAAGCCAGTCATCTGGGTTTATCAACCAACCTTTATTCTGGTGCAATGGGGCAGAGCCAGGCTGGATCCTCCAGGCCATGAAGGCTTAGGGATTTCAGCCTCTCTCTGAGTTTGATGTCAAGACCCACATCTGCAATTCACATAATTGCATTTTGGCAGGTCAGAACTCAGTTTTGCCCATTTGTATGTGACCAGCACGTGAGCTTTTTCACCGTGTGAAAAGAAGTCTCCATGTGCAGACACTGAACTCACTTCCCTTCTCACCCTGGCTGGCTCTTCCCATGGGAGAAGATACCAACTCAGCTTCACAAGGCAGATCTTTGGGAGAAGCCCCAACTCCTTTCCTGCCCCTGGGGACAGACAAAGTTTGAGATGTGCTGCCAGGGCCAAAACCTGCAGGTGGAAGTTTCACAGAAGATGCCAAAACCAAACCCACAGAGTCCAGGCTGGATCTGTGTGTGACAAGGGGGCTCAGAAAACTACTTTCTCATCCAAAAGAGAGAAAATCCAAAACTTTCTGCGAGCCTTACTCCAGCAGACCTCATCTGACATGGAGCTCAATGCAGACGGGAGGGGGGCACCAGGCAGGAGGCCTCTGTTTCCTAAAATAGTCCTGACAGGTGCCCTTAATATCCTGGCACCAGTGTGACACCACAGAGTGAGGGCCATTAGAGATCCCAAAATGGATTTCATCTCATTGAGTCTAACCAGATGTAACCCTGGACCTCTGGGTCACTTTTGTTTGTCCGTATTCTCTCAAACAGAGAGACTTGAGAGCAGAAACACACCCATGGCCACACGCACACAGCAATCATCTAGTTGCTTGTGCACGTATCTCGGGGCTGGGCAAGCTCTGTGTCCCCATCCTGACACATCACAGTGCCAGTCCCTGCCCCAGGAAATGCCAGTCTGTGCTGCTGTCTGTGATAGACCCATCTGGCTGAGTTGAACCCAGTCTTCCCTCTGCTCCTTCTCACAGGGTTTCTGTGCTTTGTCGAGTCAGGGGTTTTTCCTGCATTTCTGATTTCACATCTTCTTTTAAAATTGTCACTAATTCGTAGCAACTCAGCAGTTTCACTGTGGTGTTCTGTCCTTGTTTTACTTTCTTAACTTATGTGATTGAGTCATAAAGGCAAGATGAGAAATAAATACAAAGATTGCTCTCAGTAAAACTCTGCCCCAGTTCACCTACAGCTACTGCCCCAGATACATGCAGGGATTGCATCCCGTTGGTCCTATGTGCAAACACGTTCCTCCTTCAGATTGAAGTCTGGACATTTCTCTTGGAGTCTGGGACTCTGTCATGGATGGACAGTGTTTGGATGGACAGATTCCTGACGAGGCAAAGCTACACAGTGAATTGCACTGGGGTTTTGGGCATTTCTTTCCAGTGCTGCCAAGAGGAAATCTGTAACATCAATTAAATCACCTCCTGCATTTTGTCTTCTGATTTTTTCTGTAAAGGCTTGAAGTTCTCTCGAGGACAAGCGCCAGGTTTTGCAATTGTTATACTCCCAACCCAAGGGAGCCCCAGGGGTGCCATCCACAGGTGGGGACTTTGCCATCACCTGCCTTTTCTGGGACCTCTTCTGTCCCCTCTCCCCCAGCCTGTGGCTCCTAGGCAGGGTCAGCTCATGCTACTGGACCTGCAGGAGCAGCTCTGCCTGTAATGGCTGTGGGACCCCCAGAGAGGACAGTGGGACCCCCAGAGATGACAGTGGGACATGCAGTTGTCTGATTACAGAGAGGATGTGAATGCTTCAGAGATGGAAACTTTTATTAAAAGGCAAGAGGGTAATTCTTCATTTGTAAAATTACACGATGTTCCACAAGGAAAAAAAAAAGAGATCAGCAACATAACTGAAAACAACCCAATCTCAAACCGCAAATCCAATCAAGCTTTCCTGTTAAACGCAGGCTTTGGAGAACATTGTATTTAATCATCAACAGTACTGAATCAATATGAATAATCTGAAGTGACTCTGAGCAGCAGGGGCAGTTTATATTTACAAAGAGATGAATATTGATGCAGCTATTGCAGGTGGAACTGGATGCTGCAACAACCACTCCTGCCATGGTCCTCACATGGGAGTAGTGACAGAGGACATGAGCCACTGGGAAAGGGTCCCCACAGTGTGCCAGCTGAAAGCAGAGTGGAAAAGTGCACTGAAAATACGTAGGAGACTGTTCACTGCCAGGTGTAGAGCCAGGCTGCTCTGCTGCTGCTCATAGAGCCCAGCACAGGTTTTTCATGGCTCCTCCTGCTGCTTCTCTGGCTGATAACAGACATCACAGCACCAGAGAATGATACAGTGGTTTGGGTTAGAAGGAACCTTAAAGATCATGTAGTTCCAACCCCCTGACACGGTCAGGGACACCTTCCACTAGACAAGGTTGCTCCAAACCATGTCCAACCTGGCCTTGAACATTTCCAGGGATGGGGCAGCCACAGCTTCTCTGGGCAACATGTGCCAGGGCCTCACCACCCACGCAGTAAAGAATTTGTTCCTGATATCTAATATAAACCTCCTCTCTGTCAGTCTGAAGCCATTCCCCTTTATCCTGCCACTCCAGCCCCTTGCAAGTAGTCTATCTCCATCTTTCTTACAGACTCCCTTCAGGTACTGGAAGGCCACAATTAGGTCACCCCTCAACCTTCTCTTCACCAGGCTGAACAATCCCAATTCTCTTAGCCTTTCCTCATAAGAGAGGTGCTCCATCCCTCTACTCATTTTGGTAGTCCTTCTCAACAAGGACCAAACAATTTTCTCCCCATCCCTTTGCACCTCAGCTCCAGGATCAGGCAGTGACCCGCTCTGGACCTGCTGCCCACCCCACAGTGGCAGGGCCATAACTCCAGCAGTCTTTGACCTGTGACTAGTCCTAGTGGGACTCTGCATGACCAAGATGACAAGCTCCATCTCAGAATTTAAATTGCATTTGTAGGTTTAGAGTAACCCAACTGTCTTAAGCTCTTTCTTTCCACTGCCAAAAAGAGAGTCCCAGGGAATTAGTGATGCAATTGGCCTTGAATCATTCTGTAGAGAGCAGTGGTGGGCGAGTATTGGTGTGTGAATCACAGCACTCCTAATTGCAGCCCCCACTTTGCAGGCAAATGCTCAAGTTTTTGTCTAGTTTTGTTTGCTGTCCTATTTTTTCATTTTGTTTGGTGATTTGGCAGTGGTTATTCATTACAGCTTTTTTTATTTGGACATTTTGAGAGGTCTGTTGCCTTTGGCTCTGGGGCACCAATAATTTTTTAATGAATTCTCATGTATTTCCCCCAGATGGAAATGAACAAGAGCCGGAGGAGAGGGTATGATTTCCAGCCTCTGGGAGCACTTTGCAAACAACTCTGATTATTAAAAAGACTAGAGTGCTCTTTTAATAACAGGTTTAGTCAGGATTCAGCTAATTAATTTCAATGAAAAATGAACGATTTTGTTAAAGCAGCCACTTGAGCTTCCTCCTCTGTTCAGCTTCTCTTCAGCTTCATGATGCCTTATGTTTTCAATGTCTCATTTGGAGGGGTTTGGAACTAGATGATGGTTAAAGTCCTTTTCAACCCAAGCCATTCTATGATTTTAACACACTAAAAAGCAGCTTTTAGAGGTGGTTTCCATTGCTTGTAGAATTTCTCCTTTCCTCTGCCTACTTTACTGCACAGATGCAGTGTCGTCCCACATCAGGGAATTTCCTCATGCACCTCCTCACATCTTTCAGCATGTTTTCTCCTAGCACTCAGTGCTCTGGTTAGGATGCTACCCTGCTTTTCCTGGTGGAAAAGCAGTACTCTGCTTTTTCCTGGCTCTCCTGCACATTCCTTTGCATGGGCAGTGTAGAAGATAAATGCATATGAATGACTTTTTCAGTGCTAAAAGTCTCCAGCATGTTGTCCCCAGAAGGTATTGGTGTGGTGGCACACCAAGGTGGGCAGTCCAAGCGCCCCCAGCTTTGTAGCAGCTGGTCTGTGCTGCCTGGGGCTCCCTGTTTCAAGCACTTTTGACTCAGGGATTCAGCTGGAGATCTACCCATCACATGGTGTTTCACTCCAGTCCCTTCTCTTGCCAGGATGTTGGGTACCCCAACCTGCAGAGCCCCTCTCCTGGCTGTAATGGTGTGTCTCTCCTCCATGTTCAACGATTCATGTGGTGTCTAGCCTGCAAAGGGCCCCTGAGCCAACAGTGCTATCAAAAGCCCAGTTGTACATCCCCCACCATCTAGAGCTGGGATGTCAGGTGTCAAATTAATTTAATTAGTAATTCCTGCAGGCTTCCAGGATCCATTTTTGCCTGAATGTGTCACAGTGGCCATAGAGCCACCTGGCTGAGCCTCAACCTGCTGCCCATTTCCCTGTGGGAAATGTGAGCAGGGTAAGAATGATGAGCTCTCCATGCTGTGGCCTTGGCATTGTGCAGGGTGACAGAGAGGAAATGTTAGTGGCAAAAATGAGGTTAAAGTTAACCACAAAAGTTCTCTCCTGCAACACTGGCAGTAATGCCCGGGATGTCCTTACACAGCCATGAGGCTGGTAAGAAATCAGGCATGAGAAGGGAATGGAGAGAATGAGCGTGGAGAATAGGGATTCATGTGGTGGGAAGAAGAAGCAGGGACCTCCCAGAGATGAGGGACCAAGCACACTCCCAATTTTGGCTTGGTTTCTCTAGATTCCTGATCAAGCACCCATCCTCACCCACTCCAGTGTGTTGCACACCCAGAGAGGTGCCAGGGCTGTCAAAAACCAGGACATCTCAGGCACTGCATGCCCTGGGAGCTGGGGGTGCTGGGCTATGGGAGCTCAGCAGTGCCCAGAACTTCTCATTTGTGCACAGCAGACAGCAAACAAACAGGATATTGCATTCATTCTGTAGGTCCTGTCTGAGGACAAAAACACTGGTTCATTTGCACTGTAATCTGCACCTAGTTTAGAGGCTGTCAGCAGGCTGCCAACCAGTTCTTGTTGCCTTCCCCTTGTTATACTGGTTGGTTAAATAAATGTCTATTTTTATGCTCAGCTTCTGCTTGTTCACCATGTAATCAACAGGGAAATGAAGAGCTGTGTTTATACCAAATGGCTTTATTGAAGTATCAGAAAGCACAAATCAATTTACGAACCAAGTTATATGGTACCCCAGGAATCAAAACTGACATACACAGAGATTTGCTGTTAAATTAATAGCAAGCCAAGATAAAAGGCAATGCAGACCATAAAATTAGTCAGGTACAATATACTCCCTAAAATTTAGAGCTCACAGGCACACTGCTCAATTTCAGAAGTAAATAACAAGCAGAGGGGTTATAAAAATCAATGTTGCAGGCCACATGGAAAAGCAAATTCCAGGAAGCACTGTGTGCATTTTGCCATGGTGGGCTTACTCCTGCCTTCCCTTTCTCCCTGTGAGCCTGTTAGGGCACCACATACACACTGCCTATGGCATGGGCTGGAGAAGGAAAGTGCTGGTGGAACTCCTACAGCAAGTTCTTTCACTTTTCTGATTGGTTTGGGTAGAGGTGAATTCAGTGCAGCCTTCTCTTGTCCCTTGGGCAGAGGGCTGAGGATGTCCCCAAGTCCTCTTCCAGCACCGGTGGGACCAAGAACTGCTGCATCCCTGCCCGGTTATGGCATGGGGCTGAGCATCACATTGGAGCTTGGGAAATGCCATTTGCTGGGCTAAATAAATTGATAGGAGAGATCAGACTGGCAGAAAGGGCCTCTGACAAAACAGGAGCAGAGCAGTCATCACCCACCACATGACTAACAGGCACCTTGCCTTCCTCAGGGAAGCATAACCCAGATCTAGTGGTGTAAAAATGATGTATTGCTGGAAATCACCCTGGAATGCTGGAGGACAGCCCCAGGCAGCCAGAATGTGCCATCAGGAACACTCTGGGGATGTTCCCTTCACCCTGCTCTGTAGTGAGGAGGGTCCTTGCTGGGGATTGAGGCTGTGCACACTGCTGACAGTCACAGAATCACAGAATCTCCTGAGTTGGAAGGGTTGGAAGGAACCCACAAGAATCCCTAAGTCCAGCTCCAGAGTCCAAAGCCCTCTTTCCCTACTCTTTTTACAATATTACAGTTTGCTTTATCCTGCAACACTCTGCAAACACGGTTTTGAGGCCTGACAGAAGTTTGTTTCATTCAGTTAGATGTTCATATTTACTCATTTATTAGGCACAAATTAGGAATAACAATACCAAAGTTATCTTTCTGACATGTTTACTGGCTCACCCCAAAGTATAAGTCTCCCAGTGTATAAAGTGTATACTTAACTACTCAAATATTTTAGTATTCCCATGTTGAGTGTGTCAAGAATGTGGGTACAGTATTTCTGTAATGTAAAGCAAAAATACCTAAGCTACAATAAAAAGTCATCCACTGAACTGAAGGACATTGGTAAAATGAATACTGCAAAATAAATTCTTAGTAGTAACAGACTTTACATTAATCTTCCATTTGCCAGAAAATGTTATATATTGTTTTGAGTTATGACAGTACAAAAGTGCAGCCAAACAGTTGTAACCCTTATTTGATTTTTCTGCTAATAGTTCCAGGGGAAAAAAGTTCAGAAGAAAGCAAAATGGGTCACCCTTGTGCAGGAGTTATCCTCAGGGCACAGTGCAGCAGTGAGGAGCCGTGCTAAGCACATTTTTCCACTAATAGAGCTGTCCTGGCATGGCACAAGCATTCACCAGTGCCCCCTGTTCATCCTCAGTGGCAGGAACAAGATGCCCAAATGTGGCTTCCACAAAGGGCAGCACCTTGGGCTTTCCTTTCTAAGCTCGTTCAACATTTTCACACATTTTGTAGGGCTGCTCCAATTTCTGCTGCTTGCTCTGCTGTCCTCTAATTAACTAACGAGACACGATGACACCGTGACATGCACAAGAAATGACGGGGCCACCGAGCGCTCCAGTGTGACATTCCCCTCGGGCACACTGCGGAGCAGCAGGCATGTAACAGCCTTTCAGAGAGAATGTACTAATAAACACTGAAATATGAGCACTTCTGAAGTGGGAATAATACACTCTTCAAGAGATTCAAGGTTCTTTAATCCCTGAGTGCCTCTCCAAGTGGTCAGTGCTGCAAGACATGAGCACGAAGGAAGGGTGGGTGGGAGAAGGTCCTGGTTTCTCTGGGAGTCTGTCTCTCCTCAAGGCAGTGCAATACTTTCTCACAGCCACTGTATATGAGTGAGCACTCATATCTTGAAGACCTGGGCTAAAACTCTCCTGGAATGTTCCAGGCTTTGAGCTAATAAAGCTATTATATGTAAATTAAGTTATAGGTATCTCATGTTAATCTCCTTGAGTTTCATTGCCTTTTGATTATGAAACTAAGCACAATGATGCATAATAATAATAATAATTAGAGATTAGCTGACGAGCAGGAAATCAATCCGTGTCTCCTGGGATTGATCCGTGTCACTGAATATTAGTAATTTTTAAAAAAATCTGTTGTTTTTTATACATATGCAATTATTATCTCGCTAAAACTGAACCAACAAATTCAGCTGATGTGTGCCTGTATCTGAAGCAGCTTTGGCTGGTGGTGGTGATCTCTATGGGCTCCAGCCTGGGCTGGAAGAAGTCCAGGGCTTCGGAGCGGCCGGTGCTCCTTGCCATGGTAAACTCATTCCACCTGCCAGCCCTGGCTTGTGTTTTAATCAGGCAGGGTCTGTGTTTTACATGTTATTCCTCACAAATCCCTTCCTCCTCAAGCAGGAACACCAGTGTGAATGGGCTCCCAGTGAGCTGAGCAGCTCAGTACACATCTCCCAGGCAGCTCCCTGTGTTGACAGGTGGGAGACAGATGAGTTGCTCCTGGGATGTCCAGGAAGGGCTGGAGTGGGAGGTGGATGCCAGAGCAATGCTTCACATCCCCACAGCTCCCAGGAGTCAAGAGTGGTTCCAGTATCCCTTCTCTGGTGCCTCCAACTGCTTCTTCCCACATAGATATGGGCCAGCTCTGCTCTGCATGTCAGCCCTGCTATGAGATTTTTGGAAAGTGATACCCAGAACAAGGTAGGAAGCCAGACGCTGGGAGAAAAGCTGGTCTGCCAGGGGATGGAGTGGACCTCCAGGAATGATGCTTGAGGAGGGGAGGAAAGGCACAGTTCACAATAGCAGTTGGCTCAGTGACTTGCCTTTGTCCTGATCATGGTTTGTGTTTATCTTCTGTATCAGCCAAGGCCTCTCACTCTTGTTTGAAGACAAGGAAAAGGAAAGAGCTCATTTCCCTAAATCCCACAGGAATGGCAGGTGTGGTTTGGCAGGGATGGGTTCAGAATGCCTTCGATAGCAGAGATGTCTGTGAGGCTGCTCAAGGTAATGACCTCTAGCCTGGAGAGCAGGAAACATTAATGAGCTGTTACTTATTCCTGAGTTTCTCACACATGCACACTCACACAGGTTTGGGCGAGGGGGCACTGGCAACAGCCCAGCCACCAAAAAAGGTGTGAGTGGGGGCAGGAGGAGTTTTCATCATGGACAAAGTTTAGTGAAATTTCCAGCCACTGTGGCATGACAGGAGGAACACCTGTTGACTTCCACAGGCAACAGCCTTCCCTCCAAAAGACAAATCACCAGATGTCTGCTATGATTTATAGTGTAATACAGACTCTTTCCTAAGTGTCTGTTTAGCTGGTGTATCCTTCCACATGAAAATACAACAAATAAACAAGATCAATCTGAGATGAATATGGAGAGTGCAGAGGGACACATCACCACAGAAGTAGTTATGTGCCAGTTTTCAAGGCAGGTTTAGAAAGAATCTGAGAACAAACCATGTTCGTGCCTGCTAGCTTCTTGAGGCAGCATCAAGAAGGTTTAAAAAGAAAATATGTCAATACCAGAAAAAAGCACTTCAAGGAAGAGTTCAGCAAACACAGGAAGAAAGGACTGACAGAAGCCAGAATAGGTACAAAGCAGGTTCGGTCATCCCCAAATATTGGAGCTTCTGGGGTATCAAATAGCTCCCAAAATAGACACAATACAGACACAGAAGACAGAGAGATGACTCAGAAGGCAAGGACACTCCTGCCAAGTTTGACTTCCCAGGTATATGTCCCTACAGGTGCCTTACATCTCAGGTGCTCTGCTCCAAGTGTAGCCATCTCCAGGGCACTCAGTGTATTGTTCTGTCAGATCATGAAAGACAAGATGGGAAAGCACAGCTGATAGGATAAGGAGGTCTGGGAGAGACTTCAGAACATAAGCCTGATGTTCTGATGTCATATGGAAACTAAGGAACATCCTTCCCAAAGCACTGCAGCGATGCCTTATGATTTTTTCAGGTTTAGGCAAGAGGGACAAGGGTTTTTTTAACCTGATTAATATTGTACTAATACTCTGGGATCAAGCATGGCTTAAATCTTGGACAGCAGTAAGAAAAAGTCACGCTGCAGTTAAACAACCAGCTGCAAGGGACTGAAGGTGTCCCAGAGAGAATTAAATCTTAGAAGCAGGACATAAAGGCTGTAGTTGTTGCTCCCTACACACCAATGCATGTTTATGTTCTTGTGTGGCCCAAATGCCACTGTCAGAGCAGGTGCAAAAGAGAGAAAAAAACCCAAATCAAAATAGCAAAATAAAACAACCACCCCATACCCAATGTGTAATGGGAATTTGGTTATGTAAGGATTTATTCTCCCTTTCTCGAAAACCATCTGGTGTTCAAGAGCTCATTTCTTTGTATTCAACCTGATTCCTGGACTGTATTCCAACAGCCTTCATGGCAGCCAAATACAGTGTCTTTTTAATTTTTCTCCCCTCTCCTGTAGTGTGACAGGAATTGCTGGCACTTGTGTTGTTTCCTACGCTTGTCCCCAGTGCTGCGGAGAGAGGAGCCTCTTGCTGCCAGAGGTTTCCTGCCTCTGTTTGCCTCTGCAAGGAGCTGTTGCTGCTGGCACAGAATGCAGGAGCTGGGAAGCTCTAAGCAGCTTATCTGGGCCCCTTAGTGCACCCTGGCACCATTGTGTTGTTTGCAGAGCTGGGACAAGACACAGAGCTCCTCACCCATCAACTGGTACCCAGCAGAGCCAGTGCCCTTCCCTGTGTCCCTGTCACTGACACACACAGTTTCTACCAGCTTGGAAGGGATTATGTTTTCTGCATTGTGTTCTCCAGTTCACTCTCTCTGTCCCCTCCAGTCCCAAAGAGGCGTTTTCTCTAGAAATACCCATCACAGACCGGTCTCCATCAGTCCTGCTGAATGAGTGCCCACAAGAGCAGCAAGTCGCTCTGGAGTCGGCACTGGTAAGTCCCAGGGACTCTCAGGTGTCCTGTGGGCAGTGACAGTAGAAGTGACAGCTCCAGGACTGATGCCATCTCAGCACAAGAAGCATTAAATTCCCACTGGGAATTATTTTTACATCCCTGTCCAGAGTCACTGACCACTTCCCAGCTGCCCTCTCCTTCCTGTTCACCCCTCCTCCAGGGATATGGCAGGCTCTCAGGGCAGGGACATCAGGAGTGCAGACATTCCAGGCCCATTCCAGGTATCCCCATCTCAGCACACACAGACACACGCTGTCACCTCAGTGCAAGGAAGGGAAAGTTTATTTAAACACATGCAGTCACACTTAGTGACTCTTGGCTTTGGCTCAGCCTCCCAGCATCAACCCCCGATACGCCTCCTGGCATGCATATTTATGATCCCAATTACCACTGAACAACAACCCAGGTTGCTGTGAAAATAAATTATTTTTAATCTAAATTACCCAGTTTACATACTTCACCCACCTCTGCTTAGCAGAACAGCTGGTGTTTACCAACTCTGTTACTGTTCGAAGCAACACAAGAAGATGATGCCCAGAGAGGGGCAGCCACCTCTGAAATAAGATGAGCTTAAGGTTTACCTCTGCCTCAGATCCTCTGCTCCTCCACATCAGGTCTCTCTATCCAGCCCAGCCCAGTGGACATTTGCACCACTGTACCATGAAGGAATGATGAAAAATGTCTGCTGATAATAATTATTATTGTTGGGTGCTCTATTTCTGCAGGACAGAGTATTTTCCATGCAAACCCAAATAAATTCAGCTATTTCTACCCTTCTGCCAATATCTGTACTGACAGTTATCAGTATTCCCTTTTTCCTAATGCCATGGGAGGCTCCCAGCAGAGCTAAGAGGATCCAAGAATTATTCTTGTCATGATATTTCCACTGTCCAAGAAAGAACGTATGTTAGAAAAATCCAGTCCTGCTTTATTCCAGGCCTTAAATGGTCCCCTGAGGCATTAAACAAACATGCCATAAGAGTGCCAGTGTTGGCTCCTAGGTGGGCTTACGTCAGGACTGGGAATGCTGGTGCCCAGAAGGTCACACTGGTGAAAGACTGGAGCAAGATGGGTCGGCACCAGGTCAGACACTGCTGTGCAGAAGATCCAAAGCCAAAGCCAGGAGATTCCTAAAGCACCTTCACCTTCTGGAAGGACCAGAAAGGAAGATGCTGCTTTTAGCAGCTGTGTGAAAGCACGTGGTCCCCACGAGTCCTATTTCCAGCACTGCTGGCTGAGGACTGAAGGAAGGAAAACTCCTGTACTGGGCATGGGACAGACAGTCACATGCAGCTCAGAAAACAGTCACAAGCCATGGCAAGATAATGACACCTGGTGTCAGAGGAGACTTGATCCATCCTTTCCCCTCTTTCTTCCTCTGTCTGTAATGAAGGAGGGCTGAACACTGGTGGTTAAAGCCTTCTGCAGGATAACTCCTGCACTTCCACATTACTTCTCTTCCAGCCTTCTCTTGGAGCAACACCACCACTGTGGCCAGGCTCTGCAGCCCACAGCACCACAAGTGCATCCCTGTGCTCTCTCCCTACATACACACAGGGGTGCTCCCTGCTGTGTCTAAAATACTGACAGCTCCCGGACATGCCTCAGGAATGATGGACAAGCTCCCTCATCCCAGACAGGGTGGAGGATGATTACCCCAAGTCTGGCTGCTTCAGAACCTAAGCCATCACATGGTGACCTCCTCTGGCACAAAGTCCCCAAAGTTTCTTTGCCCACAAAACTCTGTTGGTGTCTGGAGGGATGGATTATCCTCACCCTCCTTTGGACACAGGCCAAGGAGCTGGTACACACCACCAACCACTCTAAGTTTCACTTTATGTCAAAGTATTATTATGGATTTCAATTAGCTCTGGCCATCCTGAGCTCTCATCCCACTAAGAAAACAACCCAGCTTTATCACAGTATGTGGGAGCAGGCAGGAGGATGAAGGAGAAATGATGTTTTATAGGATGTTCCCAAGAAGCAAGACTTTATTTTCTTTTTTTTCCCACAGGCATCACAAATTTGTTTGCTGTGATTTAAGGAGGACACATTTGGTTCCAAACCACGGGCCAGCTTCACAGTCCCTGCAAATTAGAACATCTCTGTTTGACTCATGGAGCTTCACTGATTTAGACCAGCTGAGACACTGACCCTCTATGTTTAAACAAAGCCCATTTTTTCTCACTAGTGCCAGGCAGAACAGCCTCAGCTTTGGCTCTGGAAAGGATATTTTAGCAGGGATGCTCTCTGCATGATTCATAATCCACTAGGCTGAACTGTGACAAGAACAACAACAGTCACTGGTCACTGTTGTGGTTCCATGGGCTCTACCACAGGTAGAGGCACAGTCATCTGGATCCCATCCCCAGAGCGCAGAGCCCAGCCATTGGCACAGCACCAGCTGCTGCAGCCACAGCTTAGAAAAGCCTCACTTGGACAGCAGCCTCATGGTGGTCTTGGGCCACATCTCAGGGACCTAAAGGGCACTGTGAGGACCGGACCACCTGAGCGTAGGGATGTTACTATGGGGTCAGGCAGCATCCCTAAGTGAGGTGCTGGGAATGACATGAGAGATGGGTGGACGTCTCGGTGCCAAGGTAGGGCAATGCTGCACCATGCAAGGTGACAGGTCTTCCAGAACCATCAGAGCTTCCCTCCGTCCCCTCCCCTTCTCTCAATAGCCTGATGTTCAGTTGTCAAACTGCTCTCTGGTACAAAGATGTGAGAATGTGCTTTCCCCCGTGTATGAAAAAATAAAGGAGAACTGACCAGACAAACCTCTGAAAAGATCCTGCCCTGGCACAGTGAGCACCAGCCTGAGAACAGGCAGCCCCGTGGAGTAGGGTAGAAAGGGTTTGGTGACCCGTTCTCCCCTGAACTTGCTGTATTTCAAACAGGATGAAGATTTACCTCCTCTGAGCTCCGGGCTGAGGCTCCCCAGGAGCATTGCAGGAATGCTCGGTAAACAAGCAGTAAACTATTTATTGCCCCGGTGATGGATGCCTCGAAGGGATTAGAAGAGGAAGATGAGCTCAGCATTTGCTAAGAGCAGGGAGGAAATAAATGTTCTACATTTAGCAATCCTATGCAGGGGAGCGTGGTCGGGGAGGTGGAAAACTTGGAACAAGGGTCTGTCTGTGAAGACTCAGATGGGTGTCTGGCCACTGGTTGTCAAAGCAAAGAGATCGCTTGGGAAAACTGCTCCTACTTCCCCCTGCACCAGCCCAGACTGAGAGCTGAGGTCCGTGTTCGCCAGGAAGCAGCTCTCACTGCAAAAATGGGCATTTATTGCTCTCTGGTGGTGAGACGGGCTGTGGAGGAGAGCTGTGTGCTGTGCTGGAGTGCCCAGCAGAAGCCTCCTTGGAGCATTCTGCTGTGCCTGGTCACTCCATACAGTTTTGTTTCTCTTCCAGCCACTTAGCTCAAGGCACTGGAAGGCAAATTGCTGCTTGCTGGGTGACCAGCTCTCCTTGGGCTGTCAGTGACCCAGGCAAGGGCAGTGCAGCTGCCTCCCCTCACGAAAACCCCCCTGTGACACATCAGCACCCCTGTCCAGGGGCTGGATTTGTGCCACACTGCAGGCCAGTGCTCCTGGTGCTTCTGCATCCCAGGAGAAGGGAAACTGGGGAGGGTACAGGGCTGCAAAGCCTGGGCCAGGTCGGGACTGACAGTTCTGAGAATTAGAGTCATTTAGGTTGGAAAAGACCTTTAAGATCATTGAGTCCAACTATTAACCCAGCAGTGCCAAGGCCACCACTAAACCATGTTCCTGAGCGCCACATCTACAAGTCTTTTAAACACCTTCAGGGACAGTGATTCAACCTCTTCCCTGGATAGCCTGTTCCAGTGCTCTTTTCCTGTGCTTCTGCTTTAGAGGCTGAAAGTGCACATTGGGTGTGAGGTAGAAGAGGCCACCTGGCTGCTCCAGTACCAGAGCTGAGGCTCAATGACAGGGCTGAGGCATGGATGGGTTCTGCCTCCCCCAGAGCAGCTTTTGTCTCTGTATTTAGTTCGATCCCCAAGCACAACTTGACAAGCCCCTTTCATTCTTCCTCATCTCCCTGATTCTGTCTCTCACTGACAAAAACTTTGGTGGTGGTTTTTCCAAATGAGGGGTGTGGCAGAGGTATAGGTCACAGACCTTTGTGGAGCAGACAGGACAGAAATCAGGCAGGAGTAAACAAAGGAGTTGCTATTCAAGTTAAAACACATTTCGGTTGGGCTGAGCTGCCCCATGGGACCTGAGGTGTGGGAGGCAGCTGGGGGGACAGGCAGGCACATGGCAGCACTCTCCTGTCCCCATCCTGGGCAGAGCACTTCTGAAACACCATCACTGAAACTCATCACTACACCACATGCTCCAGCACCACTGCCAGGGCCTCATCCTGCCCAGATGCCCAGGCTTGAGGTGCCACTTTGGCTGTGGTGCACAGCCCTGCTCCTGAAATAGAAAGGCAGGGTCCCAATGCCTGTTGGGGACAGGAGATCAGACACTGCCAGCTCCTTAGGATGTGGTGCAGGACTGCTCCTGGTCTGGTTGTTGTGGAGAGCACATGGACCTGTGCACGATATGCCTTGACAGCTCGCACTGGAGTCCCCAGGGTGGTAGATGGGTCAGACGACGTGGCCACCTTCGCTCAGCCACCTGGCCCGGTACGTGGCACAGCCCGGCGTGCCCTCAGGCCCCCATGGGGCACTGGGGATGGCTCCCAGCTTGGCATGAATGAGGGCTTGCAGGTCCTGGTCTCCCAACTCGGTTGCAGCGGCGAGGGCCAGGAGGAAGTAGGCTGCTGCATCCTGTTCATCCTGGCCATAAAGAACAGGGCAGGCATTAGGAAGTGGTTTAAATGAAGGTCACAGGGCTGAAGGGAACTGGAGCAGAGCCCAGTGGTTCCAGGCAGAACCCAATGACACCTGATGTCATTGAAATGGGCTCTGTACAATTGCAGCTGTGCCAGCAATTCTTTCCAAATTGCCTTTTCCCCTTAGAAACCTGGTTGTGCCAGCATTGTGGGCATTTATTCTAAACCTGCAGATAGGAGGGAGAATCACAGGTTGCAGCCATCTAAATATGTCTGCTCTCCAAGAATATGTGACATTTCACTTTCAGCTCTCCATCAAGGCCAGAGTGCTCAACATAACATCATGGAAAACATAATTTCTTACCTTCAGCTTGTGCAGGGTCAGGTTGCCGAGGTGGCAATACACCTTGCAGTAGTACAGGGCCTCTCCTGAGCCCTGCAGCAAGGGGGGTCGCATGGCAAGTGTCTTCAGGTAGCAATCTTCTGCCATCTCATACATATTCAGAAAATAGTAGACTGTAGCCAGGCGGTGGAATGCAACCAGCTCCTGCAATTGATCTCCTGGAAAACAGTTGCTGATATAGCCAGCCTGCAGCACTCTCAATCCATCCCCAGCCTGGCATGCTAAGACACTTTGGATGTATTTTCTCAACAGCCTAGGGGCATGGATACCTTCATAAGGAGACACTTAGGTGGAGAAAACAGAGCCTGAGTAGGGTTGCTGATATTACAGCTGCACACATTGCCCTGGGAGCATATCATGATTTCTTGCTGGAAGGGGTTATTACAGGACTGGTTCAATCTCAGACATTCATGCCGGCATTTTGCCCACTCAAACTACTTCTGTAATGGGAAGGAGTGAATTTACTAAAAGAGCCAGGGCAGAGAGGAACTGCTCAGTCCTGTGCTATCATCAGACTTCCCATGCTCAGTGTAGCAACAGCCCTCTGCTGTCACGCAGCTTGAAAGGGGAAGTGGCCTTAACAAGATGTTACCACTTAGGGTAGGAAGAGGTCCAGCAGTGTTATGAAAGAAGGAGATCCCTAATACTTCTCATCCACAGGACCCAGTGACTCCTAGTACCCTATGGATGTGCATCACTCACAGGCCAGTAACTCCAAGCACCTCATGTGCATCACTCACCAACCCTGAGGCTCAGCCTGGCTGCCAGCGTAGCAAACTCCAGTGCCTTCTCATAGCCCTGCAGCCTGATCTGCAGCTCTGCCAGCTTATTGAACAGCCGTAGCTCTGTCTTAGTGGCCTTTAGTTTCCTGGCCAAGGGCACAGCACCTCCCTAATGAGAGAGAACAGTGAGTCCAGGATGTTCCTGCAGGTATCGTGAAGGCCTGCAGAGTGGGAACAGAACAGCAGGACAAGGACCGAGCACTTGGCATGACAGGCAGAGGATGATGCAGGTGAGCACAGCACATTTAGGTTCTAGCCCCTTCTTTCCCTTGAAAATGAGTTTTATATCCCAGAGCCCGGTTCTCAAAACCTAAGCCTCACATTTCTGCCCTGCCTTGAAAGCCCCCAGAATTGACCAGCTCACACCTAACACCACCAGGATCTGTAATGTCAGGACCCTGTTCCCACCTCCCTAATGATCTCTGGGGATTGATGCAGCCACTGCAAAACATGTCTGTGCTCCAAGCTTCCCACTATGGCACACTCAGGACCTCTCCATCCTTCATCCCTCCTGCCTGGCCACAAAGTGCTTCAGTCAGCCCTGAGACAAAACCCACCACAGCCATCACCTTGTGGGGACACAAGGACAGAAATTCTTGGGGGGATCAATACCCTGTAAAACTCCACTGCTCGATCTCTGTTCCGACTGCCATTAAAAAAGGTATCACCTGCTTTCTCATAAAGATCCATGGCCAAGGACAAGTTCTCCCATTTAAGAGCAGTCTGAATAGCTGCCTAGGAGGAAAAGGAACTGGAGTGAGAGCTGGAAAGAGGCATTTGCACATAGACATTAGCGTGATTAAATAAATGCAATATTTTATGAGCTGCTCTTCCACTTTGCAGCTCAGCTGATAAAATAATACTAGAGATGGAGAGAAGCCAGTAGTCTTCTACTCCAAGAAGTCTCCAATGACTTCTCTGGCACTTTCCCCTTATCTATGTATATTTCAATGGGAACTGATCACTTGGCACCTCCAGCTTCCTTTGGCACTCCTACATGACTTTCTTACTCAATGAATTCACTTACTTTCACCCAAGAATCCTCTAAACCAAGTGCACCAAAAAAATGATAGGAAACTTAGTGCCAGATAGTGCCTGACTGTAAGGCAACAGCTCCTCCTTCCAGCAGCAGGTTTGCACCACCCAGAAGAACTTGCCTTCTGGATCTTCCAGCCCCAAAAGGGTCCTGCTGAGGAGCAGTGATGGGAATGCACCTAGCCAGGATGGCAGTGGGACTGCTCCAGCCACCTTATCCATACCTGGAAGTACATTTCCACCAGCTCATCTTCCTGCATAAGATAGTAGAGCCTTCCAGCCTGCAGCCAGGCCTCTGCTGCTTTGACAGTCTCCTCAAGGTCAATGAAGATCCTTAGACTCTGTTTGGTGCAGTCCAGGGATTGTCTCAAAGCCCTGTGATGGTAACAGGTAAAAAGTCTTTAGAGAGGAATCTCAGGACAGTCCCAGACATTGGCTGCAAAGCTTTCACCACCTCCTCATGGCAAACCTGTCCTCTCTTCCTATACCTATCAAAGTTTAAAGACAAATGGAGACCCACAGTTCTGAGTGTTGTGTCCTGGTAAGATCATGGAAGTCTCCATGCTTTAATGCATGTGTACGTATCATCTGGCAAACTTAGAGCAGTTCAGGATCGCATTGATCCCACAGGGGCTGCTCCCCCTCCCTGTGTGGTTCCCCTGATAAACGGGACTTTGTCCAAGTTACCTGCAAGCACTATTTACACTCCTACACTAATCCCCAAAGTCACTCCCAGATTCACATGGGAGCATAGGTAGGGAGTTCTTGTACCTTCATCTCCCAGAGAGCATCTGGCATCCAAACCCACAAGGCTGCCTATTGTTTGTTCCTTGCACAGTCAAAGAGATGGATTTGTGGCTACCTATGCAAGACCTTATAGCTCTTTTTCATGCCCCTGGTCAGTGGAGGACACAGGGATAAGCAGCAGGATGAGCCAGTGGGTTTGACATGAAGTCATCTGTGGTGAAGGGAGAGCCAGGCACTGCCCAGGGCATTTTGTTTGCTTGCTATCTCTCCTGCTGGCAACCAGGCCCCAGCTGACCTTTGAGTCCAGGGACTGGGGGGCTTTGTGATACTAAATAGCACCATTCACATGACAGACACGTGCTTCCAAAATACCTTCCCTCTGAACTCACCATGACCTGACATAGGGATGTGAACATCCCAGTTAGGGACAGCCCCTGCCCACTTGTCCTTCTGGGACATGGGAACTAGCTCTCCACTGTTTGATACATTTACCTTCAAGGACTGAAGTCTATGGTCTGTCCCAGTCTCTTTCTCTCCTCTCCTGCCTAATCTAATCAGTCACCTGCAGGTGCCAAGCAGGCAATTGAGAGGTGAGCTGATAGGGAGTCTTAAGTACCTCCTACAGGACCTTAAGCACCTCCCCGGGGAAAATAACCCAGCAGATACAGGAAGGGCAGACTCAGCAGCTGGAGGCTGAAAACAGACATTCAAATAACAGATAAGGAACCTATTTTTACTGGTGAATGGTGATTAATCACTGGAATAAGCCTCCAAAGGAAGTAATGAATTCCCTGTCACTGGGTCCGCTCTGTTCAAGGCTTGATGTTGCTCTGGAAAACTGTGTTTGGCCAGACCCCAGTTCTGTCAGGGACAACTTTTGCCCAGCTGTCATGATGCTCTGGTTGACACTGAACCATTCCCTCTTCACAGCACAGTGACAGCTCATACATCTCAGAACCAGAGTCTGCAAGGCAGCCGGAGCCACCACCCCTGCCCACCTCACTTGAGGGATACCCCAAGAAAGCCACTGCTCTGCTCTGGGTGAGCAGGGGACCTGCTCTAACAGCATCTAACAGGCACAGACAGGACTTACTCAGATGTGCCCAAAGCCTGATAGAGCTGGCTGAGAGCCTGCCGGGCACTGCCTTCCAGCTCTCTGTCCTGGAGCTGTTGTGCCAAGGACACCCAGTGCTCGTGGTAGGTGATGCAGGCATGGAGATCAGGGGACACTTTGCTGTAGAAATGGCAGAGACACTCAGTGATGTGAAGTTGACCTGCATGGTACAGGGAAAGGGAAAAGGACAGGTCAGGGGGCTGTGTTAGGGAGCTGGCAGGGTGTTGCTCAGAGGTGAAATCTGCCCTGGTCCCCGCTGTACTCACTCCTCAAGTTATGCCACTTCAGGGCGTAAAGCAATGCCAGTTCATAACAGAGTTTGCCATCTTCCATCCTCTGACTGTCCACCATGGCCTGTGCCAGCCACAGCAGCACCCTCACCAGCTCCATCTCTGGGTCTGCACTGCCCTGGAGCTCAGCATAGAGCTGGACTGACTGCAGCAGGTAGAGCTCGGCCAGCTGGCTGGCCCCGCACCAGAGGCTCAGCTGCCCCAGGTTAGCCAGGGCTATGGCCTGATTCCTCTTGTTCCCAGTGTCCTTGGCCTTGTGCAGGGCCCGGAGGAAGTTCTCTGCAGCTGCCTGCACCTGCCCTTCTCCCTTGAGGGCAATGGCCAGGAGGTTGTGCACGGCTCCACCCTGAGTCACACTGTCTGTCCCATGCAGGGACTGCAGGAGCTGCTGCAGGATGTCTGCAGCTGGACCTGGCTGGCCCTGCAGGAGGTACATCCACCCCAAAGAGAGGGAAGACTCAAAAGCCTCCTCCTCACCCATCAGTCTGCTGAGGGCTACAGCCCTGGATGCATAACAAACTGCCCCATCCAACACCCCATGCTGGAGGTACATCCTGGACAAGATGGCACACAGTGTCCTCTGGGTGGGCACAGCTCTGCTCTCACAGGAGAAATGCAGTGCTTGCTTGAGATAGAAACAAGCCAGGGCTGGGATGCTGCCTCTCTCCAGTTGGATTCCCAGTAGTTTGGAGGTATTTTGGAGGATGAAGCCAGCTCTCCAAATGGGTGTTGGTGTTCCCTTGGTGCCACTGGGAACAAACAACCTGGCGGAGGCCAGTGCAATATTTGGCAGGTACTTCTTGTCATACAAGTAGCTCAAGATGGCAGTGGCACCCAGTGGCCCAGAACTAGTGTCCAGTCTGAGCAAAGTGGTGGTGAGACACTGAAGATGCTCCATAAAGGGCAGCACTTCGTTGGTTTTGCCCAGTTGTAGGAAAAGCTTGACAATAAGGAAGCAAACCCGTGCCTCCAAGGGAGTGTTGCCCACAGCAATGGCTTCCCTCAGGATGTACATCATGACTTCCAGCTCGTTCTCAGAGCTGAAAGAGCGGCCAGGCAAGCAGACAAGCAAGGTCACCATTTTCCCCAGCACGGAGGAGAACTTGTGCTTCATGTTCTGTTTCAAGTAGATGCAGGCAAGGTTCACATGCAATGCTGCCAACAGGGGCAGGTCTCCAAATCCCCTGTCCAGGACGGTCATGGCTTCTTCAAAGTAGACTCGAGCTTGGGAGAACTTGACCTTTTTGATGCAGAGCTTACCCAAGAGGAAACAGAGTCTGACATGAGCCCAAACTGAATGAGTTCTCTTGGCCCAGTTCCTGGATGTCTCAAGGTACAGGACCAGTTCATCCTCATCAGAGAAACCATAAAAAGTGGAGTGGAGAAAGGAAAAGCTGAGATCATAGAGGCTTTGAAAACTGGGCACATAACTATCTTGGTTAAGAAAGGTCAATATGGGGTCAAAGACATCAGCATCATCCATGTGTCCAGCATTAAGGTCAATAAAGAACTTGGGATAATCAAAGTCATCCAGCTTCTCCAGGAGAACATCTTCTAATGTAGAAGGGGCTGATTCACTCCCTGGACTGGACAGCTCGGAGGTGCTAGTTGTAGCCAATTCATTTATTTCTTCCCAAGACTGGAGCAGTTGGATATCTTTACTGCCATGGAAAACAGCCTCTGGAAGGGACAGAAAAACCACAGCAAGATTAGGAAGAAGTTCCTTACTGTGAAAGTGGTGAGACCCTGGCACAGGTTGCCCAGAGAAGCTGTGGTTGCCCCATCCCTGGAAGTGTTCAAGGCCAGGATGGATGGGGTTTGGAGCAACCTGGTCTAGTGGAAGGTGTTTCTGCCCATGGCAGCAGGGTGGAGTGAGATGATATTTAAAGTCCCTTCCAATCCAAACCATTCTATGATTCTATGATGTTTCCTTATGTCAAAATTTGTCCTCAGAAGTCAACACAAAAGTACCCCATTCTGTCCCCAGCTCATACTCACCTGATGGCACTTTTGGGAACATGGCTGCAGGTTCAAAACCATCTGTACAAAAAGACAAACAGAAAACAAAAAGCCCAAAGCCTTGGTCAGTGTTAATGTGCAGGGAAAGTGAGGAGAGGGGGCACTCACCCAGCCGGTACACAGAGGTGATGTCAGTGTGTGCCAGGTCCCCGAGGAGGGTGTTGAAGTGCTGCTCGTCACCATTGCAGGGGATGCGCAGGAGGGGGGACTTTTCTTCTTCACTCAGAAACACCAAGCCCTTTCCCCTGGGGTGAGGAAGATGTCAGGAGAAGACAGTCAGTGTCTCCCCATCCCCTGACACTATAGCAGTCCTGTGGGAAGGGACTTTCCATCTCTCCTCTTCCTCCCACCATAAAAGCTCTGCTCACCTTCCCTATCCAGGTTCTCCATGAAGGAACCAATGGGGTACCAGAGGAAAGGAATTACTGGTATTTTTATTTAATCCAGAATCCCTTTTTGAGGCCAGGATACCATCTGATCTCCTGTCTCTTCTCTGGAGTGTCAGAGAAAAGTACTTACAACTTGCCTTGGGTAAGGCTCTGAGTGAGGAAAGCCCAACAGATCTAGCAACAGATTAAGTCCTTGTCCTCCCATGCACACTTTTGGAGGAGAAACCGTTTTGGATGAGCACTGAATTGGAGCTATATATTTAAGACCAACAGAGAAAACTGCCCAAGTTGTCAATGGGGGTGCGTCACCCTCTTTCCCTGGATAACTCTGTGTCCTTGAGAGGGTATTGAATTCTGCTTAGGGAGGAAGTGTGCCAGTGGTTATTCTGCCTTGACATCCTACAGAAAGCAAAGAGGCAGAAGGAAGACAAGCAGGACTTGGTTCCCTCATCAGAGATTGCTCTTCCCACCTTTGTCAGACTCACAGTACCTCAAACAAAGCTACAAATTGAAGACAGTTCTAGGAGAAAATGTGAAGCCAGTTTGTCTGGTACACAGATGTCCTGGGCTGCCTTAACATGGAGCCAGGTTACCCCCGGGAACAGATCTCTTTCTCTCCAAGAATCACCCAAGGTAAATGAAATACAATTGCTTTGTCTTTGTCTGGGCAGAGACTGCTGCAGCCTGTTGGCTTCCCTTCATTTTCTCCTGAATTTAATCTAATAGGTAAACTTACAGAGGTTCACAAGCTTCAGGACTTATGTGTCGGGTCGGAACAAAGCCAGTTCTCCCACTGCTGAGGGATTTGCCCACAAACCATGGGAGTCCTGGAATGAAGAAGCCTATGACTTCTATGCTGTCTCCTTTGGAGAAACTCAGTTCGTCCCATGCTGCTCCTCTGTGGTCCTCAGTGGCGGTGCACCTGCCTTTGACTGGGAAACCAAAGCAAACAAGGACAATTTAGTGTGAGGCCACTGCTAAAACTTTCATCCTGGGAAAGACTTGGGCAAGGAGAGACCACGATTTCAGCTTGAAAAGGCTGCCTCTCTCTGTCCTAAGATTTACTGTGCTCTTGGATTCAGATATCTGCCATTTCAAGAAATGGATTCTAATAAAATATACAGGGAGGGATAAACTCCACACAGACAAAGGCTGAAGCCTCTGAGAGCTGCAATCTGGAAGGTGACTGGAAACCCTAACTGGTGAATGGTGGGCACAGGTTTCATGTGCACACTTGTGGGACCCTCATTATTTAAAACTTCAATCCTGAAAGAATTAAAGGAGACATAAAATTGTAGTAGAATAGGAAAACCCAGTGGCAGAAGGATGCCACCAGCAGCCCTCTGTACTCTGTGTTCCTCAGCTCCTCTTTCTAAGTACAAACAGTTTGCAATCTCTCTTCTCCATTCCAGAGGGTCCAGAGATGCAGTATTCCCTTAGAGCACCCTGCAGTGGTATGCCATGGACAGAACAAGAGATGGATCCTTTGCACTTGTGGCCAAAATCAGGTTTGCAAGAGCCATGCTTTTGCCTAGGATGCATGTTGCCTTACACAGATATCACTTACCAATTGGCTGAGAGGCTGCCCCACTGATCTCCTGGGAGATGCTAAAACTCATAGCATAATTCTTCAGGAACCACCTGCAAAGCAACAGGAAATCACATTGGTCCTCTCTGATCACTCCTGTCCTCAGGCCAGCACCAGGGATGGTGTCACACAAGCAGGATAGATGTTCTGTTCCTCAGGAGTGCCAACATGACCAGCACAGCCAGTCCAGTAATTCCTGGGAAAGGTTTTACTGGGCATGGAGGGCAGTTTGCACCTCACAGCTGCAGCCTTACACATCTCGGTAAGAGCAGGATAAATTTGCCAGGATTTAAGGAGGATTTCACCACGTAAGAGGAGCTGCAGGTGTCTTTGAGGCTCAGCCAGGTGCCCGAAGTGAAGCCCCACTTTGGCTGGCATTGCCTATATTTTTTCTCCACTTATTCATCTGTAAATTGAAGATAATCTCATGTATGACCTAAATCAGTATCATACAGGAATGATATCTGAAGTGCAAGTATTTCTTTGCTCTGTCTCATTAACAGGACCTGAATTGGTTCCAGTGGTTGTCTTTATGCATAATGTATATACTTATGGAATTGTGAGGCTCTTGCCCATTACCAGAGGCAAGAGCAGTTTCTCACACCAGGCTTGGTGCCAATTCATGCACCAGGATCAGGAAAGCATCTTGGCTCAAGCCCTTTTAATTCACCGGTTTACTTACTGGTAAAATGGATGAGGTATTGGCTCTAGAGCCATCAGGGGCACCACACCTCGTTGACCTGTCAGTAAGGACATCCCTTCCCATTTTGAGTCCTCTCCAACATTCTTCACATGGATCAGCTCATTCTTGCAGAGCTGAAGGCCTTCTTCTCCCTCCTGTTCCACCTTCCAGACACCTGGCACTGCTCTGGAGAAAAAGTTACCTGCAGATAGACAGAGTCACGCCCAGGTCAGTGGCAGCAGTGCAAGGCATGGCCCAGCACAAGGCTCCAACACAGCCCTGCCAGGATGATTTTGAGGAACTCCATACATGTAAAGTCCCTACACACCTTCCTGGAGGAGCAGATCCATATATATGGTGGCTAAATGATCTTCATCCACAGTGACTCTGATCTCCGTGTCCTCCATCAGGGCACAGTTTAGCCAGTACTCCTGGTCAAAGAGAAGCTGTTCCAGACAGCTGCCAACATATCCTAGGAAATCAAGAGGGAAATCAGTGTTAGCATTGTCCTTCAGTGGGCAGCATGAAGGGCTCTTTGGATGTTTCCCAGTCTGCCATCTGCAACCATGCTGTGAGGCAAAAGCCTCTAATTATGCCTCAATCCCCAAAATGCAATAGGATTACTCAAAAGGCATCCTCCTGGGTCTCTTTCACTGATCCAGACAGTGGTTTCAGAAACAGTCAAAGGACTGAAAGGTTTTCTAATTCATATTCTTCACCTGTCCACTCTGTTACATTACAGTACCTTCTCCAAAAATGCTTCTCACACTGCCTGTTTAGATCTTCCAATACCTTGAAAACATTACCTAAAGTCAGATACGTGGAAAACTTCCAGACTTCTTCCAGGGTTTTGAAGGTGAGGAGGAACCGATCCTCCTGTGCTTGCATACAGACCAGCCTGGCTGACAGCTCCTACACATGGGAGACAAAGCAGGATTCAGGGACAGTCCTGGGACTCTGATAGATGGTCTGATGATATCAGACCATGGACTGAGACTGGCACTCATGTATCAGCACAGTTGAGACTGAAGCAGTGTGAGTTGGTTGCCTGGGGTTAAGGTTGTCCCAGCCAGCTGAGTCCTTCAGCCAGGGGTGTTGGAGCACCTGCAGTGGCAACTCCCCATGGTGCAGCGGGATGGTGAAGAATCTCAGAATCACAGAGTAGCTGGGATTGGAAGGGACATCTGGAGATCACCCAGTCCAAGCCCCCTGCCAAGGCAGGGTCACCTGGAGCAGGTGACACAGGAATGCATCCAGGTGGGTTTGGAATGTCTCCAGAGAGGAAGAAGCTTCATCTCTTCCTCCAAATCTTTTCCACTGTGGCACACATCAGAATCCTTGTGCTTTTGAAACTCAGACATCTGAACCACACCTGATGGCATGTAAACCACAGTGTGGGTTTACATTCTATGAAGGACAGGCACAACTTCCAGTGTGCAGCTCTGAGGCTGAAGGCAGTAGCTGTGCCTTGAGGGAGAAGCTCTCCTGCCACTATTGCTGGCACTTGTATATCTGTAGGGTTCCAGGTCTTCTGGGAAGCTCTGCAGGGAGTTCTGAGGGATGAGGGCCTTAAAATCCAGCAGGAAAGGAGAGTTTAGTTCAGTCTCTATTCCTGTAGTGATATTTTTCTAAGAAATCCCAATATGAGAACCCCTGTTGATGTCCAGAGATGTCCCCACCACCAGGGACCTGAGTCTGGTGAACGGATTGATGAACCCAGCCCTGTGAATTGCTGGTTATTTAGGCTCACCCTGGGCTATCTGCATGATCCCTCAGGCAGATCAGAGCCCCCAGTATGAGACTCCTGACATGAGGCTCAGTTTTGCTTCTCACCTGTTACCAGTTCATTTCCCCCATCCTTCCAATCCCCTCCAGACTCCCTGTGTGCAGGAACACATCCTGCAGTCGCCTTGGAGGAACTTCTTTCTCGGCTAGCTTTGGTATCCCATAACACATCCCATCATGCCAAAAGCATCCCAGCACGTGTTCTGCACTGCTAGGTTGGGGCTTCTACCTTGAAGAGGGCACAGACATCTCTGTCGTCACTCTCAAGGGCCCACAGCTTCTTTCTGGCTGCTTCCTGGAGCTGGGAGTTGAGGCAGCCAGAGGAGCGACTCTCGATGGAGAAGAAGAGTGATATCTCTTGAAAAGAAAAAGTTAAGGGGGTTAAGGGGGAGAAGGATGTCCATGGCACCCAGAGCTTCCTGTGCCACACTGCCAAGCCCACCAGTGCCTCCAGCCGGGCTGTGATGCTCTAAGAACACAAATCCAGCCCGTCCTCCCCCTTCAGCCACCAAGATGAGAGACTCAACGAATTGCAGACCTTACTGCATTCAACCGCTGGAAATTTGAGAGATTCCACAGGCATCTTACCTGGTGCAAAGCCCTCCCCGACAGGCAGCAGCACCAAGGAGGTGTCTGAGGAGCCATCTCCTGCCTCAGTAGTGGGGCTGCTTGGCTCCAATGCCCCAGCTTTACCTGGCGAGGAGAGAACACACAGAAGAGCTGCTGTCAAGTGGTGTGGCAGAAGTTTAGGATATGATGCCTAATTTGAGAGCACCTGAGGGCTCAGCCTGTGGGTTGCACTGCAGATCTGGCCGGGATTGTGCGAATCTGGTGCCTCCTTAGGGTTGGAGGCAAGATCCATGGGATTGATGTGCCTTAACTACATGATACCCTTGATGATGGGCTTCTTTACAAAGTTCGAGTGGCTTTAGACTGACGGGACTTTCTCTCCTGGCCCTTGGACATGCCCCCACTGAGCAGATCTGTTAGAAGGGTGACCCTGAGACAGAGATTTTTATTTTTTTTTTGGAGAAGACCTCAGAGCAAGAGCAATTCCACAGCACAGGAGAGACAAGACCTTGCAAAACTCTTTGCTCATCAATTTTGACAGTCAAAATGAGATTTTCTCCCCTGCCTGGTCGTTATCTGAAAACCAAGCTGCGTTCTCGCTGCTTCACACGTTGTCAAGTATTGCCATAAAGGATTCAGGAACTGAAACTTTAGCTGGTAATTATGTTAATGAAAGCTGAGGCACACAAAAATCCAGCTTGCTCTTCCACAGCTGTATTGGCTGTGGAGGGATAACAAGATTAAAACCCAATTTTTGTCAGTAATCAGATTGGACTTGTAAGACAAACATGTACCCAGAGATCTGGAGCTGGAACCTGCAGTGGCTTCTATAAGTCACTTCTGTGACCATAACTATGCTCTACAGTTCTTTTAATTAAACCAGCGTTGCTAGTCAGTCCAATAAACTCTTATTTGCATGCAGAATTATAATCCTTATTTTTAGTTAGCAAGTAAAAAAGAATAGCCCAAGGCTGCACACGTCATGAATGAGCTTTTCTTTGAAAGAAAAGGCTCTACATTTCTCAACAGCTGATTTGAAGAGTCTTAACAAAGGACCTCATCTAGCAACTCTGTCCCCATCCACACGTGGGGGAAACAGAGAAGGGGAAGTGAAAGGAGACAGAGGCAGAGCTAAATCCAAACTGGCTCCTGCCAGGCTGGCCTTGCCTACCAGTTGCTCCACTCCTCCTTCTCCTCCTCCCCTCCCTCCATCTCAGCAGACCCTGCCAGGCTTCACTGGGCTCAGCAGGGCATGGTGGGCAGGGGCTGGGTCCCACTTCCCTGGGGATGGGTACCTGATGCCATGGTCTTCTCCTGACACCATTTTCCCTGTTGTTCAGCTGCAGTTTGGTGCAGATGGTCCCAGCGGGGCAGGCACACGGGTGAGCGGGGACAGCAGGAGTCACACTCTTCCCCTGGGGAAGACAGAGGGTGGGCAGAGGCATTCCAATCCCCAGCAAGATTCTCCCTGCTTGAGAGGTCTCCATAGGATGTGCCAAAGGAGGTGACACGTTGGACACTGCTCTTGCCACCTCCGTCAGTGGCAGGACAGAACATGTCCATGGGTCTCCAGAGCCAGGCAGGGATGAGGATTTAGCTGGGTGAGCGAAGAAATGGGTTTGCTCTCACGGAGTCAGTGCTTATTTTTGTTTGGGCCAGGCTCAGAAAGGGAACTGGGAACTGTTTTCAAGAGACCAATTGAAACTGCTGGTGAAGAGTCGCTCCCAGTCCTGCCAATGAGTCATTTACCTCCCTGGTGCTGAAATATTTTGTAACAGTGGGCAGGAAACAGCCCCAGCCCAGAGCCGAGTGCTGGTCCCACAGCTTTAGGCAGCACTCCTGGCAGCCAGGGCTGAGTGCTCATGGCACCCTCTGGCACTGGCTCTCCTGGGGAACACGTGGCCACAGCTGCTTGCCCTGTGCCACCTCCCTCCTCCAGCCCTTTAGCACAGCCCCCTGATCTCCTTTGGCCACACTGGTACAGGTGCCTTAGGGGCTGGAAGCACCTCTCAGGCTCTGCAAGCCTAGCAGTGCTTGGGGGACTCCAGGGCAGCAGTGCCAGCTGGACGGGGGTGGCAAGGGGCTCCTGAAAAGCCAACAGCATGGGAATAAACCAACTCTCTGAGTCATCGTGTCCCCTCCCAGGACAAAATGTCCTGCCTCATTCCCTACGCACCCTAATCCAGTCCTCAGCAAGAGGAGGGGGCACCAGTAGCCATCTCAGGAAAGGCAGGCAAACAGCCGAAGGGGTCAGTGCTTGGCACCAGAGCCTCCCCAAAGGCCCCATCCAGCAGGACAAGCTCTGCAGCCATAAGAGACAAGTTCTTGCAGCTAAGCTCGGACAGAGCAGGGCTATGGCATCCCCATGGGCAGCTTACCTGAGCATCCCAGGGACAGGTCCTGGTGCCAGGGAGTCCCCAGGCAGCAGCCCATGTGTCCAGTGACACCGCCAGCCCCGGGGCAGTGGGCTGCTGCTGCTGCTGCTGCTGCTCCTGCCCGGCCAGCACCGTGACCCAGCACAGCCACAATGCACAATGCGCCTTTTGACCAGGCACCGGCTGCCAGCGCAGCGGGGGCGATGGGCACGGTCCCAGGGAATGGTTTGGGTTGGAGTCATGGAGTCAGAGCATCATTTAGGGTAGAAAAGACCTTTTAAATCATGCAGTCTGACCCTAAACTTAATACTGTCAAATTCATCACTTCATCACATCCCTACATGCCACATCTACACGTCTTCTAAATCCCGCCAGGGATGGTGACTTCCCTGGGCAGTCTGTTTCAACGCTTGATAACCCTTTCCATGAAGCTTTTACTAGTATCCAATCTAAACCTCCCATGGTGCAATTTCATGCCATTTCCTCTTGTCCTGTCCCTGTTCCCTGGGAGCAGAGCCTGACCCCCACCTGGCTCCCCCCTCCTGTCAGGGAGTTGTAGAGAGTGAGAAGGTCTGCCCTGAACCTCCTTTTCTCCAGGCTGAGCCTCCTCCAGCTCCTCAGCCTCTTCTCATAGGACTGATTCTCCAGACCCTTCCCCAGCTCCATTCCCTTCTCTGGACATGCTCCAGCCCCTCAATGTCTGTCTTGCAATGAGGTGCCCAGAAATGGACACGGCATGTGAAGTGCTTTACCAGTTCCCAGTACAGAGGCAAAATCACTGCCCTGATCCTGCTGCTGGTACAAGCCAGAATGGCGTTAGTCTTCTTGCCCACCTGGGCATACTGCTCCATCTTTCTTATTAGCCTTTTAGCTATTGAAAGACTGCAATAAGGTCTCCTCAGAGCCTTATTAGCCTTTTTTCCTAGGAAAGGGGTTCCAGCCCCTCAAATATTTTCATAGCTCTGTTCTGGATCCCCTCTGACAGGTCCATGTCTTTCTTGTGCTGGGGGCCACAGAACTGGATGCAGCCAACCCCCTGGCACTGCTGTGTTGCCCTGACTCCCAGTTATCCTGAGCTCCCTTGCCTTTCTGAGTGCACTGCCTGGCCCACACGGCACATTCCTCTCATTCCTCCCACCAGCTGCAGCATGGAGAACCCCTCAGCCTGCCAAGCCTGCCTGAGCTTCCAGCTGGTCGCTCCAGAGAGCTTCAATACTGATACCTCCCCACTTCCATGGGAAACCCTGTTCCTGACACTGCTGCAAGCACCTGCCTCAGCTGCAGAGATGCCCCACTGAGGCCCATCCAGCATCCTCCATCTGGAGCCACGTTCAGGCAAGTCACAGGTGAGTTCTCTGCAAGCCCAGACACTGCGGGCTCTGGTGGGGCTGGCAGGGCTCAACTTATCTCCAGATGAGGGACTCCTTTGGTTGCTGTGCAGGATCCCTTGGGCTACATGGATGAGTGTCATTCCCTCCTTGCTCACATGCTTTGACCTTCCCCCTTTCCAGGACCAGGTCTCAGTGCTGGCTGTGCTGTCTCACTCCACTGTGAGTGGCAGATGTCTGCAGAGCATCTCAGGGGAAGAGCAACACAAACCCTGCAAAATAAAACTCAAAAGCTCTAGGGAGAGAAATTTCAGGTGGGGAAGTCTATTAGTGATGGACCTTTATTTCAGCAACCAGTCAGTGCCACCACAGCAGTGATTTGTCTGCTATGGTTCTCCAGGAGCGTTGCTGGCTTTCCCAGACAGTCAGACTGCACCCCAATGTATGACAATGCCTTGAATTTCTCCAGAGTAGTGAGTAATCATTCCAGTGAGTAATTTAGGCAGGACTGGATGCATCTCTGAGCACCCTAGTCTAGTGGAAGGTGTCCCTGCCAATGGCAGAGGGGTGAAAAGACATGAGATTTAAGGTCCCTTCCAACCTAAACCATTCTGTGATTCCATGACCCAGAGAGGGTATTTCTCACCACATTCCTATGCTGTGACAGGGGCTGCCTGGCACCACCATGCTAGCCCTGTAGGGTATGCAATGCATGAGGAATACCCAGCTCTGGGCCAGCTGTGACAGAATGGAACCCATCTTCCTGGAGCTAGCTGGGAAATTTCAAACAAAAGTAAAGTCAAGCTAAAAGGGTCTGCAGGGAGGGTTGCACTGACCTCCTGTGCAGCCCTGGCCACCCTTCTGCTTGTTCAGGACAAGACTGAAAGAGTGGAAATTCCCAGTCCTCAACAGGAGAAATTAGATGTCAAAATATTGGGGTTGCCTGGAGAAGGGACCATCTTTTTGATCCTCCTCCTGAGCCCCAGATGTCAGGGAGCTGCAGTGCTCTCCTGGCTGGGTTTTTTTTACAATGCAAAGCTGTGCAGCTGCAGAGACCTGCGTGAAGGTGAGTGCTGGGACGGGCCAGCACTGCGCTCCCTGTGGCAAAGACATTGTCTGTTCCCATTGCTCACTGGCCCTGGAAAGCTCCACATTTAGAAAACTCTCCCGGCTGACCTAGGGATGCTCTGAAGGTGTAGAACTGGAGGGGGAATTCAGATCCAGATGCAGGTGTCAGCCTGCCTGTGCTGAGAACACACAGGTGGAGTTTTGTGATGGAGTCAGGCACATCTTTACATAAAAGATGTTGCTGTTCTGGGCCCAGGTTGTCAAAGTGGTCAAATGCTTGAACAGGGCAGGGTGTTTTCAAACAAAGCTTTTTGCTTCCCTCAGAAGGCTGTTGGTTTTAATAACACCTGCTCACCAATTAGCAGCAAATTCTTCTACACAGAGGAAAATATTGCTTTAAATCAACAGAATGGTTTAGGGGTTTAAAATTTTCTAAACAAAAGTTTTGTGGCTTTGAGATTCCTTTTGCTTTAAAGTTCACCTTAGTAATTCAGCAACCAAACCCATCCCTGTACAAGCAAAGGTATCATCTCCTGTTTGACCTAAACTGGAATTTGCCTTTTGGCCAGTAACCTGAAAACCTCCCATTCCACTTCTTACCTTTCTACATACCAGCGCCCATTGCTGCTGGTGAAGTCCATCAGCCTGCACTCTCTGGAAATACTTTCTGATAACTATGGAAGCAGTTTTCTGGGGTCTCAGCCTGTTCCAGCTGGGGGTCTCTACCTGTGCCAGGTCTCCAGGGTCTCTGCTCCCTTTGTGAGCCTGGGCAGGCTCTGCAGGTGGAGTGCCAGGCAGCCACTCCTCGCTACCCATGGCATGCATCAGGAGAGGAGTGTGGTTGTCCAGGCATGCTTTGGTTGGGGGAACAGAGCTGCCATGGACACTGTAGGTCTCCAGGGCTGTCACACAGCACCACCCATCCCGGGGACCAAATCCTCTTTCCTAAATCCAGAATGTCTCCTCTGATTTCTCCTGTCAGTTTCTGGGTACAAAGGTCCCAAACCAAACCTGTCTTTCCCCAGTGTGCTCATCACCATCACACCTGAGCCTCAAATTCAGCCAGGACCAAACCCACAACCTTTCTGCCCCAACGTGGATTTCCACAGCCGCATCCCCACAGTGGATCTCTCCAGACATCTGCAACCTCTGTGTCCTGTCTGTGTTTGCTCAGCTGGGGGCGAAGGGCACAGGCAGGCAACCAGCACCCAGCGAGAGACCCGGCACGGCGGCTCTACTGACCTGCTCCTGCACTCACCCCTTGCTGCTTTCCTCACGGAGATCTCTTGGCCACAGAGCTCCAAGCTCTCCAAGCCGGGTTCCCCAGGGGAATGCTGCCGGTGGTGGGACGCAGCGCGCACCCGTGTGTGTGCACAGGGCTGTGTACGTGTTTGCGAGGCAGGGGAGCGTGCCCTGCACCGCCACTCCCTCAGACGAGGAAAGGAATTTCTTCCTAGAGCGGCTTATCATCTTGGGAACCTCCGTTTCCCAGCAGAGCTGCTGGCGCTGAGGTCAATGAGTTACCCAGAGTTATGCTATAAACAGCCCGGCGCTCCGGCAGACTGCCGGCTCCCGAAGGGAAGCATGAACGCCCAGGCACCACCTTCCTTCACCCTGGCTCTGCAGTAAACAAGGGCTGGCGAGGATGCCCATGGGCACAGTGTCAGAGCATGGTGTCAGGGCTTGGCTCAGTCCCAGTGTGACCACCCTGGACATGGATCTCCTCGACTGCAAGAAGCTGCTTTGCATGAGCAGCCTCTCCCAGACTCACCTGTCCCCTGCTCCCAGCCCCGGTGGTGTGACCTTCAGGCTAGTGACCTTCTGTCCTCGCTGTGCTCCGACTGCCTCTGCGACATCAAAGTCCTGTGAGAGGCATTCCTGGGTGATCCTGGGGTGGTGGCAGACGCACCCAGCTCTGAACCCCCCTTCTTCCCTGACAAAATGCAAATACAGACGCACAGAACAAGAGATCTGTGGACCCAGCAGTATTTGTGCTTCCCGGCTAAACTCCACAACAGAGGAAAATACAGGGATTTTTTTTTGTTTTGGAAACAATGAAACAGTTAATATCAAGCTTTCTCAATATCTCTGTTTCCTTCTGGGAATGCTCAGAAGTTGGCCGTTCCTTGGCAGGTTCGAAACAAAACCTCATTGCTTTTCAACTTGTTATTTAAAAATGAACCTGAAAGAAAAGGAAGTCAGTGTAAATCTGACTTCACTCAGGGAAAAAAGCAAACAAACAAGATGAAACATTTTTTTTTCAGGCCAAAAAACCTGTTTTGTGGGTTCGATTCTCTGGTGTGAGTAGGGGGACTCGTTTTGGTGTGAGATAGAGCAGAGCTTTACTTCCCTCCTGCTCTGAAAGCCCACCCAGCCCAGCACCCACTGCAGCAGTGGGGGTGGAGAGGGCACTGGGACACCGGCAGGAACACAAGGGCCAGTGGGGACATTTTTCGGGGCCATTTCCTCATTGCTGCACTCGCTGCTTTTGCTTCCACCCTCTGCAAATGGGCACAGAGCAGCAATAAGCACCTGCCCACCCCATGCTTCTCATCCCCCACCACCCTCTCCCCTGACAATCTGGGACCCCTCAGGGCGCACAACTCAGGAACAGGAGCATGGGGGACAAAGACCTGTCCCACATACCTCCACTCACACCTTGGCATACTCAAGGGTGGCCTTGGGACAGCATCTTTCCTTCTGTGCCAGCAGCTGGGGACAGCTGGAGAAAAGGGGGTTCATTCATGGCTGCAGGACATAGGGGAAACTCAAGGGTTTTGCAGCCAAACTGGTGTGGTGAGTCCCTGAATGCAGACAGACTTGCCTGGTTTTGAGATATTTTTTTCATTGATGGCCCTCACTCAAGAATTTTCTCCCACCTCCAAGACCTGAGTTACTTTTCCTCTACACATGGCAAGCCAAAGCTGCAAGAGGAAATTTGCTCCATCCTGCAACTAGAGGGTTAAGTGGGCTCTGGGGCTGAACTAAGCTGAAGTCAGCGCTTCATTTTCAGAAATGCTGAGGCCTGCTCCTCTTGCATTGTTTTCAGCCAGAGCTGGAGGAAGTAAGCGCTCTTGGAAAACTGGCCGCGTGTGTCGGCCGTACCGGGTGGGTCAGGAGGCTGAGATCAGCCTTTGGCACACCAGGAGCTGTGCAGGGAGCACCCAGGCTGGTGCTTCGAGGTCTTCTCCCTGGCATTGGGGTGTGAACCCCAACCATCCTCCCTGCTGCTGCCTGCAACCACCACTTCAAAGGCAGCAGCACAGTGTCACCACCCAGGGGAGCCTCCAGACTGCACGGAGACAGAGCCAGGGAAGTGGAGGCCACAGATAAGGCATGGGAAGGAAGAAGGAAGGACCAGAGCCAGCCAGCTGAGGTCCAGGGCTGAAAAATCTCTGCAGCCTCTGACTGGAACTGTATTGCTGAAGGAATCCTTCTAGTTCACTCCTGCGCAAAGACCTGTTTTTTTCCAGTGCCACTTGCAGGAAGGTTTGAAGGTATCAGGGAAAGACCCACTGTGATACTCCATGTACAGGTATCTCAGAGGTACAGACTTCACTGTAGAGAGCTTAAGGATCACAGAATCATAGAATGATTTGGACTGGAAGGGATCTTAGAGATCATCTAGTTCCAATCCTCTGCCATGGGCAGGGACACCTTCCACTAGACCAGGTTGCTTGAAGCCCCATCTAACCTGGCCTTGAACACTTGCAGGGCTGGGGCAGCCAAAGATTCCCTGGCCAACCTGTGCCAGGGCCTCACCACCCTCACAGTAAAGAATTTCTTCCCCATATCCAATCTAAACTTACACTCTTTCAGTTTGAAGCCATTCCCCCTTATACTGTCACTACATGTTCTTGAAAGGTTGTAGAGGAATAGCAGTCAAAAGCCTCTCACAGGCTTTTTGAGTTCCTCTGATCATTGCACAATCACTGCTCCAGCACCACTGCTTTCCTTAGGCACCCTCACCCAGGCACAGGCAGAGCTACAACCCCATCCAGCACCACCACTGCTTTGGCAATGGTTTCAGGGGGAACAGCCACAGCATCACATATCACAGCAGGTTTTAGGAACAGGACTACCAGTGAAAATCTTTCTGCCTCTAGAACAGCTTATTCCAAGGTCATAGAGGTAGCCTGAACCTCGTGTTTTCTGCAAGATCTGAGTTAACAGCTCATGTAATCGCTGTGAACCCTCAGGATACTCCTCCAAGCTCCCTCTTACTCCTGTCAGCTCTCTCCTGCCTGCACTACGACAAGGTTTCAGGGATGAGGGGTGGCCTGCCAGGCTCTCTGCCCCACAGCAACTTGCTCAAGAACAGCTGCACCCCAGCAGAGGGCACAAGGGGACTCAAGATGTGTCATGAGCTTCTGATGCTCCCAGCTTGTGTAAGAATGTCACACATCCCCAGGCAGTCCAGAACCAGCCCCTGATTCTTCCAGGATAGAGCAGTAGCTGCTTCCCACATCACCTGCAGAAGAGGAGCCCTTTCCATAGTCCCTCTAATGAGTGCCTCCCCTTTTACCTGCAACACCATTTTCTCAGCTCTCCCATTGCCATGGAATCCGTCCCTGCTGTATGCCTAGAGCAGATGTCCACCCACCCCAGGAATCAGCCCCACATGAGTAGACTCACAGCTGGCAACCAGATCCAGTGTTCACAGCAGAGGAGGGTCCCCAGGTGATGGAAAGTGTCTCCTGGCCACTGGGCTGATGGAAGAGCTGATGTAAAAAAGTCCCTCAGCTCCACGCTTTCTGCTGCCCTATCCAGTCATGGCTTCTCTCCTCAGCCTCTCATCCCTGCTCTTCTCCCAGACTGGAAGTATTGATGCCCAGCACTGGCCAGAACATTGAATGTCCTTAAGTCCATCAATAATGCAGGAGAATTGATGGCAGGCAACTTGTAGGAAGCTACCAGCCTGTAAGGGGCACTGAGACTGTGCCCCTGAATGTGGCCAGGCAGAAGACTCTCATTGCATCCCCCAAGGTAAGTTTGGGATGCAGACCTTCAGCACACAAATTCTGCTGCTTCCATGAACCCCAGGGATGCCAAGATGCAGCATGAAGGGTGGGATTACATTGGGTATTAGGAAAAGGTTCTACCCCCAGAGAGTGGTCGGGCACTGAATAGGCTCCCCAGAGCAATGGTCACAGCCCAAAGGCTGACAGAGCTCAAGGAACATTTGGACAACACTCTCAGAAACATGGTGGGATTGTTGGGGTGTCCAGTGCAGGGCTGGGAGTTGGACTTGGATGATCTCTGTGGTCTGTTCCAGTGCAGGATATTCTCTGATTCATGAGTTTGCAGGGTGCAGGATATGATGGTGCATTCATCCAGCTACCACCAAGAAGGGCAGAGCTGCTGAGACCAGTAAACTTCACCTCTGAAGAGCTTGTCCTAAGCTTTGCAATAGGAATGCCTGACTCCTGCCTTCCCCTCTGTGTCCAGTGTCACTGCAGGGATGTCATGCTGTGTTTTGGGCTCGGTATTCCCTCCAGCAGCCCTCGGGAGAGTTCACAGGCTGCCACTACCACGCTGGCAGTGCACAGTGCAGCATGCACTCTCCCAGACTCTCCCTCCTGGATATTAATTGTCAGAGCCATTAGATGGCAGCAGGAACCGTGCCACCGGCATCCCAACATTGCAAAAAACGGGTTTGGAGCCAGTCCCCAGCCCTGCTGCCCTAAGCACCAGCAGCTGCACCTGCTCTGCAGGCTGGAGCATGGGGTGGGCAAAGAACCCCAAGTGCTGTGGGGCTGCAGAGCTGGGCTTGCCAGGAAAAGTGAGGGAAGGCTCTGAAATAGGGGACCAGCATCTGAAGCAGCAATGGGGACACAAGAGCCAGGGCAGGAAGGCATCTCCACTGAAAATGACTTTGTGAAGCCCATCTGCAAAGGACTGCTAGGAGCTCGTGGCTGGGAGCTGCTGGTTGCTGACTTGGTAGTGAGCAGTCAGTGAGGCCACACAGTTCCAGAGGTGATTTTATTGTTCCTGTGTTAAAGACACCCCAGGTCAGGTAATACATCAGGCAAACCATGCTGGAAACATACAGCCCAGGTTCATTCAGGTGCTGCCTCAGATAGAGCTGAGTAAAAATCAGAAGAAAAAACTGCTCAAAACATCAAAGTTGTTCTCCTCAGAGAGGTTTCCAAAGGAAATGCGTTTCGCTTGGAAATGTCTTTAGAAAATGAGACTTTCAAAATATTTAATTTTAATTTTCAATTTCCCTGTATTTCTTCCTTCTAGTCTCTCTTTGCCTTTATTATTCTCCCCTGCCTGTGCCTTTACCCTGTTCTCATTTTGCCATTGAAACAGAAATAAACAGGACAAGGAAGGAGAACGAAACATGACAAAGTGAATTTATATGAACCACTCTATCTAATTCTCACAGCTCAAGCTCAAGCTTAACCATACAGTGAGAGGATCATATTTAAAGAAATCTTTTGATAAATTGGGAAAAAAATCAATATTTTTAGTCCTCCCTCTAGAAGAAAAAGATAAAATCTAATTAAGAAATTAATTGCTTATGCTGATCTATGGCCCTTTTGAAGCTCTTAATGATCCAAGCTGCTTGTAAAGGTGTTGGTCTTGATGCCATTTCCTTTCAGAAAGCAACAAAGCAGCTCACTAAGGCTAAGTATCTTGTTTTGATATTTGCATGGTGGAACATTTTGATTTTTCAACTTCCAAAGCTTTGCTGCTTTAATTTTTCGTACATAAAGCCAAGGCTGAAATCAGAATGAAAGCTTTCAGTTTAAGCTAATTAATCCAAACACTTTGATTCAAAGCCCGTTGTGTTTGCTCAGTGGTGTTCTCTGGGAATTTATTTTAAGTGTCTGCATTCCATTTTTAGACCAGGGAAAAAAAAAGACACTGAGATTTCCTAGAAAAGAGATAACCCACTGCTTACCTGGGGCGAGCCATTCTGCAGCTTAGAATTGTAAAAGGAAATTACTTCTCCTTAATTACATCACTTGGTCTCCTCCTGGACTGCATGGGCAGCATGTTCTGGAGACCTGGCCAGTCCCCAGAGCAAGGAGTACCATGTTCCAAGCTGAAGATCCCCTAATAATTAATAAGTTAATAGTCAGCATGACTATTAATAAGATCCCCTAATATTCCTATTAACTGGAATCAACCTGATTCTCAGTTTTCCCATGAAAAAATATGAGGAGCAAAAGGAAAACCAACTTATTGTGATAATGCTGCTCCAGCAGTAAGAAAGAAACAGTATTTACCAATGTAAATTGCTCCTTCTGAGCAGGTGGTGCTTCCCGAGGAGCTTTGGGAAGATGGGAGGTGTGCCAGGAAGCTTCCATGAGTGCAGAGGTCCCAGGGCTGGACTTCTCACAGGTGGCTCATGATGGGCCAGGCTGTCCATTAACATCTCGTGATCCTGGCCAAACTGCTGACGGAAGGGAGGAAATTTTGCCTTCCATCAGTCCTTGCAGCTTCAGGGCAACTTAAAAGGGAAAACTAAAAATAAACCCAACTTCCCATGACCTTTAATGGGTTGAAACATAGTTGGCAATGGGAAAGCAGGTCAGGTACCTCGGGGCCAGATCTGCAGCTGGTGTAGAACTCCCTTTGCATCACTTTGCTGATGCTGCTTGGCAGGAGCTGCCAGCTGGGCTTTGCAGGGTGGCCATCTCTGATGGGTTCCTGCAGTATAGACAGACTCAGCTTCACATGCAGCAGGGGAAACTACCCATGCAGAGTGTGAAATGGAAACAAAACAATACACCCAGATACTGCCTGGGAGCCCCAGACTTGCTGGGTGCCACAACAGCCTGCTCCTTGACTTTTTCTGTGGAGGAACATGAGCTCTCCCAAAGGGCTAGGGGGTGAAAGACTTGCAGGTTTTAGGACAAACACCAACTTTCAATACCCTAAAGCTTTTGCCATCACTCCTCTGTTAGTCTAGGTCATGCAGCACCTCTCCTCTCCCAGTGTCCTGATTTTCAGGAGAGGCAGTGAACACACCTGACATGCAGGACAAGTCACTCTAGAGCTTCTGCAACACTTGTTTTCATTCATCTGCTGTTAGTTTGGGAACATTTGTTGCACCTGACCTGGAGATTCCGCCTTTGTGATGATGAGATGGATAATGCCAGAAGACCTGTAGCCCCTCACGTGCAGGAGGATGTAGCCAAAGAATGTGGCCATCCCTTCCTGGCTTTTCAGGATGGCTACAGGTTACAGATGGGCTGTGGTGCAACAGCATTGCCGGGAGTAGATCCAGATCTCAACCATTCTCCACTATCTGAGTAATCTTTTTTTTGCTGAAACGATTTGCACAGCACTAAAATTAATGACTGAAAATGTGAGTTTGCTTGAAAATAATCTATCATTTGATTATCACTTTAATGCAGGCAGCCTGGGGAACATCTGCCTCTGCCAGTCTGTGTCTCCTCTTGCCAATGTGGGGAATTGCTGGGAAGGGCTGTTGTGCTGCTGTGTAAACTGGAAGAAAGCCAAACCTCTGGCAAATGACTTGGTGATTGTTGTGACTGAGGAGAAGAAGTGGGGTCCTCTGTTTGATAAGGCACCAGAGTCCCTTCTTAAAATATCCACTGCCCAGTTCATTGCCTCTGGTCCCAGTTACTCTGTGGTTCAGGGACTCACAAAGCAAAATGCTCATCTCCATCATGTGGAAAGTAATTCACTAGAAGAGTAAGTCTGGCTTTGCACTGGGGCAACAGGCAGCAGCATCTGACCACTCCTGACTTTGCCTCTGCCAGATCTCACCTCACAGGGGTTGCAGGAGACCAGAGAAATACGGATGGGGAACTGCCCAGTGAGGCAGAATTTCCTTCATGCCATGACACAGACCATGTGCTGTGGTATAATGGGGTCTCCAGACCCCTTAGGCTTCTCTGCTGCCTTTTGGGAACATTACAGCCCTGGACTTCAAGGCTTTTTTTGGAAAATGTCACCAGCTTCTGATGAGTCAGAGTCCTGTTTCTCTGCAGCCTGCCCACTGCTTCATGCAAGACGTTGGGCTGTGCCGTGCCAGGGACCTCACGGGCATCTCACTGCTGTTGCTTGGACTTAAATCTTATTGCTGAGAAAGGAGAGCCTTTTGCTGCCAGAGCACAGGCAGGAGGTCTGCCGGGGGTTCAGGCTGGCAGGGATGTGTTTGGCCAGTTGGTGCCTCAGGGACAGACACATTTCTGCTACAGCACCCAGGGGCAAGGGCTGCATCTGGGATCCCTGGCCATGGCATTTCCACTCCTCCAGTGATTCTCAGAGCCCAGAAGCAAAGGTTGTGCACCAAAACAGCTTCCAGTTGAAGGGCAAAGACAGTGGGTGGAAAGCCTGGGGCTCCTACAGGGAGACCTCTGAAAGCTGGTCTGTGTGACTGCGTGTTTGCAAACATGTATGTGCATGTGGCCATACCCAGGTGTGCTGGGAGGGATGTTACAGCTTCAAATGAACCAGAAATGCCAGAGCTAAGGCTGCTGATGGACCACCCCTCCATGTGCCTTGAGGACAGAGATCTTATGTGGCTTTTTAACTCTCTGACCTCTCCTAACCCTGTCTCTCCTGGCCTTGGGACTTGCTATCCAATATTTCCCTTGTAGCCTCACCATTCCTCACCTGGTCCCCAAGTCACAGAGGAGTGAGGAGGGAGCCCCTTCCCTGGGGGCTTTCTTTGGACACCTTGCTCTGTGGGGGCAGGATGGGGGCTGTGTCTCCAGCTCTGGGGAGCAACATCCCTTAGGAGAGACAGCAGCTGAGCACAGTCTCACATGGGAACACACAGCTGGTGGCTTCCCAAGCCACCAGCAGGAGAGGCACTGAACCTGATTGCTCAGAATTCCTGCCGCTGGTGTAGCAAAAGATGGTGTTTGAGCCCAGCTTCTGGTGATTCCACATGCAGCCAGAAACTGTCATCTCTTCCAGTCATCAGCCAGCTGGTGTTCCAGTCAGGTATCAGGGAAAGAAGGAAGAGTTATTGACCTGGTGGGGAAAGCTTGGTTCAGGTGACTCTCAGTATCCCACAAAAGCACAGAGACAGGGATAAAAAACCCAGTATCCAGGGAAGCCACCGGCAAAATGAAATTAACTTAGCACCTTTTTTTCTTCTGTCCTCTTAACTCCATCACTACTGTGTCTCTTTTCACTGAATGTTGTGAGGTCCTGAAAGCAGCACCTTCCTCTGCCCAGCCTGAGCTCCATGGGACATGTTTGGTGCTGAATGAAGCAGGCACTTTGTGGGAAAAATACGCATCTAATAATTGCTGTGAAAAACTGCGTTGCAGTGCACAGACACAAAGGGATGAAAGGAGGCTGCGTTAACATCCTGACATTTCCTCATTTCTCACTTCTTGTCTCAGGCATCCCTAACATCCTTTTATGGCTGCTTTTGCAGACAAAGAAAAGGAAATGGGATTTCCAAAACACCCTGGGACAGCACTGGTGGTGAGGGGCTCCAGCCAGTGCCCTACAGCACAGCCAGGGCCAAAATCGCACAGGAGCTGCTGGCTGAGGTGGGCAGGAGATGAGGACTAGAGCTCCTTGCTGCTATCTCACCAGTACCCAAACTCAAAGATCCCACCAAGAGGAGCATCTGAGACCCTGCCCACCAGCCCCACTGGCAGTGCCTGCTCCCCTTTCCCCACGGTGCAGCTCTGTAGTGCCAGGACTTCCCAGCTGGGAAGGGACAAAGGGGAAGAGATTCTGCACTGTCCCCTGAGCTCCACCAAAACACCCTGCCCTCCTCTGAAGCCCTCTGCAATCCCAGCCTGTCTGTGCTGGAAATTTCAAGTTGTTCTGAAGGCAGCAAGTTAACAAGATTTGGAAACCAGGTCAGCGGAAGAAGCTCAATTAGTTTGCTGAACCGTGGGGACCAGCTCACATCGTGTCTGCTTTATCGACTCCTCAAATGGACATTATTGATACGATGCACGTGAGCCTGGCTGTGACGGGGTCCTGCACTCTTCCCTCGAGAAGGGGACACCTGGACAGTCCTCAGGCTCAGGGAAACTTCACAAAGGGCCCAAAATCAGCACTGAGGGACAGCCCAAGCCGTTCCACTGTGCTGTATCATGGAATCATCATTGAATTATAGAATGGTTTGGGTTGGAAGGGACCTTAAAGATCATCTTGTTCCAACCCACCTGCCATGGGCAGGGACATCTTTTACTAGATCAGGTTGCTTCAAGCCCCATTCAACCTGGCCTTAAACACTTCCAGGAATAGGGCAGACACAGCTTCTCTGGGCAATCTGTTCCAGAGCTTCACCACTCCCTCAGGGAAGAATTTCTTCCCAATATCTAAGCTAAAACTACTCTCAGTTTGAAGCCATTCCTCCTTGTCCTGTCACTACATGTTCCACCCTTCTTGTATGAGCAGCTCTGTTCCCCCCAGCCCTGCAGGAACCTCCAATCTCCCACCCCCACTGCTAGTCCTGCTCTTCCCAGCCACCTGATGCCTCTGGGGAGGGGACAGCCAAAGGGGATAGGCAGCAGGGCTTGCAGAGAACTGGCTGCATCACTGGCAGCACAGGCATAGCTCACGCGACCTGCTACCTGTCTTGTCACGTCACTGTGAACATCTGCCACCACAAATAAAACAGCAAGAGAAAGGGAAAGCAAAAGGCCCTCTCTGAGCGGCATTCCAGCCCCAGGAGCGGCAGAGATGCGGCGCCTGTCATGCTGCATGAAAAACCTCTTTCATTAGTGGCAAGGCTGTAGCTCACATCTTGGAATCGCAGCTTTTCAGGGGCTCCACAGGCAGGCAGGCACAGCCCCATCTCCACAGGCGCCTGGGGAGCAGCCTGGGTATGGCTTTATATTGATAGAGAGCATCTCACTGACAAAACAAGGAGCTCAGGGCTTTGAAGCCCTTCCAGGAATCCTGATGCCAGCAGAGAAGGCTGCTTGCTGATCTCAGGAGAAAAGCCCCCTCTCCATCCTGCAGCCGTACAAACACCCACAGCTCCCTTCCTGGTCCTGGCGTGGGAGAGACACTCAGGCTGCCAGGAGGGCCAGGGCTGCCAGTCTGGACAGCTGTGGGAGAGAACCTTGGCACTAGAGAAAATCCAGTTTTCTTCATAAATTGTATCCCTCTCCCCATCTCTGTCCCGGGACAGCATTTCTTGGATGCTCAGCCACTGCAGGGCCAAGATAGAGCATCAACAGTGTGGGGCTGACAGCTGGTGTCACCTAGAGCTGGGTGGCAGCCCCATGACAAGGAGGGACCAGCTAGGGGGCTCAAGAACTGCAGGCAGAGCCACAGGCAGCGCTGATGGCAGGGCAGTGGGCAGGATTGGGAACAGGGCAACTGGAAGAGCAGAGCAGGGCAGCGGGCAGGGCTGGACTGTAGGCAGGACAGAGCAGGGCAGGGAAGTGACCAGAACTGCAGGCAGGGCAGGGTAGAAGGGAGCAAGGTGGCAGGCAGAGGAGGGCAGTGGGCAGAGCAGGGCAGGACAGAGCAAGGCAGCAGGCAGGGATAGACTGTGGACACGACAGAGCAGAGCAGGGCAGGGCAGCGAGCAGGACTGCGGGCAGGGCAGGGTAGGGTAGGGCAGACGAGAATCCAAGGCAGCAGGAAGAGGGTGGAGAGCAGAGCCAGGCAGGACAGAGCAGGGCAGCAAGTCGAACTGCAGCCANTCCCTGGTCCTGGCGTGGGAGAGACACTCAGGCTGCCAGGAGGGCCAGGGCTGCCAGTCTGGACAGCTGTGGGAGAGAACCTTGGCACTAGAGAAAATCCAGTTTTCTTCATAAATTGTATCCCTCTCCCCATCTCTGTCCCGGGACAGCATTTCTTGGATGCTCAGCCACTGCAGGGCCAAGATAGAGCATCAACAGTGTGGGGCTGACAGCTGGTGTCACCTAGAGCTGGGTGGCAGCCCCATGACAAGGAGGGACCAGCTAGGGGGCTCAAGAACTGCAGGCAGAGCCACAGGCAGCGCTGATGGCAGGGCAGTGGGCAGGATTGGGAACAGGGCAACTGGAAGAGCAGAGCAGGGCAGCGGGCAGGGCTGGACTGTAGGCAGGACAGAGCAGGGCAGGGAAGTGACCAGAACTGCAGGCAGGGCAGGGTAGAAGGGAGCAAGGTGGCAGGCAGAGGAGGGCAGTGGGCAGAGCAGGGCAGGACAGAGCAAGGCAGCAGGCAGGGATAGACTGTGGACACGACAGAGCAGAGCAGGGCAGGGCAGCGAGCAGGACTGCGGGCAGGGCAGGGTAGGGTAGGGCAGACGAGAATCCAAGGCAGCAGGAAGAGGGGGGAGGGCAGAGCCAGGCAGGACAGAGCAGGGCAGCAAGTCGAACTGCAGCCA
>WBMV01016006.1:1649228-1743060 GCA_013396655.1 Campylorhamphus procurvoides
GGAGCAAGGCAGAACACGGCAGTGGGCAGGACAGCGGGCAGGACAAGGCAGCGCCTGGCAGCGGGCTGGCTGTGCCGAGGGAGCGCGTCCCGCAGCCGCCCCCCAGGTCCGTGTTCGGGACCGTGTCCGTGTCCATGTCCATGCCCATATCCCTGTCCATGCCCGTGTCCATGTCCCTGCCCGGACAGCCGCCCCCCCCGCGGTCGCGCCCACGGGCGGTGCGGGCGGTGCCGGCGGGGCGGGGNGATGTGTTAGCCGGCGGATCGCACGGAAATATTTCTCCTTAGGAAGGAGACAGGCAGCCTCCTGCCGCCGTGGGGGGGCCGCAAGGAAAGAGGATTTAAAGAGCATCTTTGCCCCTTTGTTGGATGAGAAGGGCAGGGAAGGAACGGCAGGATGAGCACTAGCAGTGAGTACGGCTTCCTCTCGCCTCCGCTGTGGGAATGGGGCTGATACCGCACCGATCTGGCTGGGAGGAATTGGAAAGAAAATGTCATAACAGCGTTGACAAGCCTAGTGGGATGGAATTTTGGTTTATTTTCCTGCCTGCGTTTTGCTTTCTGACAGGGTCTGGTTCTGCTGGCCTGTCTTTCATGTGGGCTGAGCCGTGGTGCTTATCTCCACTGAGTACTTTTCTTGGCTTGTATTTCTGGGGTTTGGAGGGCAGATCATCGACTAAAATGTCGATACGCAACATGGTGAGGGCGAGCCAGGAGCGCTCTGACAGGCAGTAGTCTCACTTGCTGCTGCCACTGCCTGTGGATGAACGGGCATGGGGGAAGAGCCGATGGGGAGGAGGAGCAGGGAGAGACCCAGAAACCACGGACCTGAGCAAAGCACAGGTGCAATACTGAAAAACACGAACCTCCTGCAGCTGGGGATGTGGGTGTTTCTATTGTGTGTGAGACGGGGACAGAAGCACTCATGCGCTATGTATGAATTTCTAAAGAAGCTGAGCTTGGAAATGTGCTGCATAAGATGGGAACTGGCACCTGGTACTAGTCTGGTCACTTCTGGTTTTGTGTCCTTGTTGCAAAGTCTGGGGAGATTGATCGGGGTGATCAAGTCACAATCAATTCCTTTTTCCTCACTGATGTGATGTGTGACAGCTGTACCCACCTCGCTGGCACAGCTTTGATTCCCTGCCTTTAAAAGCAACTGGCTCATAGGCAAAGCAGTTGATGTTGGTGGCCACCTGAGGGGCTTCCTCCTGAGATAACCTGTCCAGAGAGGCCCCCCTGCCCCCTCCTGTGGGTCCTGGAGGGTGGGTGAAGAGAGGAGCACTTCCCTAGGCAGAAAGCAGAGCAGCAACTTCTCCGTTGCATTGGCGTGTTGAGATTTCTCAATCCGAGGGCTTGGGGTGGTTCCCAAGCAAAACACCGTGAAAAATGCCTTGGCATGCTGCAAGGCAACAGAACAGGTGATTCCAGCTCTGTTGGGCTGTGTCAAAAGCAAGAAAACTTTCCAGGTGCCCTCTGCACGAGCCACACCTGGGACAGGAGCAAGCCCCCTTCCCAGGGGACCAGGTAGGAAACAATAGGGACTGATTCTTTCCGAGCCTGCAGGATGCCTGATAACAAAGGGTCCTCCCTCTGCTCCTCTGGGTGATGAGCTCGGTCCCGTGCAGAGGGCTGTGGTGTCACTGTGGGGTCAGTGGCCAGCGCGGTCAGGTGGGACTGTGAAGCTTCCTCTAAGCCAATTTTGACAAATGCGTGTTGGTTCCTTTAGGGATTCCTTTCCAGTTCTTAATAGCTGGCTTAGCTGCTCATGGAGATAAGGGCTGTTTATGGTACTGGTGTGTTATAACTATCTGATTGTGCTGCAAAACTCCTTCAGCTGGGTCCTCCCACACACAGAGCGAGATGCCAGGGAACTAAACATGCTGCCTGCCTGCTGCTCTGACGTGACTCATGGGAAGAGGCCACTGGGCAGGCAGTGAATGCAGAGATGGGAGTCCCTTGGGAACTGCTCCTTCTGCTGCTGCTGCCTTGCTCTGTGGCCTTGGGCACCCTCACTCAGCCATGCCTCAGCTTCTGGATTTGCCAGCAGCAGGATGCTCCCATGGCTCTTGCCCAGCAATTTGGATGGCTTTGCAGTCTTTGCCTAAATATTGGCATTACCTCGTTCTAAGTAGCCATATGTTTTAGTAAAAGGTTTGGCAACTCTGTGACATCTAATCTCTTACTGTGCTGTGGGTTGATTACTTACAGATTACTCCTCCTCCCTTTGTGACCACATCAGGTAGAAGGGGTGTGCAAACCCTGCAAGGCAGTGGGCTCTGCCCTGTTAGGTTTCCCAGTAGCTGAGGTGCTCAGAGCAGGAATTGCCATACCCAAATGCTTGCTCATCTCTGTTCTTAGCAATGGCAGTCTTCTCCCAGCTGCTTCTGTGAGCAAGGGTGTGGGGCCACCTCTTTCATCAGCATGTTCTGTGACTGGTGTGAACATTGCCAAAAGCTGTCTCTCCCCTCTTGCTGCTGCCTCACCCAGCTCTGTGCATCATTTCCCAGACTGTATCCCTCAAATTCATCTGCCTGTGAGCCAAAAAAAAAGAAGCCCAGGATCCTTTTGTTGGTGCCCTCTCTGCCATCTCTGTTCCACCCCACTGATGCTACCTGGCAGTGATCTGTCATGGCTTTTTTACTCTTTGCTAGTGGCCAGTGGCTCAGGGGATCTTGATGCCACTTGTTGTCAGAGGCTTCCCAACCCTTCCAGGCATGGCCAGCTCTGCTGCTCTCTTCTTTGACTTTTTGTCTGTTTTTCCCCCATCCCCATTAGTGACTGAGGACTCAGATGTGGTTGGTTCCACCAGCAGGCTCAGGGGCACTCCAGCCTTCCCAGTCTGGTCTCTCTCTGATGCACAGGACCCTGCCTGTGTAGGTGGGAGGAGAGAGGGAGACAGTGAAAGAGGAGGAAGAGGATGAAGCCAGACTGTGCACTGGCTGATGATGTACAGGTGTACCTGTGGCTTCAGCACTAAAATTCTGGGGCCGGCAAATTGATGAGATGCTGCAGCTGAGGATAAAATGCCACCCTTTGATCTATGAATTCCCACCACTCCTTTCCATGTTGCTTGGTGCATTTTGATAACACTTCTCTCCTGTCTGAAGTTGATGTGAGGCAGAAAACCCGTGGCTGTGGGCCATGGCTGGCCTCAAGCCACGCTCTTGAGCAAAGCTATCTGGGAAGCCTCTGGGAGCCCTGGGTTGTACATCTTGGCTGTACAGCTGAACTTCTGGAGATGCTCTATGCACAGCACACAGGTGTCTTACCTACCCTTGCTGAGGGGACAGGGGATTTATTTTTCACCTTGGTGTGGGTCCTGGGGTTGGAGGCCCTGTGTTGTCATTTCTCCCACAATGAAGGCAAAGCCATATAGAAGTCTTGCTTTAAGGTGAAGAGAAAAAAAGCCCTTGATCTCAGGCATACACTCATATCCTGAGGCTGCAGAGCAGAATAGATGGCCCTGAGGGTGCAAGGGTGTGCTGGCTGGGAAGGTGGCTTTTCTATCTGGGCTCCCCAGGTATGCAGTGAGCATTTGGAGGGCACAGTGTTGGTATGTACATTAGCTATGCTATTGCTGTTTCTCACTCTGGTTAGCACTGTTAATTGGTTGCAGATGGATTCATACCTTAGTAAACAGGCCTATGGGTGCTGCTTGGCATTTCCATTGAAGCTGGAGCTTGTAGTACAAACCCTTGCTCAAGAGAACATCCCTTAAAATCATCCCTTGAAATCTTCTGTGTCTGCATCCAACATTCCTATTGGAATCTGTGCAGGGAGTTTAAGGTGATCAGTGCTGTGTTTGTGCTCATTAAAAGGCAAAGGGTTGAAGCTGTCATTTCTCCAAGGATTTAAGACTCCCTGAAATGAGTGTGAATAGTGCCTTCTGCTGTTTTGGAGGGAGCCACCAGTTTTGGGTGCTGCAAGTCTGTGAAGTGACTACTGTCTGTGAGTAGGGGTCACTCCAGAGGGACCCATGGGATTTGCGCATCATCTCTTTTGCTCCAGCTCTGCTGGAGTGGGAGAGGGGCTGCTGAAGTCTTGGCACTGGTCCTTTCAGGAGCAAGGTGCCCCTTGTCTTTGCTCAGACCAGCATGGCCCAGAAAAATTCACAACTCCTGGGGAGGTGAAATCATGGAGAGCTCCTGGGTCAAACCAGGTTTGACAGGATCTAGATCAGAGTGGCAGTGGGTGATTGGGACTGGCTCAAAAATTAGAGGTCTTCCAGACTGCTTTGTCCAGCATGCACCCTTGGAAAGGAAGGCTAGAATCTGTCCCCACGGCAAACTAATTCAGGGTGGGGTGAGCCAGTGCCATTTATCCCTCATCCTTTTTCCTCTGAGCAGCTGACAGCCTCTCAGAGCATTGCGAGCTCTTGCAGGGGATTTGGTATGCCAAGTGGAAAGTTTCCCCAGACCATCCCAATCCCTGGCACTTCTCAAATTCCTGCCCAACTCTCAGAAAGCCAGGAAAAGTGACATGAGGAAAGGCTGGACAGCTAAGCATTTGGGCAGGAAGACTTCATGACAGATACTGATGAATGCAGCATGTTTGCCTGGTTATTTTTGTCTTTCCTAAATCATGCTCCCTGTTACATCGTGATCCACTAAGCATAATTACCCAGTAATCTCTAGGCACATGTGGTTACAAGGTGTTTACCAGCAAACTCTATTAAGTCCCTGTGTAATTAAAGAGGGATCACATGGTGCTGCACATCTCTGGGAGCTCCAGCTCTGCTCTGCAGGCAAGTGATTCACCAGGTTTCCCCACCCTGTGGGACAGGACATACTGAGGAGGACACGGAGTTTTCTTCCTGTGCTCAGAAGTGCAGTGAACCCAGAGGGATCAGCCTGTTGATGTGATGAGCAGTTTGTTTTGCAGAATTTGGGCACCAAGGGGAAATCCCAGACTCTGCCCACATTTTGGTCCTCTCAATTAATACCCAGGCCTGACTCTGCTGCCACAAACAACCAGATATAAATTGTCCCCTCTATTCTCTTAGGCAGCCTGTCAAAGGGACAGTCATCCATTGCATTTGCTTTGGTGCCAGAAAATTCACATCCCAGGCAGCATCTCTCTGCACTCAGGCTGGTGGATGGACTGTTCTCTCCCCCAGCTTTATTCAGGTTCTCCTGCAAACCCTCTTTCTTGGCAGCTTGCCCTTTGAAGAGCAGAAGCCATGGAAAGTGGCCCTGCAGGCCAGCAGAGTGTGTGCTGTAAGGTCAATTGAAGCAATTGAATTATTTCAAGGGCCTACCATGCTCTTATAAAATAAATAGCACATTTTCTAGTGATAAAGTGATGATTGGTTTAGCCAGATAATGGTATTTGTGATGCCAGCAGGCTGGACTAATGACAGGCTGCCCTGGTATCAGCAAGGAGTCTGTGTGGTGCTGCCTTTGCTCTCTGCAAAGCTGGGAAGGAGGGAAGGCAAACCCACCAAGTTCCTGCCAGACCCTGCAGTCCTGTCCTGATGGTGCTGTAATGAAGTTGTTGGAATGTCTAATTAGATATTCTTTGTCTAAATACATCAGTGCCTCAGTTGTGAGCACTGCAGGACGTCCAGAAAGTATCCTGGGGATAAACTGGTGATGGCAAGAACTTGGGCAGAGAGTGATGGGGAGAGGAGAACTTTGGAGGATGAAAGAGAATGAGGAGTGACCACAGTGAGTATAGGGAAGGCAGAGCCCAAGTCTGGGTGCCTCAGGCTCAGAGTTTGGTTGTGAACAGTTCGGGGCAAGGCTGGCAGGGTGACTGGCAGCCTACAGCATGGAAAGGGGTTCTTGCTTGGAGGACAGGCAGTCCCAAGTCCTGCTGTGCCCAGCTCCTCTGCCTCTGGAGTCTGTGGGCTCAGTACATCACTGGGGGAGTGCAAGAGCTGGAGTGCTCTGCTGCACAGCCCCAGTGGACATACCTCACTTTCTAGGAAAGGGCTGTCTTGAAGCTTAGCAGGACCAAACTGATCTATCACAGCAGCAAACTCAGATGCACTGTTCCCATTTATTTGGTGGTGGCTCAGGTATTTGATAGGCCACAGTTTATATGTGCATTTTTCAGCTCAGGTATAGTTTTCTGAATGCTTTATCAGTATCAGCCATAAGCCCTGGCCTGGGAATTGATGTGCTTCCTCCATTGCCTGAGGCGAAGAGCAGAAAGAAAAAGGAGCTGGTTCTCTGGTTTCCTTACACATCCTGTCTGACCTTCCTTTCTTCTTACCCTTGCTGCCCTGGCAAGGTCCTCTGAGCCCCAGGCATCATTTGTTTTTCTGTTCATGGACATTTTACTCCAATTCCATTTGGAATCATCTTCTTTCTGAGACTTGTACAGCAGGGAAAGTCCTTGGGAGAATGTTTCTCTAAGGAACAGGACAGTGTAAGAGGAGAGCAGGTGCTTGAGGCTTTGACACCATCCCATTGACTTCTGTTTTTTCTTGGCAACAAGTGGTACATCTTGGAGAGCACTACACTGCTGTGGGGCAAGAAAGGCTTTGCTGGTGCAAAGGGAGCCCTTCCTCAGCATGGCTGAGGCTGAGTCCACTGCAATCAGAATTTAAGTTTCAGGGTTTGACCTGTTCTCACCACAGAGTTATGTGACTGTGTCTCAGATACACGTGGCCAGGCTGCAGAGATCAAACAAACATAATATAGACCAGGACTCAGTGTGAGCTCCAAAGTCCATGTGCCAGGTCCTGTGGTACAGCCCCCCTCAGAAACATGCTTGTAGCATCTCTCTTGTGAAGGCACATTGCAAGGCCCTGCCTGTTCTTCCCAGCATCCCACTTGTACTACCAGCCCTGGAGATCATAAATCACAGAATGGTTTGGGTTGGAAGGAACCTTAAATATTACCTTGTTCCAAGCCCCTGCTATGGGCAGGGACACCTTCCACTGGCCCAGGTTGCTCCAAGCTCCCTCTAACCTGGCCTTGAACAATTCCAGGGATGGGGCAGCCACAGCTTCTCTGGGCAACCTGTGCCAGGGTCTCACCACCCTCAGAGTAATGAATTTCTTCCTAATATCTAATCTAAACCTTCTCTCTTTCAGTTTGAAACCATCCTCCTTGTCCTGTCACTACATGTTTTTGTGAATCTCTCCAAGATATTGCTGCTGCTCTCTTGGCATCCACCTGCAGCCCTGGGGACCATGTTGTGCAGAGGTGTCCCAGGGAGCCCTGCCCAGCCCAGATACTTGCTGGTGAAGGGGAGCTATTTTTAAAGTCGCTGGGGAGCTGGGTGGGTCGTTCTCTGGTTCAGAAGCCCTTGCTGGGACATGCTGGGTGCTGTACTGGGGATCTCCCAGTCACAGCTGCTCCCCAGCCTGGATTCTTAGTGGAGACAGAGGGTCCCAGCAGGGTGGATATCCCAAGCTGGCTGTACTTGACCCCCTGGCTAAGGGCTTTTCCCTGCTACAAGCTTTAGAAAATGAGGATGAAAGGAATCTGCATGTGAAATCTGTTCTGCTTTGCTTTGGGAGCTGCAGCCCATCCATGCCCCAGAGCTGTATGAAAGGCAGCTGCCTCCCACCAGCAACCCCTCTCTGAAGAAAGCAGCTTCCTTGCCTTGGCCAATAGGAGCAGAGGTGTTGGATCAGGGCTTGTCTGGGAGCTACTGCTGCCCTGCCTCTCTTGCTGGTAAAATAACCTCTGGCTGCACTGGCCCCAGCAGTGCTTGGCTGGGGTGGTGAGTGGCTTTCTCAGCAGGCTGGTGTGTCTGCAGGGTCTGCACCAGCCAGGATGCCTGTGTGTGACAGGGGAGCAAACAGGTCTCAGGGCTCCCAGAAGGACCTACCCCAGGTGCCCATGGTGAAGCAGAGATCAATAGTCAGGTGCTGGGTACAGCAAAGGCATGGGAAGGTTCTCCTTAAAGCCAAAGTCCCCAGAAATGGGGGCTGGAGCAGGCAGAGGTGCCAGAGCCCCTCCAGAGGTGGTGCAGACCCCACTTACTCTGAGTACCCAGCCCAAATGCAGCCCATGTGGGGCAGAAACCTGTGCAGGGCCACGGGAGCCAGGGCTGGGCTGTGCAGCTCTGCACCGGCATCTCCTGCGTCCTGTGCAGGCAGCTCTGCTCCGGATTTTCTCTCTCTCTGCTCGGATCACAGCAGCCCTCGAGTGTGATCGAGTACAGGCTTCCCTGGCGCTCGTCTGCACTCGGATCACGGCTCAGCGCTGGTCCCTGCAGACTCTCCTTCCCTCTGCTGAGCCCTGGAGTGTCCCTGCTCATCTCCTGCCTCCCCTCTCTGCCTCGGCACCTTTCACATCAGCTCCTGCTCCTCAGAGGATGAAAAAGGTGGGGCAAGGTAAGGTGAGCTCTCTCTTACCTCCAGCGTGCTATAAATAGCCACGTCACCCAAGCATCGTCTGAGAGGGATGTGATCAAGTTCGGGCTCCTTGGGGACCCGGTGCCTCCGTCGAAGTGCCCCGACGTGTCGTCGGATTAGCACACAGCGGGACACCCCTCAGGTTATGCACAGCCTAATCCCAGCTGGCAGCCACCAAAGCCGCTGGGTCAGCGTGCCCACACCTCTCTGGCAGTGGCAGTGTGACAGCTTGCACCGGGGAGCCTTCTTTCTTGTCACCTGCTTTTGGCTCTTGCCAAGCTGTGTTGGGGTGCAGGCGGTGTGGAGAGGGCAGGGTGACGGGGTGTCTTTGGTATATGTGTGTCAGGCAGGGTGATGGGGTGTCTTTGGTATATGTGTGTCAGGTTGCTGGCCAGACTTCTAGGACAGAAAGGGAAGGCAGCTGTTCTTCAGGGAATAACCAGATAAAGGAGAGAAAAGGGGTTTGTGGTGTTGATGGATCGGGAAAGCCTTAGTCCTCCCTGTCTGTCCAGGCTGTTGGCAGATGCTCAGTTTGTGGGTCAGGCTGTGCCTTTGGAGGCAGTTTTGCTGACATTTCCCTCACCTCTTGACCATGAACCAAGCAGTATAGCAACTTCCAGGTGTGTGGGCATACAGGGAGAACCACAGCCATCTCTTCAGCAAGGAGACCCTCATTCATCTGCTGGGAGATGCTGAGGCATGAAGCTGGATGATCCCCAGCTTGGAGCCTTTTAGCAGTGAGCAGAATCATCCCTTCATACACCCAGTTGCTACTTGAAAGGACTTGCAGTGTTGTCCCTCCATCTGACCCAGCTGCCTTTGGGAGTGGAGTGAGCTGGACCTGATGCTTTCCCTCTGGAACAGGAGATGCCTGGGTGAGCTGACAAGGGAGAGCTGAGAAACTAAGTAAGAATATATTCCCCTCACCTGCTTTTGGTGGGGGGGAAAAAAAGTCACTGCCTGCATGGTGAGTTATGTGGTGATGGCTCTTTGTGATGGGCTACATATAAAATCCCTTTCATCCCTGAGGATGCTACTCGTTGAAAGCTTTTATGGCATCTTAAAAATAGCCACAGAGGGGGAGAGAATGAGAAGATGGATAGGTAGGTGGATCCCTAATAAGGAGAGAAGAGGAAACAGCTAGAGAGGGAATGGAAAGACTTTAGTGAACGGCATGTGAGTGATTACTGAGGGAGGGGATGGTGTGGTCATACCGAGCCGCTGAGCTGCATGCCCAGCGGGAGCAGGAAACCCTATAAAAAGCCTGGCTGTGAGATATGTTCCTTGCACGTGCTGGGGAGAGGGATGGGGTGAGCATCAGCTTGGGCTGTCTCTCCTGCAGGCACTCACTACATTCTACAAGTAGCTGTTAAAAATAATCTGTGACTCTTGAATGGCTGGCCAGGGCTGGCTGCAGCTGCTGCTCCTTCGTGATTCCCCAAACAGCTCCAAGCTAATATGTGCTCCTTTCCTGCCTCGAGGCTCAGGCTGAGTGCTTTGCCTGGGAGCTGATGGATGAGGTCAGTCCTAGCCCTGGATTTCCCTGCGGTGGCCTTTCCCACCTGGGCTGTGCTCCAGGAAAGATGCTGAAAGCTGCTTCTCTGCTCTGTCTTCTGGCTTTCTGCTGCCTGACAGCTTGCAGGGCCGGGAGGCGAGATCTGGTGGTGGTGGGACTGGGGCTCAGTGAGGACACTGTTCCCCAGTGCCTGGCTGGAGCAGCAGTCCCAGAGCTGCTGGCAGGAGTCCCCTGGAGTGGGACAGTCTAGTTCTGCCGTGCGTCACTGCCAGCACAGCGTCTCCCTGGTCTAGGCAAGCAGCTCCAGGCCCTTTGCTGTGCTTGTGGCAGCTCCCCCCATCACTCAGGGAAGATTACACAGAGTGTCTCCAAGAAATGCTAATTGCTTTGGCTTGCGCTTGGTACAGCAGAGCCACTGGGCACTCAGAGCTCTTAGTCAGCTTAGAGATCTGCCAGATCCTTCCTCTCCCTCTCCTGGAGAGTTGGTGAAGGTCTGCGGTGGCTGTTGCTGATCCCCACATCCCTGGGCCCCTTCTTGTTCTCAGGCTGGCCCAGACCTGAGTCCCAATATCCAGTGGCAGAAGGCACTGTGAGCTCTCTCCAGGATGTTGCAGCCTTAGGGTGCAACACCCCAAGCTCAGCCCCTGGCAGGTACAGTGTGGAGTCAGATACACCCCTTGTGCTTCAGGGAGGGTGTTTGGAGGAATAACAAGAAGAGTTTCGCATCTTGGGGAATAAGGATGGAGACTGTGCTCTGGCAGGAGCCATCAACACTCCTCTGTCCTCCTGGACCCCTGGGATGCTGCTGCCCACCACTGCTCTGCCACTGGCAATAAAAGCCCTGTGCAAGTGGGCTTACTGGTGCAGGCTCCTGAGAAGCCTTCCTTGGCTTTGCCACTGCTTGAACTGCAGGGGAAAATGCTGCTAACAAGACTCCTCTGTCAGACTCGCCAGCCTGTCATATCCAGGCTGTCTCCCTCTTGCTTTCTTGTCTGTTTTATTTTTTACCCTTCCTGATCAGCTAGGCAAGAACCCAGGGAAGCAGAGATTGGGATGGATTGGCCCTGCCTGGCTTGAGTCTGGGGGATGGTGAAACTGGAGGGCGTGTGCTGCCTGGTCCTTGCACTGGCCTCTTGCAAAGGATTGATCAGCACACTCATCTGTGTGCTCATCTTGCTGTATTTCTCAAGCTCACAGCTGTTTGACACTCTTGCATGGGAGCTGAAGTCCAAGCCCAGCCACTGTCTGTGGGTGCTGAGGCCTCTTCCTACCTCCTTTGCCAAACCCTGGGTAGCCTCCTCCCTGGGAAGGGTGGAAAGGTGTTTCTTGTCCTGTCTGTCTGCTGTGAACTCTGAGGAGCTTCTCGCCTGGTCTGAAATAACTTTTGGAGGTTGCAGGTGCTCTGAGTGTATCCTGCAGGTGTCCCGAGTAAGGGGACTGGCCAGGAGGGGACACCTGCAGCTACCCCAGCCCTCACTGCCTGCTTGGCTGGTCAGGTGGCATAAAGGGTCCAGTTTGGGAAATAATTCTGTTCCTTGGCAGGCAGGTTTTGGCTCATTTAATCAAAAGCGTGCACAACAAAGCACGTGTTCATTTTCCCCTTCTGAAAGGGGACTTGTTCCCTGGAAAGTGCCAGCTCTGCTGGGCCCATTGATTGCCGGTTAATTGTCGCTAATGAGGTGCTGGGAGAAGTGGCTTCCAGAGGCTGTTGGGGACAGACTGTCGCTTCAGCTTGGGAGGGACATCTCAGCAGGGAAGGGAGCGGTGACCTCGGCGTGGGTGCGCTGAGCTGCATGAATGGGTTTGTTAATGAAGGATGCTCCGATTCCTGTGCCTGCAGCACGGGAGGACAACGCTTAGCCCTGACTCTGGAGCCGAGAACCTGGAGGGTTAAGAGGATCTCCGGTGCTTACTGTACCCAGATGGATTTATTTACGTATGTGGAGCGGGGAGGTGGGATGGGGAATGCTAAACTCGCCCTGCCCAGGAGGGGAGGGTTAAATCTCTGGTCCATGGCAGGGGCTAAGGGCTGCTGGGCAGCAGGACCCGATGCCAGGGCTTGGCTGGTTGCCTCCAGCATGACGGCTGAAGGCTGTTTTTCCCCCAGCCCTGATGAAAGGCACCAAAGGCTTTTAGCAGGAGACAGCCGTGTCTGCCTGCCTGATGCTCCCCACGCTGGCAGCCCCCCTTCCTTTTGAAGTCGAGTTTCTGGGCGTACGCAGGAGCCAAGGAGAGCACGAGTGTGGGAAGGAGGAGGGGGAGAGGATTACGTGTGCCAAACCCCTCGTACACTCATGGGAGTTCATTGTTCTAGGTGTGCCTTGTCCTGCCATGTCCCCCTCTGTCCCCAGCCTGGTTTGTCCTTACCCAGCACCACACCCTGATTGGCACCTCTTGGTCAGCCCCGTGTTCCACTGGCTGATGCTCAGGATGTGAGTGGGGGCGATATTAAGCCCACTTGGGAGTGTCACACTGGTGCAGAGGTGTGCTTTTACCTGTGGTGACATCCCCATGCCATAGAGGGGATGGGGACCCCTCTCCCAAAGCAGCAGCTTTCTGGGTGCCCATCACCTGCTCCAGCAGCTCCCGTGGCATCTGTGCCAGTCACTTCAGTGGTTCCTCTCATCTTCTCTTTGCTAAAATGGCTGAGCTGGTTTACCCAGTGCTTTTTCTGAGAGTTTTCTCAGTTTTTCTTCTGTTCCTGCCAGGTTTCTGTGTACAGCAAACCCCACTGACCTCTACCTGCTCTATGGATACCAGCTCTTGTTTCTGTGGCTGGTGGGCTTGAGGCACCAGCCCAGCACTTGCTCTCTGCTTGCAAGAGGCTGTGTCTGTGTTTACCATTCAGGGCGGCTCTGCAGAGGGGGAGCTTCCCTCTGAGATTTGTTATTTCATTAGAATAAACAGCCAAGTGGGATGTTATTTTCCATTCCAGCTGAGAGAGGTTGTAGTTGCTGCTTTTTGACCCAAACCCTGATGACTGTTTTTTAATTCTCTGCCTTTGAAGTGGGACAGAGAAACAATAGTGGAGCATGTGGTTGCAGCTTGTGTTCTTGCAGCACAAGGGCTTATGTCAATGTATTTGTAGTTGCACCGCTACTCTGACCTTGAATTAGGAATTCAGGTGGGTCCCAAGCCATGCAATGAAGTGTCCTGTACTTTGTCCTCTGGTGCCTCCAAGCTCCTTTCAGAACTAGCTATGGAGATTGCCCACTGTTGTGGTTTGGGGTTAACTACTACTCTGAAGGGTCTTGGTGTTTTGACCCCTAAAATGCCTTCTTGGGGGCTCAGGAGATGAAGGCAACTCTTCTCTGCTCAGGAGGTAGCAGGACAAAGAGCTGGCACAGCTGGGCTGAGAATTGTGCCTGTATCCCAAAACTGGGGCGGAGAGGGAGAGCCCAGAAACAGCATGATGTGTGTGGTATGCTGTGAGCCAATCCATCTGTGCTGATGGAAGAAGGAAGGTGCTGAATAACCTGGCTCTGGCATCCATCCATCCATTACCTTAAGGGTCTCTTCAGTTTGAGGTTTGAGAGCTGCCTCAGGATGCAGAAGGGCTCTTTGCAAACTTCTGGGTCTCTGACAGGTGCCACCTCCTGCACTGCAGTGAAACATTCACAGGACAGCCTCGGGTTGCCAGCCTGGGAGCTGGCAGGGGGACATGCCATGTCCTGGAGAAATCCTTTGCTGGGACAGTGGGCCAACAAAAAATGTCGTAGTGATGCATTCAGTGCACACCTTGGGTCACTTTGCTGAAGGTCGTCCCAAGGTGAGGAGCTTAAAGGCAGCTCTCCATGTTCCACAACAGTTGTTTTCTCACTCCATCACTCCCTCCTTTCCCAGCCTTTGCTCCATGACTTTAGACTATTTGCTTTTCCTCCTTTTTTTTCCCCCCTTCACCCCACCTTCCTTTTCTCTTTCTTTTCTCTGTTTCTCTCCTGTCAGCTTTGTTCGCCTGCCTGTGTACTGTGGTTGCCATGGTGACTGCCAGAGCATCTCTGCATCCTGGAGTAGTGGTCCTGTGCTTGCCCTGGCCATGGGGAGTGGCAAGGCACCTTCCTGCCCCTCAGAGGGACCATCTCCTGCATCCTTCCTGGCATGGAGGTGCTTGAGGACATTCCTGTGGCATGTCCTGGTGGAGTGGAGAGAATAGGGCATAGAGTGGCCCTCACCATCTCAGGATGGGGCTGTGCAGCACCTTGTGCAGGGGGTTAGTGAAGGAATCGGCAGGGCTGGCTCCATGGCACAGCTTTGTTAAAGCCTCTTTCTGCCAGAAATGTTTCAAAAAATATTTGATAAATACTTTTTAATGAACAAACACTGCTTGAGGAAAATAGAGGAGCTGCTGCAGCACAAAGAGTCCCCACAAAGAGATACCACCACCTGTCAGCTGTGAGGAGTATAAAACTATAGAAATTATAGAATCACAGAATGGCTTGGGTCAGAAGGAAACTTAAAGATCATGTACTTCCAACCCCCCTGCCACCATCAGGGACACTTTCCACTAGACAAGGTTGCTCCAAGCCCTGTCCAACCTGGCCTTGAACATTTCCAGGGATGGGGCAGGCACAGCTTCTCTGGGCAACCTGTGCCGGAGCCTGCCCACCCTCACAGGGCAGAACTTCTTCCCAGTATCCAATCCTGCTCTCTTTCAGTTTGACACCACTCCCCCTTGTCCTGTCACTACATGCTCTTGTAAATAGTCTCTCTCCAAATACAAATACAGAGCTGCATTTTGTTGCATGATATGTCCATGCTTTCTCTCTGGATTAAGCTTTCTTTTCCATCCTAGGAGCCATGCTTTTTCTTCCTGTTGAGATCACCTAGCAAGTAACTGTGGTGACTTGGCCAGGCTCAGGCCCCTGGGCTGAAAACCTCCCTGTGCCTCTGGGCAAAGTCTGGATTGTAGATCTTGCCTTTGCCCATGACATGTAGAAGACTAAGGCTGTATTGCCTGCCCATGGTCTGGTGTGGGAAGAGACCAGTGGAGTTGTGGTTTGGAGGCAGAGTGCAGCTTGGGGCCTTCTCGTGCCAGTTTGCAGATGACAATGTATCTTTTCAGTATTTGTCAGAATTTGTGTCCCTTTCATGAGATAATTAGGATGACTTGTTATTAGCTGATTACTGGGGAAACACATTTACTGAGGATTTATTCTGGAAACAACATTAATCTTCTGTATAGCTACTAAACCCCCATATATAATCTGATTTTGATAATCAATTGCTATTGCACCCCTCCTATAAATCTCAATTAAATGCACATTTAATTCACATAAAGTTGCCAGATTTGCTTGTTCATTTCTGTCCTGCTGTTTGCCTCGGGCAGATGTCTGTGTATGTGCAAACTCAAGTCTGTTTATCAGACAGCCTGAAACCAGAATATGGTTTGCCAAGGCAGAACAGTTACAGGAACAGTGACGTTCCTCTCCTGTGGTCCCACATGAACAACCTGGCACATCCTGGCTTCCTGCTACTAGTGCTGCTCAGACACATGTGCTTCAGAAACACTGCTGTGCCTGGCCATTCCCCACCCTTGTCTTTGTGCTGGGGGTGGCAGGGAGGGAAGCAGAAGCAGCTGTAGGAGGCTGTGCCTCTGGAGCATCCTGGGCTTCCCCAAGGCACAGGGCTGTGAGTGCACAGGGAGGAGAGAAGCAGTTCCAAAACCCATGTGGGGGCTTTCAACATCACTTGCCTAGGATGGAAACTGAGGCTGTGTAGGGGTTGTTTGAGTCCTGACCAGCCCTGGGCCCGCTGCAGTGACTTTCCAAGCCGTACTGCTGGTGGATGGATCAGAGGGACAAATTGGACACAAGATGCAGGGAGAAGGTGGCTGACCCTGGACCAGCAGGATGTGATGCTATGAACTTCCTTCAGAGTGGGAGGGAGATTCCAGGCATCAGCTGAGCTCTGTTTGTTGTTGGGGTTCATTTTGTCTTGTTTTTGCAGCTAGAGCACCCCAGGGAGGGCAAAGAGAGCTGGGTCAGTGTGACAGAGCTCTGGTGATGTGGTTCCATGCTGGAGACCCAGCAGGAGGATGAGAAACCTCCTGCTGCCTTTCATGGAATGGGGTTTTGGTCTTCACCTGTCATGGTTGGGATGGCCATACTCACCTGTGCTGCTGGGGTACTGGCCCTCCCAGCTGCCAAGGCTGGTGGTGTTTGGAAAGCAGCACTCCCATCCCTGCTGCTTGTGCCAGGGAGCTGGGAGCGTCAGTTTGGGCTGTGATGATCCTGATGATGGGGACTGCACTAGGGGAGCCATAAAAGAAGTGATAAAGCTGTTCGAATTGCTGGGAAGACGTCTATTAAGATCTCCTCCTGAGCCTGGCTGGAGCCCAGCCTGCTAATTATGGTGGTAGGGGAAATACACAAACATACAGATGGTAAGAAGAACAAAAACTGCTGTCTTTTAATAGCGAGAGCTTCATTTCCGGCCAACTGAAACCCACACGTGGCAGAAGCTAAACATTAATGGCTTTGGGTGAGATCAGCTCTGCAGGAGCTCTTGCAGAGCTCAGGGGGGATCTGCCTTTCTGAGAGCAGCAGGATGGACCTGAGCCTGCAGCAGCTGCCAGTGGAGGAATGGGGATGCCAGGCTGCAGTGGTGTCTGGCTGTGCACACTGACGTGTGCTAGAGACAGCCACGAGCAGGGCTTGCAGGTACAGGCTTCCAAAAGCCCAATGCGGGCTCTGCAGTGAGGTGGACTGTGGCTGCTCCAGTCTTCTCTGTCCCAGGGACTGCTTACTGAATCTCTGCATGATTGGGAGGGGGTTTCCTTCCTCTGAACCTACCTTTTACCTCTGGTAGGTGGGCTGGGACAGTGGCTTGCAGAGAGGCCTTGGATGCTGCCGTGGGGCACTTGCTGCTGGTGGTGCACCATGTTCAGGTGCTGCTGCAAGGAGAGCATCCCCTTTGGGGTACCCTTCTGTTGGCTCTCACAGTGCCAAGGGGCTGTGTGTGCCCTTCAGAGGGTGTAGACGATTCTTTGTCCCGTGGATTTTTAACCCAAACACCAACAGTAAGGATGGAGATACACATCAGGTAGCAATGGGCTGGTGTTGGGGTGTTTTCTAGTACTGTCCTAGGGAGCCTGCAGGTCAGCATGTCTGATGCTCTGTGCTGTCCTGCAGTGCTTGGGGTGCCTGAAACACCACAAAGAATGCACAGAGATGTGGTGAATTCACCATCCCTGGAGGTGTTCAAGAAATAACTGAACACTCAGTGCTCTGGTGTAGTTGACAAGATGGGGATTGGTCAAAGGTTGGACTCCGAGGATCTTGGAGGTCTTTTCCAACCTAAATGATTTTGTGAAACACGCTGGTGGCCCTTGGGTTCTCCCTGGTACAGGTCTGTCCCCCACTGCACCCCACCACTGGCACAGCTCCGGTGCCTGCTGTGTTCCCCACTCTGCCACCCATATGCATGGCCAGGTGTCTCAAATAAGCTCCATGGGGGGTGAATACAATCTTTTTATGACCAATTAAAGGCTCCATTTGCTACCTTTAACAGAATTAGAGTGGGGATCACAATAGATTAAGGAAAGCAGTAAACACCCTCTGTGCCACAGGGACCTGCAGGGGCTCTGCTGAGCTCTGACCTGGAAGGGGTTTGCGCAGTTTTTGTGGGATGCTCTGTATTAGTGGACTGCAGGAGCATGTTTTGTCTCTTCTGACCCAGTGGTTTGCAGGGAGTTTGATGGTTCAGCAGGGCTTCAAGGGGATGTGGCAGTGCCCTTCCTGATGCGGCCCCAGGACAAGTTGCCCCCCCTACCAGGATCACAGCTGAAAGAGATCCCAGTTGTTTTAAAAAGCACCTTCCCAGGATATAAGAGTGGGTAGAGGAATTTGGAGCCTGCCAGGGAAGCTCCTGATGGTGTTTTACCACCAGTCCTGAGCTGTAATTCATCCCCTGGAATGGGACTGGCTGGGTGGCGGCTGGTCTTGAGCCTCCCATCCTTCTGAGCACGTGCTGATGGCATTGAAATTGCTCTGTAATATATATCCCTTCCACGCATCCTATTTATGGGGAGATTGTCCCCTTTGTGACGCCAGGGCTCACTTTGCCAGCTGTCACCCCCAGTCCAAATTCTCATTTCATTGCATTAATATCTATACAGTGTCTCTGGATGAAGATTTGATTTCAGTTCACTCCCTGGAGTAGAAAGAGTTAAAAATAGCAAATCCAACACCCCTCATTCCCTGGCTATGACGCAGTCTCCCAGGTTGGAGTTACAATGCCAGCATGAATATGGTTTAAAATAAAACAAGTGAGTGTTCAAGACTCTGTAGAATAGGATATTCAAGCTCCATCCTGGAGAAATGACATGGAGAAGCTTCTGGTCTTCTAACCTGTGCTTGCAAAAGGCATGAATTTTTCTCCCTTGCAGTGCTTGTGTTGGCCAGATAAATGATGCTGCACACAGAGCGATTAGTGGAGTAATACAGGAGGTTCTCAGCTCATCAGGGAATCAACCGCTCGCAGAAGAAACCAGGAAAAAATGAGCTCAGTGCATTATGGTTTGGGGCTGTCTTTCCAGAGCATCACACGCAGACCACCTTGCCAAGTATCGGCCGGACATCAAACTCAACAATTGGGGCAGGGATGTGCTGGACTCAGGAGCATTGAGGCTCCTGTGAAGTAGCAGGGTGCAGGCACAGACTGACCGGGTGGATCCTCTCCCAAAAGTGGTACCAAACTATGTAAGCAACAGTCTGCTGTAAGGTGGCGGGTTGCCAACCTGGCTCTGCCTCTTCTACTGGGGCCCTTTCTCTGATCTGGCGTAGAAAATCCTAAATCCCCACATTTTTCACTCTCAGGCGCTGCCCTAGTTTAAAAATGTCAGCTCCTGGCTTTCTTTGTAATATTTTAAATATAGCATCCTTTATGTTTTTGATGTATGCACCATATGTTTTGGAAACTGCAACAAAATCCATTGGACTTGAGAGTGGAGGTTAAAGGGAAAAAGCATTTCCATACGGGAAGCTGCAAATACAGAACACAGCAGCAAACAGAAAATCCCTCCATGCATCAGCCAGAAATAAGCTCCTTTCTGTCCTGGCTGTCTCCGGCGCGTTCGTGTGCGTGAGAGGAACGAGCCTGAATGTTTCCATTGTGTCATCCCCTGTCCTGGACACCCTGGCACTGACTCTGCAGCCCCCTCCCAGGCTCAGCAGGAGATGCCACCATGTCTGAGACCATCTGACAGCTCCTTTGCCCTTTCCCTTCCTTGTAAGCCCCTTTACTGCTTTCTGTTTGGGTTTTTGGGTGGGTTTTTCTTCAGCTGGGGTGGGTTCCTCCTGCTAAAGCTCGCCCAGGCGTCTGCCTCTCTGGCTGGTGGCAGTGGGTGGGCTTTGGCAGCAAGGGGAGAGTCCCCCGGGTTCCCTGCACTCCCACACAGCCCGAATTGTCTCCCAGCACTAAACACAGACTCTATTTAGCAGGAAATCTGGCCTCAGCAAAATGATGAGCTAAGGGTTTTCATCTCTTGGCCAGGACCTCAAGTTTAGACTCTGCTACTATGCACATCTGGCACCCCTCAACTTTAGGACTCAAGGGTATCCCTTGCATGGACCCCTCAAACCTGTCCAGCCCAGTTAGAGCTGAAAATAGCATCGTGTGGGCTGGGGCTGGGGCCAGCCCACAGTCAGGGTCACTCCTCTTGTGTTCTCACAGGCTGAGGCTGCTGGGTGAGCTGCTTGGCTGTGGCTCACCCACTTGTCACGCCTCATGAATAAAATCCGGGGGAGGAGATGGGCTTTGGCCAGTGCCTGGCTGCCAAGTAGGCTGTCTCCCTCGAGACCACCCTGCCAGGTCCCCTCCCTAGGTGGGCAGGAGAGAGGCTGGGCTGGCCAAGGGCAGCAGTGGGGCTGCTAGGACCCATGGGTGGCCCAAAACTCCAGCTGGGAGTGGCAGCTCAGGTTTGGCCCCATGCTCAGATGGGATACAGTGGCTGTGTGTACTGAGGGAGGGAGATGTCATAAAATCATGGAATGGTTTGGATTGGAAGGGACCTTAAAGATCATCCAGTTCCAACCTCCTGCCATGTGCAGGACAGTGGTTCAAAACCCTGTCCAGCCTGGCCACAGGGTGACTGCAGTGGAGGAAGGGACATGGGGAAACCTTTCATATTCACTCTTGCTCTACAGCACTGGAGATTTGGGACTGTGTCACCTCGCTGGACATGTGTTCCCTGGGTATGGCAGGGTCCAGCAACAGGACAGGGGGAAGCTGCTACCGTGGATTTGGCTGTACACTGCGGTGTGGTGTCCTCCAGAGCGTGTCTTCAGGTGGTCCTGCTCTGCCTGGGATTCACAGAGTGCCACCAAGAGCAGCCATGTGTGTCTCTGTGACCCCTCAGGTGGGTTTGTGCTCACACAGATCCCTATCCCAGGGTGGGGTTTCCCTATTCCCATCCCAGCCCTGCTTTGGGATACAGGCAGAGCTCGAGCCATGGATGTGCAACGTGCCTGTGTACATCATCCACCCCACGCCCCCTCGCTCATACACTGTTTGTTTGCATCTATAACAGCTCAGGCAAGATTTTTTAAGCTGAACCAGATGTAAGGATGAAATCCCATCTTCAGCCTCTCAGCAGGGTTTCCTTCTCACCCACCTCAAATAAACCTTTCTGCAGCCCAAATTGCTGAGCTCGGAGTGTTGCACATCTGCTGGGGAGGCAGCAGCCAGTAGGAGTGGTGGCAAGTGGCAGTGGGAGCAGCTCCAACACAATGCCCAGCTGCACACAGCAGGCTTGGGAAACCTCTGGCTGCAGGTTGGGGTTGGGATGCCCCAGGGGAATGGGGGCAGGAGTGTGTTTTTGGGCTCTTGCTTTGTTCCTGGCCTTGTTGTTGTTGGCTTTCTGTGTAAAACTGTGGGGTTTGTGCAGTGCTGTAGGAGCCTGGTCTCACCTCTCTTGACAAGTGCTGTGAGGGCTCTGACCCCCCTGCCCAGTGCAGGGCTGGTATAAACTGCACGTGGCTGTGGGTTCTTGCCAGCTCCCTGCTGGCTCCTGCACCTCTGTGTCACTCTGGGTTTTGCCCCTGCTGCTTATTGTTTCATCAGACCTCCTAATTTGCAGCTGACCCTCTGAATCAAGAGGCAGCCCCTCAAGAGGGGTGTGTTCTGGCTTCCTGGGCCCGGATCCAGCATCTCAGCAGCCTCCTGAGTGCCCAGCTGATGTGCATCCCCCACAGTAGTGAAGCACCTTGGTCATCTCCTGCTGAGTTGAGGGGGAGAGAGAAGAGCTCTGGGCAGTGTATCTGCTGTGTATTTGTCCTCTGGGAACACTGGTTTGCTGTCTTGCATCCTCCATCTCTCCTTCAGCTTGCAAACACATGCCTCACCCCCTCTCCCTCATGGTTTCACTGCTCCATTTTTCTTGAAAGCAAAGCAAATCGACAGCTGTCTGTGCTCTCGGGTGGCTCTGCACAGCTCCCCAGCTTGTGCTGTGCAACCTGCTGTGCCACCACAGCATCCTGCCCTGCCACTGGCTCTGCACTGGCTTGGTGGCAGTCCCTGCAAACCTTGTCCGGCTGCCTGAGCCCAACCATGGGAGCTGTAGGTTCTTTGGGGTGTCTGAATCCAGCCCTTCTCAGCTATGCACTTCTTGTGGCACCAAAGCCACCAGGCACTGAAGCTTGGGTCATAGTGCCTTTTGCAGGGACCTGGGCTATGGGGAGCCCAGTGGGCCTGGGATCTGATCCAGCTGTGCTGCAGTGATGCACCAGGGCCCAGGGGACCAGAACAGCTCTGGTCTGGCTATCTCCAGCCCAGCTGCTCCTGATACCTGAGCCAACCAGGAATTTCATGGTCAGGGTGCTCTGGTAGGGGGTGGGTGACCCTGCAATGCTGACAGCACAAGTCACTTGTAGCTGTCAGGGAAAGGAGATAGATACTGCGTGCACTGGGGGAAGCATCTCACTGCTCAACACTGCTTTTCCCAAGCTGCCAGTTAGGGCTTCATACCACTGAATTGAACCTGGATAGCGGCTGGATAGCCAAATGATGATGACAGCAAGGAGCAGTCCTGCTCACGCCAAAAGCATGCTGGGGACTCTTGTGGTTCTCACTGGTGCCCCACTGAGCCCATCCCCTTCGGGGATGGCTGTGTGGACAGCTGCCATCCCCAGCCTCATCCTTAGGGCAGCTCCCCCATCAGTGGGCTATTCTGACCTTGTGTCAGAGCACGACTGGGACCAGCTAAAGTCCTTGCAGGGATTTCAAGAGGGAGAAGGAAAGTAGCTTCCTGGCTTGGAGAGGTGCAGAACATCCTTGTTCCAGCCTGAGAAAGTGGCAGAGGGGGGCTGCTCACAGCTGTCCTGCTGGAGACAGCCCAGGACAGGACCTGGCACCAGCCCTGTGGCACCTGAGAACTGTCATGCCATCCCCTTCTGTTTGGCATAACTCTCTGCTCTGGGTTGGCTGTGGCTCCTGCCCTGGGCAGCCATGCATTTCAGCAATTATTAATTAAAATGCAATCTATCCTTTCTCTTCCTCTCCCCAAGACACCAAGAACTACTAAAGTATTCTCAGGGATAATAGGGAGGGGAATTAAATAGTTACTGTGAAATTTGAGCTGTGCCTTTTGGAGATTTATTTCCACTCCTAGAGTCTGTGATTCCCTGTCAAGCGCTACATCTCCAGCTCCACTCTCAGTGGAAATACCACGTCTGCTGGGAAGCCTGGGCTCTCCAGGTAGGATACACAGGCAGCTGTGGCATGTTCAGTCATCACGTGGGCAGGTTACCCCACGTACTGGGGGATCTCTTTCCAACAGGCTTTCAGAGGGGCTGAACCCCCCATCCCTGCATGGTTATCTGCAGCACTTGGTGTCGGTTTGGGATGCAGGCTGGGATCTCAGGGAGACAGGCACTCCAGGTGTGATATTGTGTGTTAGGATGAGGATGTGTGTGTCATATAAGGTGTGGCTGAGAGAGCTGGAAGGGCTTATCCCAGAGAAAAGGAGGCTCAGGGGAGATTTTCTCACTTTGTACAACTGCCCGAATGGAGCTTGTAGACAAATGGGGATCAGCCTCTTCTCTCAGGTAACAAGTGACAGGTCAAGAGGAAACAGCCTCAAGCTGTGCCAGGGAAGGTTCAGGCTGGACATCAAGAAGAATTTCTTCACAGAAAGGGTTGTCAAGCATTGGAAGGGACTGCCCAGAGAGGTGGTGCAGTCACCTTCCCCAGAGGTGTTCAAGAAATGATGCCGCATGGTACTCAGTGCTCTGGTCTAGTTGACAAGGTGGTGATGGGTCACAGGTTGGACTCGATGATCTCAGAGTTCTTTTCCAACCTTAATGATTCTCTGGTTCTGTAAATACTGTTTGTGGGGAGCAGATACTGGTGCAAACACTGTGTCAGGAGCAGAGGTGGGCAGCAGGCAGGATTTTGCCTGCAGTACTGAGTGCTGTGCCCAGGAGGGTGGCCCCAGGAGGAGCAGCCCCAGCCCCTGCCCTGACTGTGAGGAATAACAGCTGGATCACAGCCTTCCTTCCCCCACATCACCCAGGTCTTTTATACCTCCTGCAAATTGCTGCTGGGGGAACAGACGTGCACAAGGTGGGGAGCAGCGCATGAGGGCTAAGCATCCCATAGGCCCTTCTCAGAGGGGATCAAATGAGGAGAATTGCCTGGTGCTGTCTCTTAGGCATTGCAAAAAATCCCCAAATCCTGGTTCCATCCTTGCTGAGGGGCAGCCTGGGCCTGGCACGGGAAGACAGGCAGCAGTGTCCCTTGGGGGCACCAGCTACACCCAGTCTGGGGGTCTGTGGAGCCCAGAGTTTGGCAAGAAGGGGCTTCCATGTCTGCAGACAGGCAAACATGCAAACACCAGGCGTCCTGGCTGCAATTGCAGTTCAAGGAGATCTTGTTGCCATGACAAGCTGTACAAGTATTATGTGGGAAAAAAAAATATCCTGGCTGCACTTGTAGGAGATGGGAGAAAAGCAGCCATTGTGGAGGGTACATGCATCCTACAGGAGACACACACTGATGTGGCTGCAAGCACAGGTATTCAAATGCACACCTTGAACTTCTTATCTTCCAATGTTATACCTGCAGTGCCTCCTCCCTTGCCTCAGCCGCCTCCTGAGCCCTGTGCCCCCCAAGCCCCTACGCATGGGGATTCACAGCCCCACTCCTGGCCCTTTGCCCTCCTCCCATCCCCATGCAGCCATCCTGGCAGGGTCCTTTCAGGAAAGGGAAGGTGTTAGTTCTCTCAGACAAATACTGACAGGACAAGAGGAAATGGCCTGAAGCTGTGCCAGGAGAGGTTTAGGTTGGACAGCAGGAGGAATTTCTTCACGGAAAGTGTTGTCAGGCATGGGAAGGGGCTGGGCAGGGAGGTGTTCAAGAATGACTGGATGTGGCACTCAGTGCTCTTGTCTGTTTGACAAGGGGGGCATCAGTCACGGATTGGACTGTGATCTTGAAGGTCTTTTCCAACCCAAATGATTCTATGAAGCTCCCGAGTGAAGGTGCCCCATGCCACAGCACCTGCCAGGCAGGGGAGGCTCGTGACATAATGCCCTCCACTTCTTCATTTACTTAGGTTCTGTGACTGGTGAGTGACAATTCAGTTTTAAAGGAAGGTTCTGCGCTAGGAAATGAACACTGGTAAAAGCCCTGGTGCCTCTGAATAGGCACTGCTGAGGGGATGAGAGCAAGGATAATAAGGGGTGCAGCCAAGCTCTAGGCACCCTCCCATGGTATGGATCAGTGTGGGACTGGGGATGCTGTTGAGCCTGTGGTATGGCACTCACTCTTCTCCTTGCCTTGTGAGTGCCAAAAGGACCTCTTTCCCTGGAGGAATGCTCTGGGTGTGAGTGTGAGCCCTGTGCATGAGGATGCCATGCATAGGCTGGTACCCTGTGGTGGCCAGTGCTGAGGTGGGTGGCTGGGAATTGTTGGGACACAGTGTGCTCTGTGCAGCCCAGGGCATAGCTGTCAGGCTGGGGAAGCTCGTGAACACTGCACAAGGTTTTCTGTTGTCAGTCTGCTCTGCACTGAGCTCGTCAAATTTCCCTGTAGCTCTGAGAACTAGAAGAGCAACTTTTTCCTCTTTTTGTTGAAAATCTGGGAGGATCACAGCTGCAGCAGTCAGTGTTTTCAGCAAAACAGGGAGATCTCAGGGCCCCTCACTCAGGACAGCCCACGGTGCTGCTGGCAGTGGAGCTGGGGCTTCCCCAGGGGTTGCAGGTTCCTGCAGAGAAAGAGGTGAGACCTGCTGTAGCTTCAGCCAGCAGTGGGGTCTTTGGGGCTTCCCTGGCATGTCCCAGCCCTGCCTGTGCTGGAAAGTAAACATCCTGCAGGCAGGCACAGGCAGCTGCCTGTGGCCAGGTCAGCATGGGGAGACAATCACTGCTTCCTCCGTGCTCACATTTGGATGATAATTTCCATGAACGCAGCCAGAAACAAGTTCTGTTGTGCAGGCCCCTTGCTATTCACTGCTCCATTTTTTTTCTTTTTTTTGTTCAATGCTCTTTATTTTTCTCCTTCTCTCTTTCTATTTACCTTTCTCCTTTGTCTCCAACTATGTTTTTGACTTTCTCCTTGCTCTTTTTGGAGTGGTAGCAGCATGCCCCTGCAAACTAGCTCCCACCCTGGTACATTGTCCTGCCATGCCCTTGCATGATGCTTTAGCACCCATTTGGGCACCTCCCCATGTCACTGGCCAGACACAGTGACTGTCACCATTTGAGTCTGTGACAGTTGCCTCCTCTTGGTTCCAGTTGGACATGAGCTTTGAGGAACCCCCCAGCATTGGTTGTTTTGCTTCTAGCACAGTGCTGGGAGCTTGGGGAGCAGAGCAGAAACGCTGGTTCTGCTCACCCTGCTGCTCTGCCTGGACAGCACTGCCCATGTGGTGCAGAGCATGATGCTGCCAGCTGTTGGGGTCATGCCCACATCCACAGCCCCATCCTTCCCACCCGCTGTCCTACCACATCAGGAAGCGAGCTTGTGAGCATCCTGAGGTTAAAATCTGCAATGTGCCCAAAGGCTGGGGGCTGGACTGGGATAAGAGCATCCATCTGAGCTCCTTTGGAGCCCATGGCAGGGGTTTTGTCCAGCTGCCAGCCCTCCTGAGATAGGCAGTGGGCCAGTTGGTGGCACATGGGGCATAGTGAGGGTATTGCAGGATGGGAATGCAGGGCTGGCATCTCTGCCCTGCATCCTTGACCCGCCTCTGCAAAGGCAGGACTCACACAGAGCTTAGCTGCCTTTATCCACTGTGATATCCAGCCACAGTCATTCAGATCCTCCCTGCAAAGCCCAGCTAAAGGGTGTTCCCTCCCTCTTATGATGCCAGTACTGGGCCAGCATCCCCATCCCACCCTTGTCCTGCTGCCCCGTGCCCTTGCCTGGGCTGGCATCTGCCTCTACAGCTCACTGGTGCATTCTCACAGCATCCACAGCTTGTTTGTGTCCTGTGTCACACCAAGGAAGGGACATCGTGAAGGAGTGACAGCAGTGGGGGGCAAGGGGACAGCGTGAGGCAGGTGGGAGCAATAATTGGTCATGATCTAATTAGGGAAGCCCAGGGCTGGATTAGGAGCTGCAACACGCTGGAGGTTTTTAGCTATAATCTGCAGATGGCTTTGCCTGTGAGCCAGCAGAGGAGAGGAGAGGAGAGGCTGGCGTGGACTTGACAGGGGTTTGTAATCCCGCCCGCACGACACTCCGAGCTGACTAACAGAGCTGTTTTCTGATGGCTTGGAAATACCTCCGTGCCTGCTCTGCGTGAGGTCCCCACTGCTCCCAGCCCACGCTCCCTGCACTGCCCCACTCCCTGCCAGTGCCTGTTCCAGCCCACTCCTGTCCCACACACGGGTGGGGACAGCAATGGATGCAATGCAAACACTGGGAGAGGCAGCTGAAGCTGCTCCAGGCTCAAACTATCCCAGAGCAAATCCATGGTACCTGTCCTCAGCCCATGCCTTTAGTGGGAGCACTTAGCCTGCCCGGGCTTAAAAGTGTAAATATTAAGTAAAGAACCATGTGACACTTCTGGATTTTGCTTAAGGGAAAGATCAGAAGAGAAAATATTTTGTCCAAAGGTAAATATAACATTTTCTCCTTGATCGAAATGACTTTTATGTGTGGAAGCTGAATGGGAAACAGTGGCCTGAGTACTGAGATGGTTGTGCAGATGTCACAGCAGGTGTCAGATTCACCACCAGAGCTGAGCATCCCAACTGTTGGCCCCTTCCTTTATTTCAGGACTAATTTGGCTAATCCTTCAACTGAGCCCCTTACCCAGCTCTCCACTGTTCCCCACTGCCACCTTCTCAGCAGGGAGCTGGGGTGGACAAGCAGCCATAGGGGTCGGAGCAGACATTCCTGCATGACAGTGTCAAGGGCAGCCCCACAGGACACAGGCTGAGGCTCTCCCCATGCCTGCCTGAAGAATCAACATCATTTGGCTCCAAGCCTGTCTTTCCCTTCCTCCCCAAGACATTTTCATGGCTGTGGCCAAGCTCTCTGGCCGCTGCAGGGCAGGAGGCAGGAGCCCTCAGTCCAGCTGCTGATGAGAAACCCATATCTCACAGCTCCCACCCTTCCTCCCTGCCCACCCTTGGGATGCAGCTCAGCTCCTGCCTGGAGGGGAAATCCTCCCCCTCACCTCCCATGGGGCTTGGAGCCAACCAAGTCAGCCTCAATCCCTGCTTCAGCAAGAGGATTTGGGGTGCAGGAGGTTTCTTTGGGATTTGGAGGTTTCTTTAACAGCCCCTTGCTCTCTGCCCCTGGCCCAGCACACTGTGTCCCATCACCAGTGCTTCACCCCAGCCTCTCCCTCAGCCTTCAGTGCTTCCAGCAAAATTCCTTTCTGGTCAGTCACTGCCTCCCCTCAGCCTTGACGCCTCCAGGACTGGTGTGTTGGCAGGGCTGGGCTTCCTCTTCCTGAGCCGCCCCAGCCCCACCACACTCCGACCCCCTCACCTTCACCCAGTGCCATGGCATTGACCCTTCTGGGGGACACGAGGGTGCAGGGTCTGCCAGCTGTGCCCACCTTAGGGTTCAGGTGTCCAGTGGGGGTGCCCAGCTTCCCTCACCCTCCCCGGGGGAGCCACATCCCACACACAGCCTGTGCCATGCTGGTCCCACCACCCCCAGTGGTTTCTGTGACAGTATGATTTGCAGCCCCAGTTTGAGCAGGGTGTGTGCAGAGGATGACTGTGGTGAATCACTCACTGGGAGGCAGCGGGGAGGAGTGGGAGGCAGCAGGGATGAGTGGGAGGCAGTGGCTTCTGGAAGGGAGCTCAGCCCCACAGAAGCATGAGGACTCCTGCCAGCATCATCTGCCCCGGAGCACTGCTGCTGGTCCCCCTCCCCTCCCAGCATCCACACCAACTCAGGTCTCACATCCAGCATTTCTGGAGCTGGATCCCATGCTGGCACCCACATCTTCCCTGCTTACAGCCATCACCCCCTTGTTCACCCCTCGCTGCACGTGCCAGCACTCAGCCCCAGCATCACCCCTGGCACCCGTCTGCCTCAGCTTCCCACAGTGGCACTGCCTCTCCTTATTAATTTCAGGATGAATGCTTTGCTTTTTAACAGTCCCTTTCACCTGTGGCTCTCCCAGCATTGTGCAAATATTAATTACTGATAATTAATTAAGTCAGGCATCCCCATCCGCCTGTGGAGATGCTGTCTCATAAACATGCTGGCAGCAAACACAGTGTCAGGGCAGAGAGAACTGGGTTGGGGCTTCCAATTACTTGTTGCTAATGATCCAAACCCCATCTGCAGCACCTTCTACCAGACAGACCTTCCTGGAGGGCTAATGGGGTTGGGAGGGGGACATAGGTGGGAAACCTGCAACACCTGGTCTGGTCCCAGTAAGGTAGGATGGATGGGTCTTTTTTGCCTCTGTCTGTCTCTGTGCATCTTCTGCGACTGGAAACTTGCTCCTAGTTGTTACTGCGGAATATGGGGCTGCCTGGGTAGGAGGGAGGAGCACCAACCTGCTGGTAGGGCTTATTTTGAGACACCTTGAGGGCTATGCCCTGTTATTTGCCTTGGTGTTGAACGGCAAACCTTCCAAGGTAGATGGAAATTATCTTCCATCAGCCCTCCACTCCTGAAGGGCTTAAAGTGTTCCAGAGGCAGCAGTAAGGGTTCAGCATTTCCCTGTCACGCTGCTCCTCGGTGGAGGGCTGGGACTCTGTGCAGGAAGAGGACAGGAAGACAAACAAGGTTGTTGACCCTTCTGAAGTGAAGGAGGGGGATTGCCAAGGGATGCACAGCAGGAACTCCAGATTGTTCACTGCAGCATGGCTTGAAATGGTCCCTTGGGCAGGGTCCCTCTGCTCCCCTAGGTGACAGAGCTCCTCTGGACAGCTGTGGGTGTTGTTTGAGGGTGTCTCTCCTGCCCAGGTCGCCCGCTCCCTCACTTGTGCGCGGCTGCCGCTGCCTGACCCTAAGGCTGTGCAGGGCACCAATCCCTGACCGGAGGTGCCACCTTAATCCGGATCAGTGGGAAATCTGTCGAGTGCCCACGCAGCCCCATGGCAGCTCGCTGCCACTCTTGGGGCTCTGCAGATCAAGAGCCAGTCAGGACACAGGCACAGCTCCACAGGAGCCCAGCGCTGGGCAGCCTTTTGCACTGAGCATGGAGCACAAATGCATTAATTGTTGGATGAAGCCAGCAAGCCCAGCAGCCGCTGTATGAGCAAAAGCAGGAACAAACCGGGGTGAGATTAAGGCATTCCTTGGGCAGCTCCCACCCCCTTGCCCTGACCGCTGTATCTCGGCCTGTGAGGCCACTAATGCTACTTACATTATTACTGGATTATTTGGGTAATGAGCTTTGCCCCGCTCAGCTGTCCCTCTGCTCAGGGCTGTAGTGATGTGTAATACTTCCTGCGCAAGGCCACGAGGCGGGCAGCTGCCGGCTCAAAAACAAGCAGAGCCCCAGCAACACAATGCATTAATGTTCCCGGACAAAATTCCAGCATGGGCTGGAGGTTAATCACAAATCAGGGAGCTTTGGGTGTAGCACTGAACAAAGCCTGCAGGCTGGAGGGAGATGGTTCCCTAAACCGGGTCCTCGCCCGTCTCCATGGGCACAAACAGGAGCAACCGTATCGGTTTCATCTCTTTCTGTGGTGTAACACAGCTATAACCATCTCTTCCATCCTCAGCTCCTATTCCTCTGCCTTCCTCCCATCAGACCTGCCGATGCAGGGGCTTGGTGATGTGTTGCTATGGACACCAGGAAGTTTTCCCTAGAGACCAGAAGCCCGGAATAAGTGATGCTTGCATTTTCTGACATAGATTATTATTTTTTTTCTTTCCTTTCTTTTTATTGTCATTGTTTGTTTCAATGTTAATTCCCAGCTTTTTCTCCCCCATTGTCATGCTTTTCTCACCGAGCTTTGTGGATTTCCATGGCTGTGTCCCAGGGCTTGGCTTCTGCTTAGTTCTGGGCCAGGGTGTGAGCACTGGGTGCGTGGGAGGAAGTTTCAGTGCTGTAACTCTTGCTCTGCTGGAGACCCTCCCAGAAAAGATCCCACATTTATTCCAGCCTTTGGAGATCCTGTTGGTCCCCCCAGGCTGCTGCAAAGCTCATGGACACACACCACCACCAGCAGCTGCCCCTGGAGGTCTTGTATTCCTGTTCCCAGGGTTTGTGCCTCTTGGTAAAACATGCTTGCAAAAGCGTGGGCAGGGGCAGCCGGCCCCCTTCATTGTGTTTGGGAGCTCAAAGTGATTTAGGTTTAGACTAGTTAGTGTCTCTTCTGGTCTGAGCTCCAGGCTTGACTCCCATTTTGTTGCTCTTCTCTTGGTGCTTGGTATGCTTTAGTGCTTCAGGTACCTCTCTTGGGCTCTGATAGCTCTTGGCCTGCAAAAGCACAATCAGGAGAGAAGTTCGAGCAGCTCTCGGAGGGATGAAGCCTGAGCTTTGCAGCAGGGCATTCATAGGAATGCACCTCAGCTTGCCTTGCAGCCCTCAGGTCGAGCTTGGCGAGGCAGCCTGTCCCCAGCAGCTCCACAGCCCCAAGGGTAGAGCAGTGGTCAGGGAATGCCAGCCCCTTTCCCAGAGGGAAGCAGTGCTGCACGTCTGCAGAGTGTGTCTCTGGGCACTTGGCATACGGAACGGGATTTTACTGTGAGACAGTCTCAATGTCATTTTGACTTCTCATTCTTTGCTTTTGAAGCCAATAATGGGCTGTTTCTGTTCCCTGTCACTTGATCTGCCCCTCAGTGAGCGAGGAGCCTCTGATGAGTGATCTCTTCTGTCTTGTGCCCCTTCTTGCCTGCTCTGAAGGGACTTCACAGACTGGCTTTCAATCAGCTGCTTCTCTTGTTCCTGGGAATGCAGTTCAGCCCTGGGTCAGAAAAACTGGCCCATTGAAATCCTGCCTCTTGCTGCTCGAGTTGCCCAAGTCATGACTCCCTCTCAGACATCTTACAGCAAATAAGTCCTGTGCTGTTTGGCCCCTGCCTGCAGTGGTTGGCATGGTGTCAGCCTGGCCAGAGCTGCTGCACAGCCCAGGCACTTGCAAGTGGGGCAGGGAATGCAGAAGCTACTCTGTTTTCTCTGTATTTGTGGATAATGTTGAGGCAGCTGAATGATCCCCTGCTACCCTGGATTGTGGTGTGGGGCTGCTGAGCATCACCTTCATGGTGTTCTGCAGAGCTGCTGGAGGGGGGTGAGGAGTGGAGGTGAGTTCCAGGACAGTCTGCAGCAGGAGGAACTCGGCTCTTGCCCACAGCTGTGTGGAAGCCACATTACCCTCCCCTCCCCTGTGGCCCCCAGCTCAGCACAGAGCCCACACGTGCCGCTGTGCCTCTCCGGAAGGAGCAGCAGGACTGGGATGCTGCTCCTTGCCGAGGAGGTGAGAGTCCCACCAGGGCCAAACACTCAATTGCTGTGATGTTTGAAAGCTCCTTGAAAAATGACTTCTTCTTCCAGTTCCTATGCAAACAAATGGAAGCTCCAAAAAAATAACAGTTCCTTCCCCTGCTGCTGCCAAATCGGTGCTTGCTGGGCTGTTTCTGAACGGGTCAGCAGCATGCCAGGGCTGCCCAAGGGCTGAGCAGAGCAGTGGGTAGCTGGTCCCTGTGTTGTCCTTTTGCACCTGCTTAGGAGACAGGAGAGCATCCAGGGAAGTGTTCATAGCTTTGGGCAATGCTGCAGATGACCTGGTTGTCCATTCAGGGACAGGGAGCAGTGCCTGGGCACTCGAACTGCAGACCAGTGAGCCAGGCATGGAATGGGGCTGGGTTTTGGGGCAGACAAATCCCAAATCCAGACAGGGATGGGCACCCAGCTCAGTCACTAGGCGCTGTCCTTTGCCCTTATTGATGGCCTGATATCCAGTGACTGTGTCACTGTCACTGGAGGTCAGTGCAGTGACAACCAGCTATGTCCCAAATGCTGACAGACCCTTCCCCTCTCTCACTTTCCCCTCCCTCCTTTCTGCCAGCAGTTCCCTATCAGCAAAACCCCTACCCCGCTGGGAGCAGCTCCTCTGTGATCCAGTGCTACCGCTGTGGGGACACCTGCAAGGGCGAGGTGGTGCGTGTCCAGAGCAATCACTTCCACATCCGCTGCTTCACCTGCCAAGGTAGGACAAAGATCTGGTGGCCAGGTTGCCCCACAACCCTGGGTGCAGTCTGGAAAGCAAAAGTCTGGGGCCAGACTTACCTGGCCCACTGAGATGGGGGGTGGAGGTTCCTCCGAGGGGGATGTGGCATGGCACAGGTGGGAGGTAAGGGTATGGGGCTGGCACAGGGCAGGCAGTGCCCCTGCCTGATGCCAGAGCCACAGGCCATGAAGGGGTGGCCAAGCCCTGAGCAATGTCACTACCTTTGAGCAGCGTGAATGCCACCAGTCTGTGGGTCCCAAACATGCCTATGGCCCATCTGTGATCTGGGGGGGCCACCATGTCCTTCAGCTGTCTGACCACACCCAAATGAGGACGAGGAAGAGGTATTGCCAGCCTGGCTGAGAGGCAGTGAGGTGATACCTGGAGTGGTTCCTGATAGGGCTGGGTGACTGATCACTGCCACCTGCCTGTGAGATGTGACTCAGGTGCCATGGCATGTCCTGGGACTCAGTGGCCCTCAGGGCTGGCAGAAAGGGAGGAGAGAGGTTGTTTGGATCCTCCCTGAGCACCAGAGGAGAGTTGCAGAGCTGTAAAGCTAATGGTGGAGAGCTGATGCTGAAGGGCTCCTCAGCACCTTTATTAGAGCAACTGCTCTCAGCCAGGCCCGTGGCTGCTTCTATAGGTTGTAAAACATCCCGTTTCAGTGCTTTTTAAAGGTCTCTGGTCTTCCATGCTCCCAACACCTTGCACTGAGCAGGACATAAATCCCCATCCCCTTAGCCATACTTTGCTGCTCTTCCCCAGAGAACAGTTGGTTTGGCTACAGGGAACATTTCCTTGGGCTGTCCCCACCCCTGCTGCAGCCCTGTTCCTTGTGGCATAGGCAGCCCTGAATCTCTGGGAAGGATGTGGGTCCTGTGCTGCCCTCAGGCCTGACTGACACCTGCAGGGCACCGTGCTGAGCATCTTGCCCTTTTCCAGCTTGGACTTGGAGGATCCAGCAGGAGCTAAGCATCCAGACAAAGAGCTCAGACAGCTGCCAGCTTCAAAGGGCCCAGGAGTCTGCAGGGAGAGCCTGGCAGTGCTCCCTGCCCGATTTCCAAGTGAAAGGGAATAAATAATGAGAGGAAATCCTCTTGTCTCACCTTCCCTCACAGCTCTCACCTCCTGCCACCTCTGGCTGGCTGCTGCGAGCTCTCACAACTGCCTGTCCCTGACATGTCTGCAGGAGCCTGGCAAGGGAGTGCAGCCCCGGGATGTGCTGTGGGTCCCAAAGCAAACAGGGCATAAACCAGCTTCATTTTATCTTGCTTCTGCTTCCTGATGCTGTTCCAGAGCTGGTGACCTGTGCCTTGTCGCTGACAGGCTGTTTTGGAGAGCAGGGTGTGCTGGCCCTGTGTCCCTCTGCTGAGTACCCACAACACCAGGGAGCAGCTTGGCCAAGGGATGCTCTAAGGGAGAGGATCTGCATCTCTGCCCCCATGGGCCCTGCAGCAGTGGGTCCAGCTGTCCCCTGCCACGCTGGGGAGGGTGGCTTCTGTTTGGGTTGGCACACAGGTGCAGGCAAGGTGTGGAAGAACAGGATAGAGGGGTTCTTGGTTCTCAAGGGTAAAACAGAGACCAAATGGGCTGTGCCAGTGGATGCTCAGTCACTCTGTAGTCCCCCCTTCACCCTGTCACCTTGCAGGACGGGTGATGGGCATGGTGCAAAAGCCCCAGGATCTGGTCCCTGTGCCACTCCTGATGTCCCTTCCAGGGTCTGATGCTCTCGAGGTCTCTCTGGATGGAGAAGTCATAGGAGGGAAATGACGCTGAGGCCAGGGCTGGCCAAGTCGCCTTGGATTACTGTGATGGGCTGTGCACCACCCACGGTTCCCACAGCAGGGGAGGAAGCAAGGTTGGGCTGGTCACCTATGGAAAAACAAGCACTGAGAGAGAGCTCCAACCCCAGCATGTCTCGGGACCTCTTTTCATTAGGGCACAGCTTCATGTCCAGGCCAGGGAGTGGAGGTGGCTCATCACAAAGGCAGCCATGCCCCAGGGCATGGAGAAGACCTCTCCCTGGGTGTCCCTAGGACATTCCCAACTCTTTGCCAGTCCTGTTCTCAGGACTCTGACACGATTAGAATGTCAAATGGAGGGGCTGAGCAGTGGGTTCAGGAGGGGATGCCACTGGCCCTGCCAAGCTGTTTGTGTGTGGTGCCGGCGCTGCAGAGCTTTCCTCTGGGCACTGGGATTTCCTCTGGGAGTGCCCAGCCCCGCTGTCAGGGCAGCACCATCCTGCACCCCTCCACAGCCCAACACTGACATCTTGTGGTGCTGGGAGAAGGCCCCAGTGGTCTGGTGGGAAGGGAAGGCAAACCCTCTGAGATACCTGCAGGAAGCTGTGTCTGCAGGGATGCCCCGGGACTGCTGCTGGGGAGGCAGCAGAGGTGGGCTCAGGGATCCTGAGCTGGACCTGCCCGCTGCCCCCATGACGGGTGCGTGTCCTCCCCTCCAGTGTGCGGCTGCGACCTGGCACAGTCGGGCTTCTTCTTTAAGAACCAGGAGTACATCTGCACCCACGACTACCAGCAGCTCTACGGGACCCGCTGCGACAGCTGTGGGGACTTCATCACCGGAGAGGTCATCTCTGCCCTGGGGAGGACCTACCACCCCAAGTGCTTCGTCTGCAGCACCTGCAGGTAAGTGGAAATCATCACCAAGGGTTTATGACCCCCTGGAGAAGCCCTGAGCACTAGACAGAGGGGTCTTCGTTAGCCTGCAGCCCCTCATGCCCTGCTCAGCACCACAGTAGTCACCTCCTCTGTGTTCTCTTAGTGGAAACCCTTGGGAGGCAATGAAATGTCTCCAACCTTTCCCTTTGCAGCCTGGAGACCTTCCTTGGTCCTCCAGCCCCAGCACATGTGCACCCTCGCTGCTTCCCCTCGTGGCCCTTGCCTGGAGCCCCTCTGCTGGGGCAGATCCCCTGGAGATCAATGCCTGAAGCAGAGTCCTACAGCTGGGGCCAGCACTGTGGGTCCTGCTGGCCCCTGGGGCAGGAGCTCACAGGCAGCCCCAAGCACGGCGTGCAGGGGAATGAGCAGCTCACACCTCCCCCCCTCTCCTTGGCCATAGGAAGCCGTTCCCCATCGGAGACAAGGTCACATTCAGCGGGAAGGACTGCGTCTGCCAAAACTGCTCCCACTCTCTCATCAGCACCAAACCCATCAAGATCCATGGGCCAAGTCGTAAGTTGACTGCTCTCCTGTTTATCTGATGGCTTCAAGCAGAGGGACCTCATGACCATGGATGATGCTTTGGGAGGGTGACAGGACAGGCTTTGTGGCCACTGTGCAGCACTTCACAAGCCACAGGCATTCACAGAGGTTTCGGAGGAGCAGGAACAGGGTAGTCCTATGGCTCCACCCAGGATTGCAGGTCACTGCTGGTTTCGGAAACTCCCTTGGCCTGTGTGTGACCTGGGCAGGTGCCGCCACCCTGGCGGGTGCTGTCTGAGGTCATGGGGAGGTTTTGGAGCTGGGTTTGCTCTGAGTTAGTTGCTTTGTGTTCATCTGCACCAATGTCTGTGTCCAAGTGCAGACCCTGGGACTGCTCACCTGGCTGTCCCAGCACTGGCATTCCTCACTGCCTCTTACAAGGACTGAAAGGCTGTTTGTGCTCATCTACTTGCCATGATGAACATCTGCTAAAACTCAGCTGCAGCAATGGACAAGCTCTTTTGGGTGGATTTGGCCTTGCGTTTGACCTCATGCTGGGATTGCCTTCCCTTCATGCCATGATTGGCAAGCCCTGGAGATCAATGCCTGAAGCAGAGTCCTGCAGCTGTGGCCAGAGCCAGGACTGCGGTGTCACCCTGTCAACGTGGTGGCACTGCTGGTGGCTGGGTGGGTGGACTTACAACTTGGTGCCCCCAGGAGCCCCCCAAGTGCCCTACCTCCCCCCAGCTCTTACCATGGCCTCGATGGAGTGAAGGGATGTGCCAGGGTTCAAAGGAGCCTGAGCCAGAGGACAGAGATTCCCCCAACTTCCTCCATTGCACCCCAAGCTGTCCAGAGCCAGGCTGTGCCCATCCTGCAGCAGCCATTGTCTCCTGTAGCATGGCCAGGGGAAGGGCAGCCACACACTATGCCTCTCACCTTCCTTTCCCTTCCCATCCCCTTCCCACCAACACTCCTCCCCATCCTGTGAAGTGGGGTTATGTGAGGGCACCATGCTTTATTCATGGGCTGCTGTGAGCAGATGCAGCCTGCCTCCTGCATGTGGCCCTCATGGAGCTAGTGGGCCTGGCAGTGCCACCCAGAAGAGTGGCAGGGGAGATATGTGGGCTGGAGCCTGTGCTGGTGCACTCTGTAGGGATGGCATCCCTAGGAGGAGGATGCTGAGCCTCTCCCTGAGGCTCCAATCCTGAAAGGAGCTCCAAACCAGTGAGAAGAAATGGATACTGACTCAGCCCACTATTTTCCAGGGGTCAAAAATCCTCCCCCCTTAGCTTTGTCCAGTGGGCAGGGACTTGGCACAGAGTGGCTTGGGATGGGCTGAGTGGAACAGTCTTTCTGCTCCTGCTGCACGTGCAGTGCCATGGCAGGGAGCGGGTTAAGGAGAAACCCCATCCGGGCAGACCTGCTGCTCAGGGGAAGAAGAGGACAAGGAGGAGTCAAGGTCAGGGGTCCGAGGCCCATGTGCTTCCTGCTCCCAGCCTTGATGGGAGCCAGGGGAAGCAGGGAAGGAAGGGAGTCTCATAAATACTGCAGCGGGGCCGGACGTGGCTGCTGGAGAGCACAGCCCTTCCTCTGCTGTGCTCGCTGCCGGACACTTCCCACCGCTCCACTCCTGCCTGCAGGGAACCCCTGGGGACCTGCCAGGACAGCATAACCCCAGCAGCCCACACAGTGGCCCTGGCTCAGACTTGTCACCAGCAGGGAGACCCGGCTCTGTGCTGCAGCGGGTGCATGGCTGTGGTGGATGGATGCCAGCAGTACCACAGAGGTCCCAGCTCCAGCTTTCCTCCTGATCCCTTTGCTGGGAACAAACAGAGGTGGCATATTTTCATAAAGAAATGATCCCCAAGAGGCTGCCCCTGGAGTGGTGTTAGGAGCAGGTTGTTTATAACAGCGTCATCCCTAGAAAAGTCCTCTGGAGCAGTGCTTTCCTCTGTGTGTGAGGGGTGGGCCAGTTCAGATGGCTGGGGTGCCTTGGTGTGGGCCAGCAGATGTGGGTGTTCCTGCTGTGCTGCCATGGTCCCACACTCCCCCTCACCCTTCTGTCCCCACAGACTGTGCTGGCTGCAAGGAGGAGATCAAGCAAGGCCAGTCCCTCCTGGCCCTGGAGAAGCAGTGGCACGTCAGCTGCTTCAAGTGCCAAACGTGTGGGATCATCCTCACTGGGGAATACATCAGCAAGTGAGTGCCACCATCCTGGCAGCATCGCCAGGCTGTGCCCTGAGGGGCTGGGGCTGCAGTGAGGGGCTGTCCACTCAAACACTGCTCACCCCCTTCTCCTCCCTCTCCCAAAGGGATGGCATCCCATACTGTGAGTCTGACTACCACGCCCAGTTTGGCATCAAGTGTGAGACCTGCGACCGATACATCAGTGGCCGGGTCCTGGAGGTGAGTCCTGGGGCCACAGCCACCACATCCCAGTCTGTAGCAGGGATATGTCTTAGGGCGGTGTGGGAGTTGCCTCATCCTGCCCCCATGTCATGCTGTGATCTGGCTTTTCCTGCAGCAGGTGTGTAGACACAGCCTGACCCTTCTCTGGAGGGTGGGAGCGGGGAGGGAGCACCAGACCTTTGGAGAGGTGACTTGGATGCCTGAGCTCCAGAAACAGCCAGAGTACACGGTGGCCTGGGTGTGCTGGGACATGTTTGGAGGCCAAGATGTGGGGACATTAACCTTAACCAGCTGCTGCCATGCCTGACTCTGGCTGTCCCCACCACGCTCACCCCAGACTGCCTTCTGAGCCCATCCCTGTGCCAGCAGCCTGCCTGTTGCCTTGGAAACACATTCAGCATGGCTGTCCTCTGAGGAGCCTGGATGAGGGGCTGCAGCACCCTACCCATGGGCAGCAGTCCCCATGGCACACTCCTTTGCAGGGTAGCAATTGGAGCAGGGTGTCTCCTTCACTGGGCTGAATCAGAGGGGGCTTTGCTTGTCACATTGCTGGACAGCAGGAGCTGCTCTGGCAGAGCCACAGAGGAATGCATTCTCAGTCACTCCTGGAACCTCCCCTTCCACATCACTGAGCAGGAGGGAAGGGCTCCCACATCTCTGCCATCCACACATTGCAGCAATAGGACGCTGTATCCCAAAATCAGAGGTACCATGGCTCCACAATGATCTAGGCCACAGGTGTTGCGGGCTAGGTGACTGACTGTGTAGGTGTCTGGCCTGCTGAGAGTTTTTCCAGGTCATGTCCAGCCTGTTTGACTTGCAGCCTAACAAGAAAATGTCACCCTCTCTGGTCCTGCCAGCTGGCCTGGCCTGACAGCACCCAGCCTGTCCAAGGAACCTCTCCTGGAGCTGGAACCAGTTGCCAGGAAGCTTTCAGCATCTTCCCCCTCTTTGGGGGGCTGTCTCTGCCTGGGAAGGCTTTCTGCTGACTCCAGGCTTCAGCAGCAGTCCCAGCACTGGCTGCTGGGAGCATGAGCTCAGCACTGCAGCAGCTGCCACGGGCCGGCTGCCCATCACAGGGTCACTTGATCAGCAAATGTCTGAACTGAGCAGGGCAAAGCCAGAGGCTCCCCTGACATCATATCCCTGATGCTGCTCTTCTGGGAAGTCTGGTCCTCAATAGCCCCCTGCCAGGATAGAGCATCTTCCGCTTCCCAGAAGTGTGGGCAGGGTGGGTGTTACATGATACAGGATATTCAGTATGTGAGGGGGATGAGAGGAGTCAGAGAGAACCTGAGGCCCCTGTCATAGAATTATAGAATGGTTTGGGTTGGAAGGGACCTTAAAGATCATAGACCTGGTTGTTCTAAGCCCTGTCCAGTCTGGTCTTGAATACCTTTCAGAGATGGGGCATCTGACTCAGGTTCAGGGCCATGCAGCCCACACTCCCTACCCTCCCTGGTATGTGCCTGCTCGCAGTATGGAATCATCTGTAAATTCAGAGACTTCAGTTGTCTTTTCTATCAGAGTGTGAAGTGGAAAGGGTGCCTTTAAATAATTTTAGGCATTAAGGAGGCTCCTCATGCTATCCCAGCAGCCTTCAGGCATTCCCAACTGCTCCAAGCTGTGCAGCCAGGCTTGGATGATTAATGAGAGTTTAAGGGACCCAAGTGATAACAAGCGGGTCTTTTCCCTTGAAGCTTCTACCAGCCTTGTACAAGCAGTAACACTAACCAATATCAAAGGAACAAAGTTTGTGCATGGTTTGGAGAATTGCTGCTCAGGAGGGGTGCTAGGTGTTGAGACAGTGGGTGGCTTTTGGAGAAGATCAGTGATGAAAAGCAAGTTGGGACTGGGCTGGTACATACCACAGGGGAGCAGCCAGTCTCCCTCCACATGGAATCTTAGACTCATAGAATGGTTTGGGTTGGAAGGGACCTTAAAGCTCATCTCATTCCAACCCCTTGCCATGGGCAGGGACACTTCCCGCCAGACCCATCCAACCTGACCTTGAACACCTACAGACTGATCTGCAAAGCATCCCTTTTTAGCACAGTCTGACCTATGACAGCAGATAGGAAAAGATGGATATATATGGGGTCTTTTTTTCCTTGCTGTCAGCACACCCAGCCATTGCGGGTACTGATAGAATCCAAGAGGACTAAACCCTTCCCATATTCAGAGAGGGACGGGGAAAGGCCGAAAAGAAGAGAGGTCCAAACTCATCTTGCCTGCCCTAAAACCTTCTATTAATTTTTGTTATAAACTGGAGGGAAGAGGCTACTGGCTGCCATCTGCACCCTAAGGACACTGAATTCCAGGTTGATTTTTATGGACAAAACGCAGGGTGGTTTTCAGTTATCCTCACAGCATATTTTCCTGTTGACTCTCCCTGTTTCAAACTGGCTCCAGCCCCCTCTAGCATAGCTCCCTTCTTTGTCAGCAAGAGCCTCGTCTTCCCTCTGCCACCTTCAATTCTTCTTCTTTTGGATTATTATGGGAGTAAAAAATTCTTTTCTGGGCTTCCAGCCCAGAAAGCAAGCCTATAATTGAAATGCTAGGAGACACTTTGAGGGGGAGCAAGCTCCCAATTTAAGCTGTTATCCCCGTCAAAGAGCAAAAGGAGCAGCCCAGCTTCCTCTCAGCTGTGGAAGAACATGTCACTAGCACTGAAGTTTGGGCATTGCTCAACAGAAAGAGAAAAGTGTGTTTGGGGAGAGGAGCTGGAAGTGGTAGCCAAGGAGGGTCTGACAGCAAGAAGAAGCCTTTGCTTTGCAAGGTTTGTCTTTGGGGTCCTTCTTCTCCCTTTACTGCTTCCCTCCTGTGAGATCCTGGGCCAAATATGCTGTTTCTTTTCAAACTCCAGAGGAGAAGCTGCTGCAAAGCATGGCTGCTTGGCTTAGTGCTGCTGCAGAGGGTCTCAGCTATTTGCAGAGTGCAGGGATGATTGATTAGGGGTCAGGTTTGTAGGAGTACCTTCCCTGGGGGTTTGGGACCTCCTGGTTCTGCTTTCCTGTGTGTTGGACATTTCAAGGAGATCCGAAAATTCACAGTGTGATTCGTCCAGCAGGTTGGAAACACTTGAGGTGAAGTGGTCTCTGGTTTTCTCCATATGATGTGAAGGTCTCCAAGGCCACCCTGGGCAGTTTTGTCCCATTCACCATGTCATTGCAGCAGTGAGGGCTGTCAGGGTTACTCGCCCTCAGCGACGTGAGCAGGTCACTGTGTCCTGCCTGGCTCAGGAGTCCCTGTTCTCTGCTCACCCTTGCAGGCAGGAGGGAAGCACTACCACCCCACCTGTGCCAGATGTGTCCGCTGCCACCAGATGTTCACAGAAGGAGAGGAGATGTACCTCACAGGTAGGGGTGAGGAGGGACTCCCCAGCCCTGTGTCAGGGTGTGGACAAGCATGGCTCTCTGGGGGTGTCTTGGCTGGGGGGATTTGGGGGTTCAGACTCTTATGGCACTGAAAGGTTCTCTTTGTGCAGCAGAGATCCCCCTCTCTAGTGCTCCCCAGTGTCTGGGCTCTTCCTGGGTCATGTGTCAGGCATTTTTCTCCATGAAACCTTTCCTGCCACTGAGTTGGAGGAGGTTGTTCCTCGTCAGTAGCTCTTTGGTCCCTGTGAGACTCCCTGCACAGCTGGGGAGCACTGGTGGGCATGTCTGGATGTGTGTCTGGCCTTTTCCCAGTGAACAGAACCTAGGATGGGTGCAGAGTGCCTGTCTCCCTGCTCTCCCCAGCCCTAGGGGAGGGTGGTCCATCCCTAGCTCCCCCAGTCCAGGATAGCTGGCCAGCAGCAATGGAGGGGTAAGGCTTTCACTCAGCACAGATGGATGGTTTGGGTTTGGTTTTGGCAGGAGCTTATCCCTCCTGGACCTGTCTTAGGGGCTGTTTCCAGCGCAGAGGGTTTGTTTTCTCTCAGTAACCCCTGCTTGCCTGTCACAGTTTAGTAGGTTTGGCCCCTGCTCCTCAGTGCTTGGGAGCTGTTTCAGTTCCTAGTATGGACACACAGTCCCCAGTGCCTTGCCTTCCCACCAGGCATGTTCCTGTGGCACTGCTGGAGGTGGCAGGGACAGGATGGGATTCTCCCATGGCAGGGGGACTTGAATGATCCCTAGCAGCTGTGTGTGAAGCTGAAACACTTTCCTTTTGCTGCGTTGCAGGCTCTGAAGTGTGGCACCCCATTTGCAAGCAGGCGGCCAGAGCAGAGAAGAAGTTGAAGGTAGGCAGCAGTGGGAGGGGCATCTTGAGATGTGGCACATCCCAGGTGACTTTGCCTCCAAGTCCCTGCAGGAAGGGAACTGTTGTGGCAGTATCCAAGCTTGGAGTGGTTTCCCAAGGCTTCCCAGAGGATGGTGGGTGGCTGTGGCTATTAATGGACACCTGTCTGCGGAGGGGGCACAGCAGTCCCCTCACAATGCCCACACCTCTCTCTGCACCTGACTGGCCATGGGAGCAGCTGCCTGCTGGGTCTTCCTAGGCCACTCCAGATCTGTCCCTGAGAGCTGGATGCAGGGCAGCCTGAACAGCCATGGGCACTGGCAGTTGAAAGTGCAGACAAACTGGACCTTCAGTGAAATTCAGACCCCAAACCAACAATTTGGTTTCTGTACCCAGCATGTGCCTGCTCAGGGGTCCCTCCTTGCCATGCTCTCACCTGCCCTCCACCTTTCTGCCTCCACAGCACAGAAGGACGTCAGAAACCTCCATCTCCCCACCTGGTTCCAGCATCGGCTCCCCGAACCGTGTTATCTGCGTAAGTACAGCTGTCCCTTATCCAGGGTCCCAAGGAAGGGGTCAGCAGTTTCCACTGCTGCTTTTCAGTGTGAGGTGTCCCCCAGGGATAAGCCAGGCTTTTGGAGACAGCACAGACAAGCTGTGTCCCCTGGCCCCAGTGCCATGATGTGCCACCAGTGCAATTGGCACAGATCAGGAGCACTCAGAGGAACACAGTCCTAACCCTCCCAGAAGCTGTGCCCCTCCCCACTGCTGCCTCTCAGGCATCTCCTCTTACCTCTTCTTGCTGCTGAGGTGACAGTGAGCTCTGTCTGCTCTGTGCTGGTTCCACACTGTATGCTCCAGCCTCCTCTTCCTTCTCTCTTCCTATTCCTTTCTGTCTCTCTGTCTCTGTCTCTCCCTCTCCCCAGGCTAAAGTGGATAATGAGATCCTTAATTACAAAGACCTGGCAGCTCTTCCCAAGATTAAAGCCATCTATGAAGTGCAGCGTCCTGACCTCATTTCCTACGAGCCCTATCACAGATACACGTCGGATGAGACACTGGAGAGATATAGCTATGGGGAGGTATTGAGTCTTCGTATGCCCAATGCTGGGATGTGGAGGGACCAGGCCCCAGTTTGGGGGAGAATTGTGTGTGGGTTTGCTCAAGACTTCTCCCAGAGGCTCATCGCTGCCAGGAAGAGGGCCTGGACTGAAAAAAAAGTGTTGATGCTGCTGCTATAGAATAAGAAGGAAACCAGTGACCTTACCAGTTACCAGTGACCTTCCCAGTCCCAGACCCAACTGCAGGGATAGCACTGCGTGGGAGGAGTGATGTGGCAGGGAGAAGCCCATCGCAGCCCACAGCAGGGGAAGAGGAGTTCACACAGCAGCACATGTGTATCCCTTCAGGGTGAAGGAACAGACAATCCCCAGGCTCAGCCCAGAGCCTGGCCCCTAGCACACAATCATCTTGGCCACCCAGCCCTGCACGGCACCCCTGGAGCACAGCAGGGCTGCCCTGGTGGGTAATGGCCCTGCAGACAGGGGAAGGGGCTTGGTCAGTGTGTTCCCATGAGAGTGTGATGAGATGATGCCCCAGCAGCACACAGAACAGGACTGTCCTGCCAGCCCAAGCAGGCTGGGGCTGCTGAGTGAGTTCCATAAGTTCATGGAAGGTCTGAGCAGCCCACACAGAGATGGGAGACCTGAGGTAGTCCTGGAAGGGCTTGGTGAAGGCCAGTAGCAGGAGCATCTCGTATCATCAGTCACAAGGTTTTGGTCCCAGGCGTGGTTTCTTCCATCCCCCCCAGGGATGGTGCAGGCAGCATGGCCATGGCCCAGTGTGGAGCCCCCCAGGGCCAGCAGCTGCCTTCCCACCTTTCAGTCACTCCACTGAGGTCTCTGGGAAGGGGTGCAGGCTGCTGGTTCCTCATGCCAGTTCCACTCTTGGCAGGGCCTCCCTGCCCAGTGTCCTGGCAGTTTTTCTCTGGCTGTATCAGCAGCCACCTTTACTGCCTGGCAGCTGTAACTTGGGGAAAATAAGCTGCTGTGGGATCCCGGTCTGTCACTGCTGCTCTTAACCGTGTGCTGTCTCTCTCTCTCTCTCTTTTCCTCCCCACTTTGCCTTCTGCTGCCTCCAGTCCCTGGGGACCCTCTCCCCATATTCACAGGTAATGCCCCTGTGGGCACTGGGGGGTCTGTCACCTGCTGCTGCTGCAGGATGTCCCTCTGCCCAGAGGCTCTGCTGATCATTCCCCCCAGAGTGTTGGGTGCCCCAGGATGGGGGAAAATGGGGGTACCCTGTCCGAGAGAATCCTGTCCTTCAGGCCCTGAGGAGAGCAGGGTGCACTCCCTCCCTGGTAGAATGGACCCATTGTACAACAACAAGCACAGGGCAGGAGACAATCTCCAGGCAAAAAGCCTCTGGCTGGACACTGTCACCTGATCTCAGACTCTGGGTTTTGCTGCCTGTGCTTTGGCAGCAGGGGAGGCAGAGCAGGGTGGGAACCCCCTCCAGCCTCAGAGGATGTGCACTGCTCACAGGTGTCACACCACAGAGCATGTACCTTCCCAGGCTGCCCCAGGCACAGGGACCCTGGTCCATGGGACACCTCCTGCCAGCTCTAACAGCACTCTCTCCACACCTTCCCCATCCCCAGGACATCTATGAGAGCTTTGACATGCGGCAGAGGCGAGCCTCCAGCCCAGGCTACATCGACTCCCCCACCTACAGCCGCCAGGGCATGTCCCCCACCATCCCCAGGTCCCCCCACCATTTCTACCGCTCAGGTGAGAATTTCAGCTGCAACCCCAGGCTGAGCTAAGCTCAGACCCCCGAGTGGAGCAGGGATCACCAAAATGTCCCTGGGACTTCTGTGGTCTCTCCTCTGGCAAGCAGGCAGGAGGCCTAGGAGGGGGGCGTCTATCAGGGGGGCAATGACCAACTCTGGTCTATGAATCCCATGGTTTTCCTGACTCTCATCTTGTGAACCAGGGAGGTTTTGTTGCTCAGACTGAGCTAGGGCTCATGGAGGATGGGGTGGGGAGGCAGAGGACCCCCAGGTCCAATGAAGACCCCTCAGGTGTCTTGGTAGCTCTGGGAGGGGTGTGCACGGGAGTGCTTGTGCCCAGCCAGTGCTGTAAGGGAGGTCCTTACACATGCACACGTGCATGCACGCACGCTCTGGAGCATGCTGGGGGGAAGCAGAGTGTGCCTGTGCCATGTCTCCTGTCCTTTGGAGCTGGGGAAGAATGACGGAGAAAATCCAAGGTCAGTAAGTCCGGAGGTCCTGCAAACTTCAGCACTTCACTACCAAGGGTCCATCACTGTTTGTCTCTGCAGCAAGCTCGGCTTTCCTGTCACCAGCGGTGGGGCAGCTGGCTGACCTGTAACAGCACCTGTCCACAGGGTTTCCTCTGCATCCCATCTTCCTCCGGAGATGCAGGAAATCTCCCCCTGCTCCATCACTCCCCATCCTGGACCACGGCCCAGCTCACGTCCCTGTCACCGCTGCCACATGGGTCACCCCTGCTCTTCTAACACTGCTGCATTTAACACCCATTTTCTTCTGCCTCTTGTTCTCTCTCGGTCACTTATGGCTGCTTCTGCTCGGCACCGCGTAGGCACCGAGAGTGGGCGCAGCTCCCCCTACTATAGCCAGTTAGATGTGAGGTCCTCCACTCCAACCTCATACCAAGCGCCCAAGCATTTCCACATCCCAGGTAGGCTCTGGAGCGCCCCAGTCCCTGGGGAAGTGCTGTGTCTGTGGCATGCCAGCATGTGCCATCCCCGCTGTGTCGCATGCGTAGCTCCGCCGCCTGCCTAGAGCCAGCTGGCAGCAGGATCTACCCCTGGTAGAGGCCATCCATAAACAGGACCTGCAGCTTGAACCCTCTTCCCTCCCTATCACCACCCGGAGGTCCCAGAGCTGCCCGGAGTCTGCTTGATCCTTGCAACATCCCTCTTCTCCCTCTTCCCTGACCTTCCTCCACTCCCCACACGAAGATGAGTGCCCTGGTGAGAGCCTGCCCCCTCCCCTGCCTCCCCCAGGATCACGAGCCGAAGCGTGTCTGCTGGAGGCCTTTCGACACCCATCTGCTACAGATGACTATTTTATACTCCCCCTAGGGCCCGCCGCTCCCTCCCCCCAGAGTCTTCTGGGCTTGCCAGATGCCTGCTCCCCTTCTGCAGGGATTGCAGGGGGACACCAGGTAAGGGCCACCACCCACTCCCAGCCACACAGAGCCCACGGGAACGGGGATGGAGTGGGCAGAAAGGGAGAGTGGGGTGGGAAGCAGGCAGAGCTGCCCATCATCCTTCAGCACACGCAGCGGGGTCAGAATCCCAGACAACCCCACTCAGCTGTAGGCATCTCCCACTGCCCTCGACCTCCTCCAAAGCGTGGAACCCCCAGCAGTGCATAGCTGATGCCCTGAAACAGCACCATGAGGACACCCAGAGACTCCCCACCATGATCTCCAGCTCCCACCCCATCCCTGCCAGGGTTCAGCCCTGCTGCCCACCCTGCCCTGCCCTCCCGCTGCCGGTCAGTGGTTTATGGATGGCCCCCTCCCTGCTCCACCAGCTCCGCTGCCTGGCCCCTGCGCAGGGGCTGTAGCTCTTGGCGCCAGGCTCCAGTTTTTGCTTTCCCTCCCAACTCACTCTTTTCTCTCTCTGCTGCGGAAAGAGGCTTTGGCTGATGTTGTCTCACCCCAGGTAGCTCGCAGGCGGTTCTTCCAGGTGCTGGCACCCCGAGAGACCGCCCCAGGGTGAGCGGTGGTGCCTCGCTGCCGGCTGGCAGGGGCAGCTGGCAGCTCTGGCTGTGCCCTCCGCCCCAGTGCATGCTGACGCTGGGTGCTCACTGCATGGCCTCTGCTCCCCACTGCCCACAGGCAGCCGGGACTGTGCTCCTGCTGCCCGGCTCCCGTGGGACACATGGGCCCAGAGGCGGTTGTGTGATGGACATGTGGTGTGGGGGTAGTGTCTCCTGCAGGACCTCAGTCCTGTCTGCTCTCAGCATGCCCACACTGACTTCTCCTTTTCCCTTCTTTCCTTCTTTCTTTCCTTTCTTTCTCTCTTCTTCCACCAGCTGCCGGCGAGAGTAACATCTACCGGAAGCCCCCCATCTACAAGCGCCACGGTACGATGTGCCTGCTGTGTGTCCATCCCCATATCCACACAGGGAGGGGACCAGCGTGGGGCTTGGTCTAGCTGAGTCATGTTCAGGGACAGTGTGGGACATGGCAGCAGGTGTCAAGGAAAGATTTTTGGACACTGGGCCTTGATGGTCTGATGCTCCTGCTTCCCCTCTGGGCAGCAGAGTGCAAGGTTCAGTGGGAGAAAGACAAAGGTTTGGATGACATCCCTGTTTATGGAGGATGGAGGAGAAGGCTGTCTGTGACACCAGGGATAGCTGTGGGAGGGGGAGCAAGGCCATGATGGGGTGGCACAGGGTACAAGTGTGGCCACTGATTGCTGAGGCCAGGAGCCAGAGAAGCCTCAGAAAAGCAATGAAGAAGGTAATTTGCAGGTTCACATGGAGCCCTGGAGAAAAATTGCAGCTCATCCTGGATGGATGCTCCAGAATGAAACAGGCCTGGGGGGTGTTGCAGGGTGGGGAGGGGGTTTGGTGTCTCTCAGTGGGGCTGGATTGCACTGTCCTCGCTTCCTTCTGCACATTGAGGGACAGCAGCTCCCCTCAGCAGTAACTGTGTCTCCTCTCTCTCCCTGGGCTCTCCCTTCCCTCCTGCCCAACTCCCACTGCTCCACTGCTGGCTGTTCCTCCTGCTGTAAGTACCTGCTTTTGGCTGGGTCCCCTGTGCCTGCTGGAGGTGGTGGGATGGCCCTGCTCACCTTCTGTCTTTGGTGCTCCTTCCCCTGTGAGTCCCCTGGCCTCTGGTGCAGCGGAACTCCCTTCTGGGTTTCTCACCTGTGCTGCTGAGGCTCAGTGCCCAGCCTGAGCCATCTGCGTGTGTCCTGCTGTGGGGACCAAGCCCCTGCCAGAGCCCCTGTGCTTCCCACTCCGGCACAGCCCACTGCTACCTTGCCCTGGCATTAACCCCCCAAGAACCCTTTCCCTGCTGGGACTGAGCCTTCCTCCATCCCCTCTCCTGCCTACAGGTAGTGGGACAGCACAGAGGCACAGGGAGGTTGGTGGCACTGATGGGACTGGGACTAGGGTGAGCACTATGCAAGAGCCAGCGCTTGTCGTGTTGCTGTGGGCTCTCAGCCATTTGAGTCCCTTCCCAGCCACATCAGCAACAGCCCCTCTGCTTGTCACTGTCCCCACCATCTGCCTCGGCATCCTTTTCTTGAAGAAGTGTCAGCAATTTGAAAACTGATTATTCCCAGCTCTGCTACATGCTGTCCCAATGAGTCACTGACAGTCACTGAGGAGGGGAGAGGAGAGGATTTGCCTTCATCCCAGGGTGGATATTTGCAGATCCTCACTATAGCTCTACCTGCTCCTTTTGCAGACAACACCTCTGCAGCCACAAAAAGCAAAACCAGCGAAGACATCGCACAGTCATCCAAGTACAGCCCTGCCTACTCCCCCGATCCATACTACCACTCTGAGTCAGAGTACTGGCCCTTCCAAGGCTCACCCAAAGGTAATAAATGTCTACTGGGCTGCAGAAAAGGGAAACCTGTTCATACCCCCAAACCCAGCCATTTTCTGGGAGGGAACCCTGGTCTGAGTTGTGTCTGGACCCAAAGGTGGGGTTGGGCTGAGATACCTGCCAAAGTGACTCCAAAATCCTAGGAGTCCCTGGGACTCAATTACCCCCATGCAGTTGGGGACTGTCTCCAGTAGGGACTACCTGCCTTCACTTTTGATACCATGTGACCCCCTCACATGTCTTCTTGCAGCCCCTCGGGCCCGAAGGTTCTCATCAGGTGGGGAGGAGGATGGGTACGACCGGGGCATGCACAAGGTGAGTGATGTCCCTGCCCACAGCCTGGCAAGGGAGAAATGGCAGCAAATCACCCCTGGTTGGCTTTGGGGAGGAGGCTCAGCTTAGCTGTGCCACCCAAGAAGGGGACACCACCCTGCAGTCCTCTACCACCTCTCCCCACCTTGGCCACCCCCTTGCCAAGGCACCTTACCCCAGCACCTCATCCCCAGGGGTGGTGGAGCAGATGGGAGATGCTGAGCCCATGCCAGGAGATGCCATGCCCTGTCATGATGTGGGAGTGGGCAGGGAGGGCTGGACAGGGAAAGGAGGGGTGTGAGGTGGCTTTCCCCCCTCTGCCCAGATCCAGAGCGGCATTGGCAGGCTGATCCTGAGGGAGGAGATGAAGGCTCGGTCCAACTCCTATGCAGACCCCTGGACACCCCCTCGCAGCTCAGCCAGCAGCAGAGAAGCCCTGCACACGACTGGCTACGAGGGCTCCCTCAACGGCTGTAAGGATGACCCTGTCCCTCTGTCTGTCCCACCGAGCATGGCCACACCCCTCGGGGAAGTTTGCTGGAGTGCAGACACTAGGAAGGGGTGAGGAGGGGTGCTGGGCACAGAGTTGGACTTGGAAAGCTCTTTTCCTCTCTGGAGAGCTCCATCCATTCCCTGTGTCCCAGCTGGGATGCAGCATTGCCTAGTGGGTGTCTGGGCAACCTGGGTGGCTGAAGGGTCCCTTGGGAATCTGGCAGCACAGCCACACTGGGGTTGCTCTGACCTGTTTGGGCTGGCTGCACATGTGCCTCACTAATGGCACCTCTGGGACCTCCTGGCACCCCAGAGCTGCTGACAGGCCCCAGGGCTGCCTTGCTTGCACTGCTCTTATCACACAGCACTCAGGGCACCCAGCCCCTCTGTCCTTGGGGCTGCAGGGGGCTGGGGGCATTTGGGATCCTGGCAGCACAGATGGCCCTGCCTGCTCCAGGGTCTTTGTCTTTATGGCACATCTGCCCTCATGAAGCTGGGGCTGTTTGGGGATGCTCAGGGATCCCCTCAGCCCTGTGGGGCTCTCGGGAGCCCCAAGAAGGACCTGTGGGGCTGGGAACAAGCAGCACTGCATGGCATGGGGTGCTTGGTCCTCCCTGACACCTGGCTCTGCTCTCCTTGCAGCTCCCAGAACCCACTACCTGGCTGACAGCGGTGAGTGTGTGACCCTACAGCCCTCCACAGCTGGTCCCCCATGGCTGCGGGGTCCGGAGCCCGAGATGGAGGAGGTGCTGGGACCAGGGAGGGAAGAAGGGAGCTAAAAACAGAGCCCTTGAAAGTCTGGGCTAGGGTAGAGCTGAGCCAGGGCAGAGCTGGTGGCAGAGCTGGGAGAGGATGAGTCAGAGAAACTCAGGGAGGAGAATGTGTGAGGGTGAGGCGGGAAAGCTGCCATGGGAAAGGGATTTTCAGGACAGGAATATCAGCACAGGAGGAAGCCAGACTGCAAATGAGCTGGAGCTGGAAGGAGACAGAGCTGGGTGACTGTGGAGCTGGGTGGTGACGTGGGAGCACAGAGGTAGGGTGGCCCAGGGGATGCTGTCCCAGGATGTGCGGCTCATCCCTACATTTTTCCTTATGCACCTTGGTGGCTTCTTTGCAGATCCCCTCATTTCTAAGTCGGCCTCCCTTCCTGCCTACAGGAGAAATGGGCTGCACAGGGTAAGTGCTTCCTGCCCACATCCTGCTGCCACCAGGCATCTTTGCACTGTTCGTCATTCTCCCCGGGCTCCTTAAAGCCCCCAGTGTTTCCATGACTAGGGTGTCCTGCTCCTCCCTTCTCTGCATCCCTGCTGTTACTGCTGTCCTGTGCCAATCCAAAATTACCTTTATTGAGGTCCAAAGTGCCTGCCCTGAACCTTCCACAGAGCATGTTTCAGAGGAATGTTGGTGTTTCTTTCTAGCACAAGAGCTTTGCTTTGTGTGCTGGGCTAGTGATTTCTTGGGATCAGGAGCTCTGGTCCTGCCTCCATGTGACTTAGCTTGTCACTTCACCTCCTCATGCCTCAGTTTCCCTACTGCCAGGTGTTGGGAGCGAGTCCTGCTTTGGGGTGGGTGGGTGCTTTCTCCCCTGGGAACATTTGGGATGTCACGCTGAGTGTCTGGAAGAGACCCCCACTTACCCCTCCCTCCTATTCCTTCTGCAGCCTCCCAGTGCTGAGCTTTTCCACTACGACAGCACGAATGCTGTGAACTGGGGGATGCGAGGTAAGGGGCCGTGGGGCCAGGGGCCTTCTGAGCATCCTAAAGCCAGATGCTGTGGGGCTGCCAACCCCTCTGCAGGCAGCTCTGGAAAATGAGGATGGAGGGAGAATGGGGGCAGATGGGTGAGGGTCCCTGCAGCCCTGGGGAAGGATCCTGGCAGTGGAGGAATCAGCGTGGCTCATGTCTCTCTTTTCTCTCTCCCCACAGAGTACAAGGTAAGATGCTTCTGCTGCAAGGATTGGCTGTCAGCCAGAGGTGGGAGTCCCAGAGATGTGTCCATGTATCTCCAGACTCTTCAGGGGGGAGTTTTGCCCTCTGCCTGCAATGCTCTGTCTTTTGTCCCACTGTCAGCCCTGTCAGAGGACTGTGGGACTCCAACCAGAGTCCATCCCCTCCTGCCAGGGTCCCAGGCACTCAGATGAGCAGAATTGTCTCCTGGGTGAGGAATAGAGAAGGGTAGTTCTGCAGTGATTTCCTACTCACACTTGGACCTGTGTCACTCCAGGTTTCGCAGAGTGAACAGGCTATTCCAGAGGTGATTTAAGGTGGATCAGGATCACCCTGGGAGCAAGTCCCCCTATGCCTTGTCCCATCCAATCACTGGAGTCAGCTGTGCTACCCAAAAACTGCTAAACATGACAGGAGGAGGCTTTGCCCTGGTGGCCCCCATGGCCTCATTCCCAAGCGTGCCCCAGTTGTCTTCCTCTGGCTCCAGAGCTGCCTCATGGTCTTCCTGTCCCTGTGCAGATATACCCCTATGAGCTGCTCCTGGTGAAGACCAGAGGGAGGAACCAGCTGCCCAAAGATGTGGACAGGACTCGGTTAGAGGTGAGATGAGCCTTTTCCACTGGGGACAATCTCCTGAGGGCATGGAAGGATCTGATCCCATGGGGTGTCCCTTTAGCCCCGGCAGGCAGCGTGTGGCTGTGAGGGGCTCATGGATGTGTGAGAAGCATCCCCAGGAGCACTGTTATCGTGGTCCTGCTGCTCCACTGGCCAAGGAGAGCTGTTCCTCGTGCCCACAGCACGAGTGTGTTTGACAGGGGCAGGAGGGAGGCAGGTTCTCCTCTCCTGAGTAAGCAGTGCTAGGAGTTGTGGCACCCCATTGCCACAGCAGGCAGGGGATGCCTTCAGACCCCCCCTAGCCTGGGTGGTTGCTACTGGCCCCAGGTGGTGGCCAGAGGCCCCAGCTCTGGCCCAGCATCCTATCTCTTCCCAGCGGCACCTTTCCCAGGAGGAATTCTACCAGATCTTCGGCATGACCATCGCTGAGTTCGACCGCCTGGCCCTGTGGAAGAGGAATGAGCTGAAGAAGCAGGCCCGGCTGTTTTAAATGCAGTGCACTATAAATATATACATACCTATAAATATATACATAGAGAGATCTCTATATTGCAGCTCTATATGATTCTCGGTGCTGTACGGGGCAGAGGTGCCCTCTGCACCCCTGAGAGTGAATTGGAGTCTCGCAGATCATTTTATGCTCTGTGTTTCCTTTACTTTTGCAGCCTTGTTTCTGTATCAGTCCCTGGGTTCTCCCAGGAGCTAAAGCCAGGTGAGCCCTGAAGCACTTGGCGTCTGTCACTGCTGCCCCACAGGAACATGATGGATGGGAGAGGGAGGATTTTCCTCCTGCTGCCACGGCACCCAGAGCTGGGCAAGAGCAGGGCTCTAGGATGAGGTTGCGATAGGGGTATCCCATCCCCCTCTGCTCAGTTGGTATGTGTATTTACTTAAGGGTTGGAAAAGGCCCTGGGCACAACTGCAAAAAAAGTGGGATCTCGATATGGGCTCCTTAAAGCCCTCTCTGCCTTTACATGTCATGACTGGGAGCACCTTTGGGATCAGAAATGCAGAGCTCAGGGCAGGGGAGAGTAGAAGTGGTGAGGACCCCGTGGGGAGCAGGGTGCACACCCATGGCCAAGGTGAGAGCCTGAGCCCTGATTCCTCCAGGGCCATTGGCTTTCCCTGCAAACCCCATATTACCTGTTTACCCTCCCAAGGTTCCAGAACAGCGGCTTTCCAGGCCATCCCAAGACCAAGCTCTTCCTAAATGAAATAGCCAAAGCCATGTCCTTGTTCAGTTTCTTGCTGTTCTTTAGGTTTATCCAGGGCTGAGAGGGGACATGGTGATGCGCCCAGTCCTGGGCCCCCATCCCTGGGGCTCTACCACAGGGGTGCATGCACCCAGCACCATGGCTCCAAGACCCCAGCATCCACGTGAGAGTGGTGGGGATATTCCAGCTGGGAGCTGAGGGATAGACCAGAGATGGGGAGCTGGGAAGGCAGTCCCACTAACTGCTGGATCTCTTCTGCATTTACTGAATTACCCCATCACAGATGCCTGAGTCCCTGATGGATCCCTCTTCAAGCCTCTAGGAGTAAAGGGCATTCCCAGGGCCATTCATCATTCTCTCCATTGCAAACTATTGGGATTTTTTTCTGTTTATTTTTTCATAAAACTAACAAGTTCGTTTCCACACAAATATTTTTCCTGGTGTCTGTGGTGCTCTGATTTCCTTTTTGCTTGTCCATCACAATTTTCAGGTATGGGACAGGACTGAAGTCACAAACAAGCAGGAAGCTGTAGGATATCTCTGAAGGAACTGGGTCAGCAGGGTTCCTCCAAGGGTACAGCAAGGGTCTTGCCTTCACTGTGCCATGGACCAGCTCTGCTTCTGCCTGTTCTGGTCACCCCCTCCTGTCCTCGTGTCTCCCACTGGATTAAAAGCTCCCCTTGCCATTCAGCTTGTTGCCCAAAAAGTGGTCACCAGGTTCCTGTGTGACAAAACAGAGATATGTGGGGATCCTTGCAGTGGTTTGCGAGGGTGCAGGGGGCTTGGGACAGGAGATCTCCCATTAGCAGCAACCCCAGCTCCCTTTACACCAACATGGGAGAGGCTGGGGACTGAGGTGGAGATGGCAATATTGTCCTGGCAATGGCTTCTGTCTGCTTCAGAGAAGCATTAATTGAATGGAATTTATTTATAACTGTTTTACTCATACAAACTGGGGCTCCCTAAATCAAGCTCCACTGTGTGTCTACAGGAAACTTCCATCTCCAGCAGCAGTTGCAGTAATAAAGCCTGGAGGATATTATTAATAACAATAATAAGACAACATCAGGAGTCTTCATTTTCCAAGCATTTTATGGACAGTTAACTAACTGCTCTCCACAGCGGCCTGTGTGGCAAAGGTGGGGAAAATGAGGCAGGGCTCGGTGCTATCTCCCAGAGCCAAGGCAGCCTCTCTGGCTCATGCTGTTCTGGGGCAGCAGACATGCCACGGGTCCCTCGTGGGTTGTGCAGAGTACCCGGGTGTCTGCACCTGCCCTGGAAGCTGTCCCTGCCTCAGCTCATGCTGTCATTTGGCTGCTCTGCAATTCCCAGCCACAGAGCAGCCAGAACCTGTCAGTGTTGGTAACCCTGACTTACGAGCACCCCGTGCCCTGACCACAGCTAACCCCACATTACGACAGAAAATCAGGGCTTGATCCAAACGGGAGGCACCAGCAATCACCGTCCAGGCAGGGGGCAGTGTCCGGGCAGGAGCTGGCCCCCAGCTGGTCATGGAGGGGTGAGAGGGACTGCTGCCTCTGAGCAATCCTGGGCTGAGTGTGCCCCAAATGGGGAGTTCCTCGAGGCCAGTTGCTAATGCACGTCTGATGTTTCAATAACTGGGTATGTATGAAACCACATCATTTCTGTCACAACCTGCTGGCCCCAGAGGGCTCAGCTGCAGCTCTGATTGTCCTGGGGGTGCCAGGAGCCACTGTCCTTGCTGCCACGGGTGGGATGATCTCTCACACATCCCCACAAGTCTCCCGAGCCCAGGTATCCCTCGAGGGCACAGGCACAGTGACAGTGGCATGAGCGCCGTGGCCGGGCACATGAGGGGCACCAGGAAGGAGCAGATATGGAGGGGGTCTTGGGAAGGGGGAAGCAAGGAATGAGTGGTAAGGGGGGAGCTTGTTTGGGTGTGGGAATTCGGGTGTTTTTTTCCCAAACCGAAGTTGCCCAATCCAACAACGCCCTCGGCCAGGTGGAGGTGCCCACTCTACACCACCTTTCACAGCGGAGTCTCTGGGTGTTGCTGAGGGTGATCACCGCCCGGTGTGCGGCAGCACCTGGTGGGGGTGTGGGGATGAGGGGAACCCCAGAACACCCCCAGCCACGCCAGAGGGGCCGTGAGAGCCGGGCGCCGCAGCGCTGCGCACCAAGGGTCCCCATCTCTGGGGACAACCTTTCCGCCCGTGCTGCCGGCTGGGACCACCCCCGGGCTGCCTGCCGGTGCCGTGCCGGGCCGTGCCGGTGCTCGGCGCTGCCGTGCACCGAGGGAGGGGCGGACGAAGGGATTGGCCGCTCCGAAGGCAGAGCCGGCCCCGCCGGGCGCTGCTGCTGCCCGTGACACTCGCCCGTCCGCGCTCCCGGGGCGGCCGGAGCTGCCCGCGGCTCCCGCACCATGGACCGGCTCAGCGGTAAGAGGGGACGGGACGGGACGGGCATCCCCTTCCCCCTTTCCCCGGCACGAAGGGGAGAAGGGTTGCCCATCCCAGTGCCAGGGAGGCTGGGCGTTGCGCATCCCATCCCAACCAAGCGGGTGCGTCTCACCGGGTCGATGTGGGACGCTGCTCCCAGGGCGCCCTTGCCCCCCACCAGTCTTGCGGCAGAACCAGTCGGGGCACAAACTGGTACCTGTTTCCATTTGCTGGTCAGATGGGTCAGCCTGCGAGGAAGTCTATAGGGTGTAAGCACTTGTTAGGGGAAATTGTGGTCGTAGAAAGGGAGCTGATATTTCCAGATGAACCTGATCAGATTCAGAGGATTCTCCTATCTGGGGAAGACAGCGGTGGTCTCGTAAAGCCACAGAGGGTCTGATCCCCACCCTGCTGCGAAGTGGCTGCGTTCCCACTTGTGTGTGATTCCCGCCTGCAGCTTGTGGCATCGGGCTCACGTAGCTGCTAGGCTTTGATCTGGGATATGTATAAACCTGCCAGGGCTCTGGGCCAACTTTGTAGAGAAGGTCCTGGCTTTCTGCTAGGGTTGGCAGGTCCCTGGAGGGATCAGAGGAAAGCTTTTGGGGGGATTGCTGTTTGCTGCTGATGAGCAGTGGCTTGGGGCTGCGGAGGAGGAGCAGGTGGTGACATGATGTACCACAGAGGTCCTGGCCCTTGACCTGTCCTTGGAGGTGCTACAAAAGCAACAGCCAAAAATGATAACAGGGCAGCCAGGGGCCTCAGTCTGGCTCTGCAGGCTGGTACCACACTGCAGTCCCACAGTGGTTCAGGCACTGCTGTGTTTGCAGCTGTGGGTCAGCACCAGAAAGACCCAAGGGTCAAGAGTTCCCCTTGCCGATGTAAAAGGATGGGGTGGCGTTTCCGCAGTGGAAATACAGTTATGAGGAGTTTGAGACTTGTGGAAACATAGCTCATGGTGTCAGTGCTCAGAGAGCAGTGTCAGTGCCCTGCAGCCCGGGAGGGGACAGGGCTGGTGACAGGGACAGCTTTCCCCTTTGGCTGCAACTCGCCGTGCCTGCCAGCCAGGATGCCTTTGACAGCTCTGAAGGAGGGTGCTGTTGCAGGAGAAGGAGTGTTGTCAAATGACATGTGATGCCAGAGCTGTCCTTCAAGGTCCCAGAGGACATCACCAATAAGGACAGGGGAGAACTGAGTGTCTAGGCTTCGCTGTTTTCCTGCTGTGCCAGCTGATGGGAGGTTACTCTGTTTGAATCTCAGTCCACCACAAAAATCAAACCTGGGACCTCATGGCAGGTGATGTCCAGCACACTGTGAAAGCATCATGGAGATGTGTCTGGGCATAGTTTGGCCTCTCCACAGGTTGGCCCTGCCTGGGAAGAGCCACTGCTGTTTCATCCCCTCACTGGTGCCTGCTATGGTAGTGGCAGCAGCGCCTGCCTGCTTTGTTTTGAGTGTGTGTGATTAATTGCTGTTGGCACCTGGATGGCTCTTTGCTAATGTAAACCTCCTCCAGACCCTCCTGCTCATCATCCAGAGCCACTGGATCCCTCTGGGAGCTGTGACTCGCGGAGGGAAGGTGGGGCATTCTCTCCAGGCTCCCTTCCCTAGTGCAGGGGATGGTGGGTTTTGTGGTGTGCAGGAGCTCTGTGTCCCATTCCCAGCCTTTTGTAGCTCCTTTCTTCACCTGGAGCTCTGCTCAGGCCCTGGTATATCCTGACTTTATGATCTGCCACCTTCTTCATTGCTTTCCATCCTTCAGCTGAGCCTGCTGCCTTCCCCAGCAGGCTGGGAAGCATCCAGTGCAGGGCTCAGCTCTACACCAGTGGCTAACTGGGGGAAGTGGTGCTGTGGGCTGTTGGTTGAGTTGTTTCAGGTTGTGCTGATGGAGAACACAGTTCACAGTATGTGATTTGGGAGGTAATCTCTGCCAGAGCCTTTGCTTTAACAGGCCTGTGCTCACACATTGCCTCTCCTCATTAGTGTCTCTTCGCTGACCTTTTGTGCCACCAGAATTTAGGTCCTGCACCAAACTTATCTGGGGTCTAAATCCAGCAAAGCCGCTGGAGATATGTCAGGGATAAACTTGGCTCCAGCTCGCCCACAGGAATGGGGAGGCTGCAGGACTGGTGGGAGGGAGCCCGGATCATTCCTGACCTGGCTCCTCAAGCGGGCAGCAGGAATCCCGCGGGCCCCGCGCCGGTGGAAGGGGTGCAGAATGGGTGAGAAGCAAAGACCAGGCCAGCTGTTAGTGAGCCAGGCAAGTGCCGAGCTCTCCTCCGCATTGCAGCCATTCCTTCCGCTGGAAACTCAGCTGCCCGGGGCCACCGCCTGTTTATGGCCCAGAGCATGTGGGGAAGGGGCTGAGCCCCCCACAGGCTGTCCCAACCCCTCAGTGCTGGGAAAGTGGGCTGGGAGGGCAGCCCCAAGGATGCTGGTGCGAGTGGAATAGGGAAGCTCTGGAGTTATTTGCCCCTCTGGATCTTTCAATATCCTTCTTTGTGCAGCATTGGCCTTAACCAAGGAAATGGGTCTCACTGGAGGTGCTGGATCCTTGTTGATGCCGGTCTGGCTGCTCTGGAGGGGCACAGACCTGCCTGCCCTGCATGGAAGCCTGATGGAAAGGGGAAGGAGGCTGCTGCGGGGGTAGTGTCCTCCAGCCAGAAACCCTGGGGACTGTCCTATCTGCCTGGGATGTCTGGAAAACCTGCCTCTTTCCCGCGTTTGCTCTTGACCTGGAAATGCTGTTTTCCGGTGCAAATGTGCTGAGCTGCGAGGCTGACGTGCCCTTTGCTATGGAGCAGAACTGGGCTCCGATGTGCTTGCAGCTGGCAGGAGGTTCTTATCCCTGCCCAGGAAAACTTTGTTTAAGGTTTTGAAGAAGGTGTCCCATCCCAAACAGTGGGAAGCCCTTTCAGAGCAGGACAGGGAGCAAACAGTGGGTTTGACCCAAGATTTGCCTGTTGTTCAGTAGCCAAATAACTTGCTGGGGACAGAAGATAACAGTTTAGCAGAGTGGAGGCTTGAAGCAGTTTCTGGCATCCCAGACTGATGTCCTAACCCCTTAACCCTTCTTGCTATCTAGTCTGGCACAGCTAAAGCTCTCTCCCGCTGAACACACATCTCCTGCATAAAAGATACCTTAAAATTGATGGCATGACTCTCTATCCTGTAAAATATCTATTAAATTTCACTCTTCCAGGGCAGCAGCATGACAATTGGGTTGGAAACCTCCCAAAGAGCTCTGCATGGTCTCTGCCAGCCCCGCACAAACAAGGGGCTGGCACCTCTGCCTGGGCACCCACGAGGTGAATAGAGCAGGGAGGGCACCCTGGCAGCCAGCAGCAGCCTGTCATCACCCTGAGGTGCTAAAAGCAGCAGCATTTGGGGAACTCAGGTCCCTGTGTGGATGCTTGGCTGATGATTTGCAGCCTCTACAGTGGGGAGGGATGAAAATAACATCTTTGGGCCTCCTCCCACGGCACTGCTGCTGGAGCCCCTTCCAGTTCTGCTCCTGATATGCCTCCCATCACATCAAAGCCGGTTCTTTGGCAGGCAAGGGAAAACACTGACATTTCGTAAGAGTTTGGAACAAAAACAGAGCTTTGCTGCAAGGGGTTTCCATGCTCAAAATACTTTTTTTTTTTTTTGAAGTGGGTTTCATGTGCATGTGATCCTGGAAGTGATAAGAGGGAGCTCTGGGAGATGCTGGTATGCTCTGATTGCTGGCAATTAACAGGAGATGTGCAAGGAGCAGTTTGAAGAATGGCATTGTTCTTTCTTCTGGGGTTTTTTAGTGATGAGGAACAGCCCCATTTTGTCTCCTTTTCCAGTGGATTCAAGTGCCCACTTTATGTGGTCCAAAGTTTTGGGAAACACTTTGGGAATCCGAGGTTGTGAAGGACAGAGCTAAGAATAGAAGTTATGCAGCAACAGGTTCGATAGCTGGCTTTTTGTCCTGGAGCTAAAAGCAGGTATGGGTGAACCAGTCCCAGCAGTGGTGGAGCCACTGGCAAGGAGCAGAGCAGTCAATCTCATTCTCCCCGTGCTCGGGCTTGTCAGCATTCCCGCTGGGACAAACCGGCTTTCCTGCCCCTCCAGCCCTGTCCCGCAGGGGTTAAGCGGGTAGGAAATGCTGTCGGATGGTGGCCTTGCCGCTGCACCTGATGCTCCCGGCGGAGCTTGGCAAGGGAAGGAAACGGAAGGGCTGTTCTCAGCTGACAAAATACACTTATCCTGCTCTCTGAGGGTCCCCCGACCCCCAAACTCTGAGACTCTCTGTTGTGCCCTGCCTGCCCTGGCTTGGAAACATCAGGACAGGGCTGAGGTGGCCACTTAGAGGGTTCCAATCCCCTCACCAGGCAGGAAGGACTCCTGCACAGCTCCAGAACTCCTGGGCATTTTGGGGGTTAGGGCAGGGATATAATCATTGCTTGCTGGGTGACGGATGTATATGCCCTTCTCCTCAGGTCCACAGAGGTATTTCCCCCACAGGGGGTCTATGGTTTCTCCTCCCACCATCTCTGTATTGTGCAACACTGTTGAAAGCATTGGGAAAGTGGATGGCTGATCCACTAGCTCCTTCCTGGAAATCCCACACCCGCCCTGCCCATCATGCTGCTAGGTGAAGGTCCTGGATCCTCCTCTCCTTCTGAGGGTACAGGCACAACTTTCCTCCTTGGAAGATGTGTCAGCCCTGCTGGCCTTCCTGCTTCTCACTCCTACGGGTCAGGTATTGCATTCAAGGCATTTTGGATCTTGGCTCTGACGAAGGGAGATGTACGGGACACAGAGAAGTGTCATTTGGGACACAGAGATCTTTCCACCACCACCAGCAGGGCTGAGGTGCCCATTTTGGAGATGTGTGGGCTGGATGTGACCCTGGGTGTTGGCATGGCCATGCCTGCCAGGGTGCAGGGCAGTGGGAAGGGCATACCCACAGGACAGCTGGCATCAGCACCAGGGTGCCAAGTCGCAGGGTTTCCTACCACGATGCCTGTAACTAGCTGTAATTCCAGCTGTCCTGGAGGCTGAGGTTTGATGGAGATGAAGGGCTGTGGAGAGGTGAGTTTCAGGTCCCCGCAGCTCTGACACAGCCACAGGCAAGAAGGTGTGACCCAGAGAGGCTTCCTAGTGCTCTGCCCACCATGGAGGGTGGTCACAGGGGTGGGCAAATGGTTGTGGCACCCATCCCAGGGCCTCTCCCAGTGCTGGAGGGGAGCCCAGGCCAACCTGCTGCTCCTTGCACTGCAGAGTTTGTTTGGAAAAGGCCGACACCAAAATTTTGGTTGGAGAACACACAGTTTATTCTGGGTTCTGAGTAATCCTAACATCTCTTCTCTGCCTGAAGCTTGTTTTTTATACATTACTCAGCAGGTCTTGCCCCTGCCTGACTATTCCTTTAAAGGGCATCTCAAACCTCTCTTTTTCATTCATTATTTAAATATGTTTTCCAGCCAGGAGCCCCTGAGCTCTGCTTCCAGGCTGGCTGGGTGAGCATCCTGCCATGTGCCTGCTGAGCCTGGCATTGAGTTTTGAAATGTTGTCTGGAAGTACTAAATCTGGTCTGTGTGAATTTGCAGAGCAGATTGTGTTGAGCTGTGGCCAGAAACAGCTTGTACCTGGTGTTAGGAGCCCTCCAGGGTTCAGGGGTCCATGGCAGAGCAGGCAGAGGGAGGAAGCTGTCCATGCCCTGCCTGGAGATACAGCAGGGTCACTCCCAGATATCTCACCTTGGTGCCTTTATTTGCTCAAAATCTTGCTGCACTCAGCAGTAAGAGGGAGCAACCCAGAAACCACACACTCCTCCTCTGGGGTGGGGGCAGCTGCAGCCTCTTCGGGTCAGAGGGATAAAGTTTGCTTTTGGTAAGCTAAAGCAAACAGCCACAGAGTTCTCTAGTAGGCAGAGAAAGGGCTGTCAAGTTGAGGGAACAGCCTCTGGAGAAGAGGTCCTGCTGCAGCACAGGGCACTGGGGGGTCACTACTCCTGGGTTGCAGGAGATGGTTGTGGGTAATTTAATCAGCCTGTTAATTATTACCTGCACCACTTGTGAAGCAGCTGTGATGAAGGACATACCCTGCAGCCCAGCAAGGGTTTCTCCCAGAAGTGATTCCATGCAGAGAGCCTCAGTCACTCTGATGCCCCATGGCTCTGCTGATGAGTCACTGCCCAAGGGCTGAGGTGCTGAGTGGGCAGGGTGAGGTCCTGCTGCTGAGGGGGAGATTTTCCTCTCACAGCCGTTCTCTGAGTGTGGGCATCACCAGAAGAGCCTGGGCTCAGCCTGGGGGTCCAGTTCCAGTCCACACCCCTCCCTCTAGGACGTCCTGCGAGGGGTTGTGCTGCTGGCACCGAGCTGGGTGGGAAGGGAAGTGCCAGGATCTCCTTGTTTGTCAGCCTCTCCATTAATCCAGTTACATAGAGAAGAGGCTTGTCCGGCCCCCACAGAGTGAATGATGGTTCCTGCAGTGTGTGAGCTGGCAGGGGCATGAATGCAGGTGATAATCTTTGCCCTTTCCAAGATCCGTCAGCCTGTAATTACATTTCCCTCTATTCAAGACTCCTGTTTCCTAGTTTAAGACTCTGTGGAGGGTGTGAAACTGTCTACTTCAGGAAAAAGTGCACTCAGACGGGGATGTTTGGAGTCCCGCCTCTGCATCCAATTCCCTTGTGCCTGGCTGGGTGCACTGGGCAGAGCCACAGCTCACCTTTGTTCTTGTCCCCTTTTTGGGAGGTGGTGAGAACTCCAAGAAACCCCTCTGCATAGTGGCCCAGGGTAAGGTAGGAGGGCTTGGGAAGAGCTGTTTGTACTGGGGAGATAAGTTGCTGCTGGCAAAGACAATGGGACAGGCACAGGACCCCTCCATGTGCACTGGTGAAATCAGCTAAATGGTGCTACTGGAGCTGTGCTAGGAGAGGAGTCCCCCAAGCTGCTGTCAGCACTGAGGTGTGCATCTGGAGCAGATGGGGCCTCCGAAGGAGGAGGCTCAGGAGGCACAGCCAGGGCACCCTTCACGCTACCTAACCTCTCTGGTTGCTCATCTGCCCCTCTCCCAGAACTAGAGTGGGATGGAGGGGCCCTGAAAACCCTGTAAGGAGAGAAGCCAGCAGGCAACTGCATTGGGAGGCAGAACCGGTGGGTGACCTTCTGCCCCCTCAAGCAAACAGGTTTCATATTCATCCTCTGAGACTGATTTTCCAAGGTTATCAGCTAAGGATATGAGTTACTGTGAGGTCACAATGATGAGGTCCTCAGGAGATGTGCATTGCTGCTCTGCCTGCTGAAGCCTGCCTTGTTGGAGTGCAGGGGGTGCCAAGGGCAGTGGGGAGGCAGCAGGGATGTGCTGAGAGTTTGGGGAGGAAGATCTGAGCTTGTCTTGTGCTCCACAATGCTCAGGGATGCTGCAATACCCAAGCTGGGAGCTGCTGGGGGAGCGGAGATGGCTGGCAGAGTCCAGGGAGTTATCACAGCAAGGGGTGGAAAGAGGCACCAGCTGGGGCAGTTGGAGAGCCAGGGAGGGTGGAGGGCTCCCGGCCATGCAGGAGCCAGTCCCAAGTGCTCAGCTCCTGCTGACATTTGCTGGATGCCGAGTCAGAGGCGCTCCCCCCATCCGCCCCACTCAAGGGGCCCTTGTTTCCAGGGAGGAGATGATTCATGTGCACAGAGTGTCCCCTTAGCAAATCTTCCACTGTTACAGGATGTTGCCAGAGCTCAAGTGTGATCATTAATGGTTGGCTTTTCCCTAAAACCCCTCCGGCCAAGTTGCTCCATAACTACAGATTTCGAGGAGGAGGTACTTTCCCGGCTGGTGTTCCTGGCCCCACCAGCCCATCCCAGTTTGCCCCACACCCAGCAGGTGATGGCTGGCAGGGAAGGAGAGCCAGGATGTCAGGGATACCCTGTCTGGCCCTGTCATCTCCGGGGGGCTGAGTGCTGCCCCTCTCCTGCCCACTTGGCAGGGCAATCCTGCCCACAGGAGAGAAGCAGTGGCCACAGGCAGGGTGCAGGCAGTGCTCTGTCCTCCTGTCTCCTGCACAAAGGAACAATTCTGGGAACTCTGTGACACCTCCCCAAGGCACTTCCTCACTGGCTGTGCACCTGCCTCCTCCCTGTCGGAAAGAAACCTCCTCAGGAATGGGAATGGGAACAGGAATGGGAATGGGAACAGGGGCTTCCTCAAAGAGCAGCAGTGGGGGAAAGCTGGTTCTGCTGGGGTGGGAAGTTTGGGCCAGAGAGGGCTGTCAGCACCCACTTTGGGCAACACCCCTGTGGTGATGCCTGTGCTGGGGCAGGCAGCAAGGCATGGAGGCATGTCCTGTCACCGGGAGGCTCAACATCAGCCCTTGGAGAGGTCAGCATGGTTTGTGTGCTGCAAACAGCTCATTTGGCAATGCTGGGTCTGTTTGTCCCACAGGGACATCCCTTCAGGCATCCTCCTGGGGCTGGGGCGTCACTGGGTGCTGGGGTAGACCCTTGCCCAGCCCACACCCCACCCATTTATGGCATCCCAGGAGCTATAAACGTTTGTTTACTGCCAATGGCAGATGTAAGGAGCCTTGTGCAGGCAGGCAGAGTGTCCCAGGGCCCTGCTTATGCCAACAGGAAGGATTTATTTGTGCTTGGATTTTATTTTAGCTACAAACAATGGCTGTTACTCCCAGCATCTGATTTCCCTTCAGTTCCCCTCAACCCCAGCCATCACCTGGTGCGGGAGGAAGTGTTGCCTGGGGCAGGTCCCTGTGCACCTCCCACTGCCTTACAGTGCTGTGATTCAGCATCTCCTCCAGCATCTCCCCTCCCCAGGGCTCTCTCAGGCTACAGACCGGCTTTTCTTGGGATAAAAACTCCATGTGATTGTCTTATCTCTCCCCCTGCAAAAGCTGAATCTGTACACCAGGAAACTCCTGTTTTGGCTTGGCTGGAGATTTTTCCTCCTCCTCCTCTTCCTCCTCTCTGCAGGTTGCTGGAGCAAGACCTGATTTTTGCTTCTGTGATGGAGCAGAGGCCAGGGAGGGGGAGACAGGCTCTGCAGTTGCAGGCTGTGTCCAAACTCTTATCTCTGTGCTGTGAAAACTGGTCCCTGAGGAGGGGGAGCACTTCTGGCATCTAAAAATAGAGCTGGCCTGGGTGCAAGGTGGAGAGAGGTGGTGGGGTGCTGGAGAGGATGCAGCTCCTCTGCTCACACTGTGCTTGGTGCTGCTTCTAGAGCACTAAATGGCAGCAGTGTCCTGGTGCTGGTCCCTCAGCTCACCCCATCCCAGCAAACCTGCCCTGGGTCCCCCCAGCCCATCCAGCGCTGTTAGCTAATGCTAAAGCCATCTGCTGCCATGGCTCTGGGCCTTCCCAGGCTCAGAGACCTCATGGGCATCTCCCCAATCTGTCACAGCAATGGGACAGGCTTCAAATGTGGAGAGGAATGGGGTTTTGGGAGGACAGGCTCCTCCAGGAGATATCCTGGGGTGCCTGTGTCCAAGGGCTGAGTGCAGAGAAGTGGTGTGATCCCACATGATTTCAGTTGCAAAAGAAACCCCAGAGGAAAGCAGCAGGTGGGAGCCATTTGTCAGCACCAGAGGCAGGTGGAAGGCTGGAGGTGTCCCAGAGCTTGACAGGCGGGGGGCACAAGGTCCCTTTTCGGCTGCATCACCTGCTCAGTGCCTGTGGTCACTCTGATATCCGACCACCTCCTCCTCCAGGAACCCTTTGATGTGCTGCTGCCGCCTCTCTCCCCGGACTCAGAGCTCCCAAGGACAGAGTTATGCACTGACACCAGCGCCCACTCTCAGCTCAGGATCCAGGTCCCCTGCCTGGCATGGCCTGGACACGGATGCTGTTTGTGCAGGGTCTGTGCTCACTCCCACCAGCTATTGCTGGACTGACATTCTGGTCCTTGTTTGCCAGGGGACCTTGGGTTAGTCACATCATCCACTGCTGCCCCCCTGGAGCAATCTCCCCTTGCTTCCTGCAGCCACCCCATTAACCTCCTTTAGACTGGAAGCTTAATGAGCATAGGAAATTAATTCCCTCCCTCCCTCCGCTCCCGCAGGCAGAGGCTCGGCTCAGCAGGCTGTGTGCCCTCCTGGGATCACAGGCCTCTTTGACTTGCCCCCTCCCTCCCCCTTGTATTTTGGAGGATGTTTAACAAGGGAGATGGAGGGGACAGCTCAGCTGGGGGGAAACAAAGGCGCCTTCAGAGCTTGCTCCATGCCTGCTGTGCTGCGTGTGCCCGGCTCAGCGCCCAGGCTCAGGGCAGGGCTGATGAGCTCACCCGCCTGCCATGCTGGCCCACAGGCCTGGCTTATCGGGCACCCTCAATCCTTGTGTGCAGCAGGGTCTCCTCACCCCCCTCACTGCCTGCTTTGGCACTATTAATAGGAACCTGCCTGCCCTTTCGCCCCAGGCTGGCTCAGAGCCCTGACACAAGAGCTGGTGGCCGTGATGGGAGACATCCTACATGTGGCAGGAGATGGGGATGCTGGAGACCATCATGGCCTGGGCTTTGGTGTGCTGTGGGAACAGGAATGCTGGTGACCATCCCTGCCTGAGCTTCAGTGTGCTATGGGAAGCCAGTGCAGGGAGTATGCATAGCTCCTGTCCCCTCTGTGGAAGCTCATGGACAGGTGAGAGCCTGCTGAGCTGTGGCAGCAGGAAGGTGGATGACTCCCTAGATGGTTGCAGGTTCTGGGTGGACAGGGGAAATCTTGCTTTTTGTCTCAGCTACTTCCTTGCTAGTCCCCTGCCTGGCCAAGCCCTGCAGGGCACGATGTCTCACCTGGCCTGGAGACCATCACCACATTGTCGAGAAGGAGCCTGCTCCTGTCCTGCCTGTGCAGCAGTCTGCAAACATCCCAGGGGGATCTGCACCTCTTCTCTCCCTTCCTGCCTCTGAAGAGGGGCCATGGGAGCTGGGTGCTTACCTTCACACATCAGGCACAAGGCTCTCACGTAGCCAGGTGTGTGCTGGAGAGGGCCAGTGAGCAGAGCATCAGCAGGACCTGGGTCCTGTGGCTGCGTGTCAGCTGTGGGATGTTATTCCAGCTCAAGGAGCAGTAGTCTCACTCCTTGTGGTTGCTCTCTCCTTCCCTATGGTCTGGGGAATGCTTACAATTCCCCAGGCTTGGTTATTACTCCTGGAGCAACGCTAAGTCTGCCTAGGACTACCTGTCCTGGTTTGGCCTGCCCTCAGGAGATGGGCACTGGCAAGGCTGCTCTGGCCAAAAGGGCTGAGGCTGCTGTTTAGCTTGGCACTGGGGAGTGAGGAGGAAGCAGAAGGTCTGTGGAGATAGAAGCTGGGGAGGCAGGAAGAGACTTGTGAGCCGCATCCTGCCTCGCATCCTGGGAAGGTGACAATTTGGGAACGGGCACACTGTCTCCTTGCCTGGGGGCTCATCTTGGCTGGGCACTGATCTACCTCAACCCACTCATGCTGGGCTCCTCTTCAGCCAAGACTCTTTGAATCACCACTTGTTTTACTGGGTTGTCTCTGCTTTGGGCAGTAATGACAGACTCACTCCATGCTCCTTACACAAGTATGGGGAATCCCATCAGCGACACAGCATCCTGCCCTTCCCCTGGGAAACATACCCCATGCCAGCCCTCCCTGCTGCCTGGCTCTGCTCTGCTGAGGCCCTTTTCCTGGCAAAGGCTGGAGCAGAGTAGCGGGGACAGGTACAGCCCAAGCAGGGTGTCTCCAATGCTCTGTGTTGCTGGGGCACACAATCTCCTCTCCTTGCAAGCCATCCTTCTAAGTCAGCACATCCGAGCTGCCTCTGTGGTGACCCCTGGACTCTCCTCCTGTCCCTGGAGAATCAAATCCAGCTGTGTGCCATCCCAGCTGTGCTGTGAGGACTTTGAGTTGTTGCCAAGAGAAGGGATCCTGCCCATGCGTGCACTGGAAGAAACTGTAGCTCCTTTTTTTTGCCTTCTGTAGCCTCCAGAGCTGCAGGTTTGCCAGTGTCCCTGAGCTTGTCCTCTCTGATTCAGGCCATCTCAGGTTCTGCATCCTGCAGGAGCTGCCCTGGGGGCCAGTGGAGCTGTGCAGATGCATGGTCCTGGGCAGAGCACAAGCTTGGTTTTGAATCCAGCTCAGCTTTGTCTTATCCTGCTTGAAGGAGATAAGGTACAGGAAGAGACCTGGAATGAGGATGTTGGTGCACGTGCAGAAGTGAGGGTGTGGGAGCTCATGAATGATTTGGAGGCAAGAGCTTGCCTCCCCATCCTTCCCATCCCTGGACAACATGTTTTCCCAAAGCTCTTGGTCAGCTGCTGCCATTACTGTAAATATTGCCCTCAGTGATGGATTTCTTTTGTAGGCCTGCTCTGACTTGGAAACTTTCAAGTGTTTTTGGGAGCCTTGCCACATGGGGACCCCAGAGCTGCAGTGTGCTTTTGCTTTGTAAAAACTGATGGTTTGAGCACAGCAGGGGAATATGAATGTCCCCCAGCAGATGAGGGGCAGAGAACATCTCTGGGTGGCATTGCCAGTTGGCTCTGTAGGTGGCACCTGGGTTTCTTTTCCTTCCTTTCCTCTGTCACCTCCCAGCAAAGGGACACCAGCAGCAATAATGCATGATGAGGCAGACAGGGGTGTAGTTTTATCAGCATGGAAAAAAATGTGTGCTAAGCCCTTTGACAGAGATCCAGTAGCCTGTGGAGCTGGTGTTTTCATTCACAGGCTCAGCAGGCTGCATCCTGGAGTCTGCGTGCAGGTGGAAGAGCTTGTGCATGGAAAGACCATGTGTGCACTTAAGTGGAAAAAACCCTCGTCCTGTGGTCTGGTCGTCCTTCTGCCTTGTCTTAATGCCAGCATCCCGATATCCCCTTGTTAATGGGTTTTTTCCTGCTCTCCCCAGTGCTGGACCAGCTCCTGCCGGAGCTCAGCGTCTTGCTCAAGCTGCTGGACCATGAGTACCTGAGTGCCACCACGCAGGAGAAGAAGTTGGCTGTCTCCACCATCCTGCAGAAGCTACAGCCATCTACAGGTCTGTGTCCCTGTCCTGTGGTGCCCAGTGGCTGTTCCCATGGGCAGTGGGTATAACCCAGCAGCTGCCCTGGGAGGTCCTGACCACAACTCCAGCAGGGCAGGGAAAATTTTCTACAGGGGAGGGGTGAGTGCAGCGCCTTCTCAGCACTCTCAGGGCACTTTGCTCTCTGCTTTCAGTTCCCAGCTCCTCCCTGCCCCAAGAGCAGGGCCTTGGCGTCAGCCCTGCTATGGCTGCAGAGGGGCTGCTCCCTGCGGAAACACCGCTCTGCAGAGCTCTTCCTGCCACAGTTTCTGCTGAGCACAGGGGTTTCCGCGGGAAGGCCAGGAGGACTGTGCACCTGGGGCTCCACAGCCTTCCCTCCTTCCTCTTCTCCTGGTGGGGCAGCAGCATCCCTGGGGCTTCCTCCACTCCCTGGGTGCTTGCGCTGGAGGGGTGCCCATGGCACAGTGGAGTGAGCCATGGGAGTCCTTGGGTCAGTGTTTGTGGGGAGCAGGTGCTTTCCCTGGCCACCCTGCCTGCCCCAGGCTCACAGCATCCCACTCATTTCCAGGGAAGGACGTGGACTACATGTACGTCAACACAGCATCCTTGAGCAATGGCACCAGCTTTGTGGAATCCCTCTTTGAGGAGTTTGGTATGTGTGGTTGCGCTGGAATGATGCCCCAGGGGTCATGCTGAGTGAATGCAGTGCTGGTCCTAGGGTTCCTCTTGAAGCCCCTTCCCTCCAGAAAAGGAGAGTGAAAGCTGCATCCTTGTGTCCAGAGTGGGCATTACCATCCCAGGCTCTTTCTCCCTCTCCCCGATAGCTGTTTGGGGGCTGACCACAGGGAATCCATGCACCAACTGTGTTTACCAGTGATGCCCATCTCCCAGCACCTTCCCAGTGAAGGGCCATGGGTGATTGCCTTGGGTTCCCTGGAGGGCATGGCTGGGGAGGCAACCTCTGGTTTCCTGCTCCCTTCACCCTCTCCATTTACCCTGGGCAGACTGTAACCTGCAGGACCTCCAGGACATGCAGGAGGAGGAGGGGGATGCCAGTGATGGTGTTGGCTTGGAGCTGGCAAGGAGTCAGACAGCAAAAACTGTAAGTCCCTGGTTGCCCACCTGTAAGGTCTGCTCTGCACCTGCATGGGGAAGTGGTTGTGGCTGGGGCAGGGACCTCTTCTCATCCTCTGGGATTCATGACCCTCCTTGCTGCCTAGATAATGCCAGTGGTGTTTCTGCCATAGGTGCCTGTGGATCCTGCTCCACCACTGCCCACCACTCCCCCACCTGAGGATTACTATGAGGAAGCTCTTCCCCTAGGCCCTGGCAAGGCCCCCGAGTACATCACCTCCCGCAGTGAGTCCTGCTCTATCCTGAGGCAGCAGGAGAGTGGGGGAAGTCCCACAAGCTGCACACTGCTCACAGGCTCACTGCTTGGAGCATCCATGAGGGGAAACCAGTGTAACAGCCCCAGCTTCCTCTGCTTCCTCTGCAGACAGCTCCAGCCCCCCCAACTCCATCGACGGCTATTACGAGGATGCAGACAGCAACTACCCTGTCACCAGGATAAACGGGGAGCAAAAAAATTCGTGTAGGTATCTGGGTGCTCTTGAAAGGGAGAGGAGAGCTTTGGCAAAGTCCAGCCCCAAGATGGGGCTTGAGTACTGGGCTCAGGGCTGGTGGGGTTGGGCTGGAGAACCACTGGCTGAACCAGAGGCTGCTAGGCAAAAAGGAAGGAGCGTGAAGTGCTGTTTGTCACACAAGCCAGAGCCCTCATGCTGATGCAATTGGTGCTGTGTCTGTCACCAGCATGGGGAAGGTGCTGCCTATGCAGTTGTCATGCCCTGCATGAGAAGCCTCTGCCACAGCAGAGGAGGGCTGGGGAAGGACAGCCCAGCTCCTCTGTGCCCTGTGTAGGAGGCGTGAGGCAGAGGGCCAGCACGTCAGTTTCCATTGCAGGCAGAAATTTGAGCCTGGCTTTCAAAGTTTGAGCCACTCAAAGAAATAAGCCAGCCCAGGGGTCTGGATAGGTGCACCTGGGACTTGGCCCACAAGCATCTTGCCAGGATTCAAAGGGAAATGGAGATGGCTGGGGCCAAATACTGCTGATTCCAGAGTCTGACATGGAATCCATCTATCCCAGCACCCAGCATAGGCTCTATGCTGGAGCCTTGGCAGTGCCCTGGCGGGCAGGGCCCCAGAGTGCCTTTTGGGGTGACTCCCCTGCTTCCTTCCAGACAATGACTCGGATGCCATGAGCAGCTCTTACGAGTCCTATGACGAGGAGGAGGAGGAGGGGAAGAGCCAGCAGCTGACACATCAGTGGCCATCAGAGGAAGCCTCCATGAACCTGGTGAAGGATTGCAGGATTTGTGGTTTCCTCTTGCGCAAGAAGCGCTTCGGACAGTGGGCCAAGCAGCTCACCATCATACGGGACAGCAAACTGCTGGTGAGCCTGAGCTGGTGGGGGACAGAAACACCGTGGTGGGTTATGAGGGTGGTTAGCTGAAGAAAAACAGCACTTTTCAAGCCAAGAGCCTTCCCCAAGGCTGCCACTGCCCTGCAGCAGTTTGCCCTTACTTCCCTTGTAGGGCTCACATTTTTGGGACAACAAGGAGTGAGAGGGCACCCTGCAGGCTCTGCCACTGAGGCTGTTGCATAGTCTGAGCCACCTCTATCTGTGCCACCTGTGAGGGACCCTGAGACCCTGTGTCATCTGTGAGGGACCAGGAGGGACTCCTGGCATGACAGCCAGGCAGGCGGGTTTTAGCTGAGCCCTGAGCAGCTCTCTTTGCTTCCCCTAGTGCTACAAAAGTTCCAAGGACCGGCAGCCACATGTGGAGGTGCCCCTGGGCACCTGCAATGTCATTTATGTCCCCAAGGACGGGCGGCGCAAGAAGCATGAGCTGCGGTTCTCGCTGCCAGGGGCCGAGGCACTGGTGCTGGCTGTGCAGAGCAAGGAGCAGGCTGAGGAGTGGCTGAAGGTACCATGGCTGCCCCCTGCTTCTCCCCGGGACCACCAGCACCCCTTGGCATCCTCCCTGGCTGAAGCAGGGAGGGAGCTGCCCTGGGAAAGGTCTTGTTCCCCTGGAATGGGAAGGGGGCTTTGCTCCCATCCCTTATCAGCTGGAGGGGCTGACCAGCTGCTTCCCAGGGCCTGGGCGTCTCCAGCACTGATAGCCCCCGAGGGTGGGGATGTTTGCTCTCCCCCTCCTCTTCCCCATGGCCCTTTCCTGCCTTTGTTCAGGGGCGGGAAGCGGGGGCTGCGGGGAAGGGGCCGCGGGTGGGAAAGGAGTCTCTGAGCACACTACAAACCCAGCTGTTCCCCCAAATGTGGGAGGACAGGGTTATTTTACACAGCCAAGACAAGCCACGCTGTGCCTGCCTGTAAAAAGAGGGGTTCTCTAGGTGTCCCATGCTGGCAGGATGACTCTAGTTTGGGACCTGAGACTCTCATCTCTGAGATTTTCAAAATCTCTGACAAAATCCACAAAATTGGTTGCAGTTTTGAAGGGGCTGAGGTGTGTGCAATCCCACAGGCAAGACAGGCTTGTGCCCTGAGCAGAGCTCGCTGCCCTGTACTGTAGAGACCAGAACCTATCTCCGTAATTCAGCCTGGCTCTGGCAGTGAAGGAGTTGAGCCTGAGTGGGCAGCCCTGGCCCTCAGGTCCATTTTAAGTGACTGCTGGGCTGTCTCCACAGGTGATAAAGGAAGCCAGCAACCCGGCAGCTGGTGGGATGGAAGCCCCCACGTCCCCAGTGATGCCGTGCAAGATGGACTTGGATAAGGTGATGGTTTCTAAAGGCCCTACCAAGATGTTACGTAGGGCTGTTACAGCGAAGCCTGGGGAACATGGGGCTGGGGGAGCCTCAAACTCCTGGGGGTGCATAGGGAGCCCTACCCATTCTCACAGCAACTCTGCGGCATTTCCTTCACTGGGGAATGGAACAGGAATGGGTCTGGGGGACAACCCAGCCTGTGCAGGGGGGACAAAGGGCCAACCAACTGTGGCCATTTCTGGGAGCTGCAGAGGGGGACACTGCTGACAAGGTTCTGCTCCACTCCCCCTGCAGCGGCTGTCACAGGAGAAGCACACCTCCGACTCGGACAGCGTGGCCATGGGTGACACCAGCTCCCCAGCAGCCCGCAGGGAACACGGTGAGCATGGTAAGGCCCCTGGCCCAGCCAGGTAGGCTGTGCACCCAGCCAGAGCCAGCTGTGTGCACCACAGCTCGGGAGCATCCTCTCCAGCAAGGAGGGATGCTGGGACACGTGCCGGGGGCACACAGCTACCCTGTCCTTCCAGGGAAAGGCAAAAAGAGCGGCTTGGCTGATCTGAAGGGCTCGATGAGCCGAGCAGCAGGGAAAAAGATCACCAGGATCATCAGCTTCTCCAAGAAGAAGCCTTCCCCTGAGGACACACAGACCTCCTCCACCGAGGAGGACATCCCCTGCTGTGGTTCGTGTGGGCTGGAGACAAAGATGGGGCTCGGTTCATGTGGGAGTGGGAGCAGGGGGGAATGACAACTATCCCCCAACAAGGTTGTAGGGGCCAAAGGGGTGGTGGGGTGGGGACAAGTCACCAATCCGATGGAGGGCTGTGGCAGTGCCAGAGGGTGTGAAATGCTACCCAGTCCTGGCTGTGCAAATTCCTGTGCTGAGTGGGGAAGAGGTGAGTGGTCACCAATGTCCCAGAAAACAGGCTTGGGGGACTGTGTGGTACTGGGCTGGCACCTCACCTGCATCCAGGGTGTCCCAGCTAGTTCTCTGTGGAGAAACCGAGGCACAGAAAGACCAAATGAGAGGGGAGCCATGCTGTAACCTCTGGGTCATGTCTCATTAAAGCCTGCCTGAGGTCCAGCCAAGCAGACACTGATTCTCTTCCCTCCCCCTGCCACCTCCAGGCTACCTCAGTGTCCTGGTTAACCAGTGCTGGAAGGAGCGCTGGTGCCGCCTCAAGGGCAACACCCTCTACTTCCACAAGGACCGCACGGACCTGCGCACCCACGTGAACGCCATTGTCCTGCGGGGCTGTGAGGTGGTCCCTGGGCTGGGCCCCAAACACCCCTTCGCCTTCCGCATCCTGCGCAATGGGCAGGAGGTGACGGCGCTGGAGGTAAGTGGCAGTGGGGCGGGCAGGGTGTGCCAGGCCCATGATGCGGGGAGTGCCATGCTGAGGGAGCATCCCTTATGATGATCAACACCCCCATGCAAGTGTGCCTTGTTTTCCCCTCCCCTGCACATTAAGGCAGTTCAGGGCATCATTTAGGGGAGCTCAGAGCAGATGCCCAGGTACGTGCAGGCTGGAGCAGGGAGGAGGCTGGCAGGGCTGAAGGCAGGCAGGTTGTAGGGGGTGGCTGGGGATTTGGGACTGGGATTCCTGCATGTGCTTGTGTGCTTTCTCTTGAACCCTCCCAAGTCTTGCATGCACCTTTTGTGGGGAGAGGGCGATTCATTCACAGTAAAGCTTTCCGTCAGGAGGCAGGAGCAAGGGCAAGGTCTGGGAGCTGGTGATGCCCAAGCCTTTCTCTCTCCTGCAGGCAAGCTCCTCTGAAGACCTGGGCCGGTGGCTGGGTCTCCTCTTGGTGGAGACAGGCTCAAAGACAGCACCAGAGGCCTTGCACTATGACTACGTGGATGTGGAGACCATTGCCAACATAGTCACGGCTGTGAGGCACTCCTACCTGTAAGACTGTCCTCCTGCTGTGCCTGGGGCTGAGTGTTGGGCTGAGAATAGTGATCCTTAGCCCTGTGGGCTCCCTAGAAAGTGTACAGGCTGGGATGTGGTTTGTGCTGTCATCTTGGCAACAGCCAATGTCCCGGGGTTGTTTCCCTTGGGCAGGATGGAAAGCAGAAAGTGTTTCATCAAAGCTGATGAAGGATTTGAGATGGGTATGGTAGGGTAAGGTAGGGTAGAGTGTTCATGAGTGAAGCTGGGAGAGCAATGCAGGAATCCTTCTGAGATGGAAGGGCTACCTGAGGGGCTGGCAAGGACATCCTGGAAAGAAAGATCCTATCCCTCCTTCTGCAGGTGGGCCAGCTCCTCCCAGGATCACCAGCCAGACTCCTCCCCTGTGGTGTACGATGACGTCCCATATGAGAAGGTTCAGGTGAGCATGACTTCATGTCTCGCCCTCTCCTACTGTGGCCGGGCTGCTGAAGGTGCCCTGGGGAGCCTTGGCCAGGCTGTGATGGCCCCATAGGTGTTTCAGCACACTCTCCCTCCCATGCCCACGCAGGCAGAGGAGGAGCCAGGGCGGCCAGCAGGAGCCCAAGTGAAGCGCCACGCCTCCTCCTGCAGCGAGAAGTCACGGCGGGTGGACCCCCAAGTCAAAGTGAAGAGGCACGCATCAAGTGAGTGGGGGTCCTCAGCCACAAACTTCCAGGGGACCCTGGCCAGTGTGGGAGGGGGCTGTTTCCCAGAGGGGTCTGCAGCTAGATTGGGGCCAGACAACCCAGCACACAGGTGATGGGTTTTGCCGTGCCAGCTCAGCTGGACTGCAGATGGAATCCATGCATGCAGGGTCATAGCCTTCACTATGGGCTCTCCTTGTGTGTGCAGGTGCCAACCAATACAGGTATGGGAAGAACCGGGCTGAGGAGGATGCCCGACGATTCCTGACAGAGAAGGAGAAGCTGGAGAAGGAAAAGGCATCAATCCGCAGTGAGCTGATGTTGCTGCGGAAAGAGAAGCGAGAGCTGCGGGAAGCCATGAAGGGCAGCACGGGTAGGTTGGTGCCATCTGAGCACTGTGGCTGCTCAAAGGCACTCAGGCACAGCGGGGAGGTGCAGAGCTGGGGTGGCACGGGGACATTGGGCTGGCGGTGACAGTGTGGCTGTGAGCTGGGCTGGCTGCAGCACACTGCCGGGCTGGCAGCCCCATCTAGTGTCCCTATCCAGAAGGATGGGCGGATTCTCCATCCCCGTAGCCTCATCCCCAGTCCAAGGCACTGAGCTGGGTGCATTGTGCCAGCAGGGACGAAGCTGCAGGAGCTGGAGCAGCGGGTGGCCGTGCTGGAGGAGCAGTGCCGGCAGAAGGAGGAGCGCCGTGTTGATCTGGAGCTCAAGCTGACAGAAGTAAAGGAGCAGCTGAAGCAGTCACTGGCAGGAGGGCCAGCCCTGGGGCTGGCCGTGACCAGCAAGGCTGAGAATGGGGTATGCATCCTTTTTCCCTCTCTCACAGCTCCAACTTATGCCAGCAACAGAGTTTTGGGGGATCAGCACATGGGGAAGAGGGGGTATCCCTGTGGCTTTGTCCCATTTTGGACAGAGGTGTGTCAGTTAGCTTTGGTCCCAACAGTTTTGACTTCATCTTAGCTTGTGCTTTCTTTTTCATCTGGTTGTGTTTGCTTCCTGGGTCTCCTAAACCCTTTTCCTTCTTGCTTCCCCCTTTCCACAGGAAGCTACAAACAAGCCAAATGGGAGCCCCCCTGAGCACTTGGTCCCTGTTAACTGTGCAGCCGAGCTGAGGAAGAGAAGTCCCTCCATCATCCCTGCCAACAAGGGAAATGTGCTGCGGAAGGCCAAGGTCCTGCTTTACTCTCCCTCTCCTCCCTGGCCTCACAGGAATTCTCAGTCTTTGTCCCATTCCCCTTGTTTGACCATAAAATTTGGGGATTGGGAATGCTCTCTGTCCCAAAGCTGCCAGGGTCCTTTGCAGCCAGGCTGACCCAGTGCAGTGGCACTCACTATTGGCAAGAGCCCAGACTGCAGGGAAATTCAGGAGGTGCAGGGCTGGGTGGGCACTGGGAAAGCATTGCCTCTCCATTGCCAGGGCAGCTGGAACTCCAGCAGTGGAAAATGCTGGAATGATCTGAAGTCCCCAGTAGGGAGAAATGCCCTTGAAAGGCTCTGTATTTGCTTCTCCAGTGATGTCTCCTCATCCTCTGCTTTTTTTTCCATCTTTCTCTGCAGGAATGGGAGAAGAAGCAGACTTAAGTCAGCCTGCCAAGCCCCCAGTGGACACCGGGGCTCAAGGAGGAGCTACAAGCCCCCTTTCTCCAAGACACTGGGAGGGTGCTGGGAAGACATGGTGGGAAGAGACATTCTCCCAGGCCCCACCACTGTAGCACTGTCTGCCTTGTGGGCAACACTATAAACCAGGGGGAAGGGGGCGGGAGGGGGATTTGGGACGTGGGTGGGGAAAGGGAGAGTCCCTTGTGGATCAGGGTCACATAGTACTGGGAAACCCATCTCTGGGGGGAGCCTGCCCCAGGGCCAGGAGTTCGACACAAGGTGTGTGTGTCTGTGGTGGTGCGTAAGGAAGGAGGAGAGAGTCTGGGGACTGGCAGTCAGCACTGCCCAGCAGGCACTCTGATTTATCAGGATCAGCGTGTGTCCAGGCGTGTTTCCAAAGCAACCACGGACTCATTGGGGATTTTTGGCTCCCTCGGTATTGGGATTCATGAGCTGCTCAGGACCAGACACTTTGGAGATGCTGATCATTCACCCTGCTCACTGCTCCCAGCTCCACAGGATCTCATCTCAGGGTTCCTCATGTCTCAAGCTTGCTGTACCTCAACCAAGTGCCTTCGTCCAATATTTCCTTCTTGTCTTCCAGGCAGTAAGGGTGAGGGCATGCTGCCTTCCCTTGGGAATGAAGGAAGCTCAAGTGTCAGCATTTGAAAGCAAATTTAACAGTTGACATCTTTCACCCTTGCTAAACAGCTTAGAAGTGCTGCAAAGGGCTGAGGCTGGAGGCAGCCCTGCTCTCTACCCTATCCCATGCTGGCTATTGGGGGAGCAGGGAAGGGGACAGGGCTGTCTCCTGGCCAGCAGTGCATTCACACTATTGCTGCCACAGTCAGACACAGGTTGCCAAGGCATGTGGTCAAAATGGAGCAAAGGGAAGTTTAAATTAAAAAAAGAAAAAACAGAAGTGCTATCAAAGGGGGAGATTGAAACAGAACAGAGAAACAGAAGAAGGTCATTCAGCACAGGCAGAAACAAGGGACAGGAATGAAAAGGACAGGCCCAGGCTTTTGTGCTGGGAACAAGGGAGTCAGCCCATCACCCACTCATGCTACCACTGCCACAATTAACCTCTGGAGCTCGCTTTTTCAAAGCCCTGTGTTAGTAACTAGGTAAGCAACTTTTAATAAAAACACTGGCACTGGCCCGCCGGTTCCTCTGGCTGAGGGAGTGTGGAAGGAGAGCTGCTCCTGCTCACAGGGAAATGGGCCAGGTGGGTCTGGGGTGGTCTCAGCACCCCTGTGGCAGCTGGGATGGGCAAGCTGGGGAAACCTTGTACGTGGGATTAGTAACTACAGTTAGCTCAGAACCCTGCACTCAGCTGCCTGCTGTCCAGTCTTGAGGGGCTCCCTAGCTCACAGGGATGAGGTGCAGGAAAGCCTCCTTCCTGATGGTGCTCATCCTCTTCTTGGCAAGTGTGTGCTGCTTATCATTGCTTCTGTCTCCTCTGGAATCAGGAGCTGCACCATTCCACTTCACTGCATTCCACTTAGAGACCCTGAAGGAGAAAAACCCCTGTCCTCAAAGCATCACCTTTGCCACTAAAGATAAAAGGAGTCAGTGCCCACAGTGGGGAGAAATGGGAAGCTGGACCACTACAGTCTATGAAAGCACGTCAGAGGATTCCAGAATGGTTTGGGCTGGAAGAGACCCTGAAGATCATCTCATTCCCCCCCCTGCCATGGGCAGGGACACCTTCCACTAGACTAGGTTGCTCCAAGCTCTGTCCAACCTGGCCTTGGACACTTCCAGGGATGGGGCAGCCACAACTTCTCTGGGCAACCTGTGCCAGGGCCTGCCCACCCCCAGAGGGGAGAATTTCTTCCCAATATCCCATCCAACACTGCTGTCTCAGTAGGATGCCATTTTCCCTTATCCTGTAAAAAGTTCGTCCCCATCGTTCATGCTGGGTCCCCGTGGGAGAGCCCCCAGCTGGCAGGCACCCTTCGCCAAGGCTTTGGGGTCCGGTTAGTGTTTATTCACCACCAGGTGAAAGCCCCTCGCAGTCCTTTGCTGAACAGGAGGTGAAACCTGTCCCATTATCACCCCTTGACCCTCCCAGCCAGTGGTGGGAGCCGTGTGTCCGGAGCCGGGGGGACCGGAGTGTCCGAGTCTCGGGGGGACTGGAGCTGTGTCCGTGTCCGTGTCCCGAGGGGCCAGAGCTGTGTCCGTGTTCATGTCCGTGTCCGTGTCCCGAGGGACCGGAGCTGTGTCCGTGTCCGTGTCCCGGGGGGCCGGAGCCGTGTGTCGGGAGGGGTGTCCGTGACCGCATCCCATCCCCGCGGTGCCGGAGCCGCGTGTGCGGGGCCGGGCGGAGCATCCCCCGCATCACGGACCCCGTGGGGCCGAGGCACCGCCCGCCGGTGCCCGCGGGGCCGTGTGGGATCTGTAGTTGTCGGCGGCGCCGGCGCATCGCGGCCGCCCCATCCCTGCATCCATCCCTCCATCCCGCACGGCGCTGCGGGGCCATGGCCGCCCGCTGCCTGCGGCGCTTCGGCACCCTCCTGCCGGCCCGGGGCTCTGCTAGACACGGCAGGTACGTGGGGCGGGGTGAGAGGCATGGGGGGACCGTGGGGTCCCGCTCCCGTCGAGGGCTCGGGGCGAGACGTGGCAGCGCCGCGGGGCCGGGCCCGGGCGGGCAGCGCGCCGGGGGCGGGGACGGCAGCGGACCGGGACACGGACACGGGACACGGGGCTGAGACACGGGACTGGGACCCGGAGCCAGACCCGGACCCGGACCCGGCGCTCAGACCCAGGACCCAGAGCCAGACTTGGACCCAGTCTCAGACTCGGGACCCGGACCCAGTCTCAGACCCGGGATTCAGACCCGGACCCGGACCCAGTCTCAGACCTGGGACCCGGACCCGGACCGAGACTCAGACTCGGACCTGAGACTTGAATCCGGACTTGCCCCCGGACCCCTCCAGTCGAGCATCATCCCCCGGGATGTCCCCTCCGCACCGCCCAGACCCGCACGCTGCCGACCCCCGCCTATTCAGGAAGGCATGGGATAATATTAAACTCCAAGTTCTTTGCTGGAAAACATTACTTTTTTGAGTTAAAAACCAAAAAATTTAAATTTTTGAGGAAAAGTGTTTGCGTGCTCCCTAAGTCACGTTGTGTGGTGGTTTCCTGCCACTGCGGGTGGTTTCTGTGTCTCACACATCTGAACCATTTATTCATGAACTGCATGTTTTATGTGCTCCCTGGGTTTTATTTTCTGGTGGTGAGGCAGCACTCGTGCTATCACCATGTTTTGGGGGGTCACAGGAAGAGAATCCATTTAATTGTGTCAATATTTAGATAGAAGAGCAATGTCCAGTCACGCTTTTGAACATCATGAAATATGGCTTATAAAAGGGAAATCCATATATATGCTCTTCTGTTTGGGTGGATAGGCAAAAAGGAAAAAAATCAAAATGCTTACTAGCTTTTTCCTACAGAAAAGAAATGCCACTAAAAGACCACTTAAATGCAATAAAATATTCTGTGGCTTGTAATAGAAGTAACTGTGTTTGGGACTAAATGGAAATATGAGTGTCAGGAAATCCTTCCCCTTTCATGTGCCTTTATATGTGTGAAAACTTTGCCCCTCCCAAAATGTGCACCGAGTGTGAAATAGCAGACTGATGGAGCTCAGCAGGCTCCCATTGTGGAGGGTCCCGGGACCTGCCATCGGTGTGAAGCTTCTCTTTGTACACAAGTTCTCTGTAGCCCTGTCTGGGTCACTGACAATGGGAACAGCCCTGTGAGCAAGGCAGGGGTGGTGGGGCCCAGGCTCCCGTCCTGCCACTCCTTACCCTGGACTGGCTTAGTCTGGTTTAGGGAGCCTCCTGCCCAATTTACAGCCATTCTGTTCAGAGTTGCAGTGCACAAGCTTGTTCTTCAGCTTTATTGAAGAAGAATCCACACAGTGCTACAGAATCATAGAATATCCTGAGTTGAAAGGGACGCACAAGGGTCATCCAGTCCAACTCCTGGCCTTGCATAGACACCCCAAAAATCCCACCCTGTCCCTCAGAGCGTTTTCCAAACGCTCCTTGAGCTCTGGCAGCTTTGGGGCTGTGCCCACTGCCCTGGGGAACCTTTTGGGTGGCTGATCACCCTCTGGAGGAGGAACCTGTTCCTAATATCCAGATTAACCCTCCCCTGACACAGCTCCAGCCATTCCCTTTGATTCCATCACTGGTCACAGAGAGCAGAGATTGGTGAGGAAGTTGCAGACCGTGGTGAGGTCTCCTCTCACTCTCTTCTCCAGCTGAACAGGCCAAGTGCCCTGTCGCTCCTCACATGGCCCCTCCAGATCCTTCACCATCTTCATGTCCCTCCTTTCAAGCTCTCTAACAGCTTTAGATCTTTCTCATATTGTGGTGCCCAAAATGCCCCCAGGACTCGAGGTGAGGCCACTCCAGTGCAGAGCAGAGCACGGCAATCCCCTCCCTGAACTGGGTTAATCTCTGGTATCACTCTCTGATGAAACACAGCAAAGGAATTGGGAGTAATTAGATTTCCTTCCAAAGCAAGCTCATCAGAGGAGAAACACTGATGCAGATATTTCTGTGTGTCTCAGCACTTGTGTGCTTTGTCATGCTGATTTGGGAGGGGGAAGGGAATGTTTTAGGAAGGGGTGGGTGAAGGACCCTTGGGTTTAGAGGGAGCGTGACAGTCACTTTGGGATGTTCAGGTTTTGTGCTATCGTGCCTGTGCTCCAGAAAGAGGTGATACCATTGTGTCTCTGACCAGAGACCTGTTCTCAATCATTTAAATTCTAATCCTTAAGGACAATTGGTTTAAACCATATGGCTACAATCAACTTCTCTGCTACGTCGTATCTGTTTGGCTTTTCATGACATCACTTTGTAAATCTTTTTATATCACCAGCTTACTTGTATAACCCCTTCACACGCCCTGGGACTTCCACGTGTCTGTCACTTAGGGATGTGTCAACTTCCTCCCCTGGGATTTCTGCCTGTTTTTAGGGCAGTTGTGATCAAGACAGTGTTTAGAAGATGGAGCAGTCAGTGGACAGACTGTAAATAGCACTTGCCCTTTTCTGTGGAGTATTTTTTTCATCCCTAAGGAAGAAGTAAATTGAGCAGCATTTTCAATCCTCCATAATAGTCCTTCTTAAGAACTCCCACTGGAGCCAGTCTGTGGTTCTGGTTTCTTGCCTACAACTTTTAAGGCAGGCACATCTGAGCAGCACGTGATACACAGGGCATGTCCCTGCACGGGGGAGTGTTCTGTAAGTTGGTTTCACAGGCTGGAGAGAGGAGTCCATGCAGGGAGCTCCCTGCTCCACGTAGGCAGGTCCCTGGAGCTGAGGCACCAGTTCATCCATGCCCCTCTCCTCCTACGCTCTGAAACACACCCATTCCTGTAGTGTAACTCACTTGCAAAGGAAAAATGTCTCAGTAACTTTTGCTTCTTGGATGCAAAAGAGTTAACTGAGTTGCATAGCCTATTTTTAAGCCTCTGAAGTCTAATCTGTGAGAGCCCCAGCAAGCTTTCTCAGCTGCATTTTAGGCTGTTTAGTTCATCTGTAGCATGGCAAATTTCCTTCCCTGCAGCTCTCTAAATGAAATATGAGATGATAAAGAACAAAGCTGGTACGTAGTTGGTGCTTACCACGGACACGTTTCTCTGTGCACAGAAAACTCTAAAAATTAATTTTGAAGGCTCAGTGAAGGGGGTCCTGCTCTGTCCTCCCCTCCAGTTTAATCTACTTTTTGTAACTTTGAGAAAGTGCTGTGTTAATCGGCCAACAAAATAAGTGTGACAGGCATTTTAAAAATCATTCAAGATGGGGTCTTGTGCTCCAAACAGTTCTCTCTGCAGCCAGGGATAAAATGTGTGGGTTTTTTTTCCTTTGTTGGCATTCCTGGAACCCAGACCCACAGTAGCTGGGCAGCTTTGTGAAAGGAACACAGGGACAGCCTCTCACCTGGTTCCTTAGAATTAGTCTGAGGAATGTTCTATCCTAGAGCAAGTCTAAGTAGCAGAAGCACTTTCAGACTTATATTTGGCATGTAATTTGTTGAAAAGGAGTGGTTTGACATAGAGATCATATTTCAAGTAAGCACTTAATAAAAAATGCATATGGAAATGTATTCAGGTGCGAAAAGAAGTTTGTCATTAGTGTTGTGGGACATTTAGTAACCTGGTGTTAAAGATTAAATGAGGGAGCATCTGGGCTGCTAAACACTGGGTAGTAGGAGATGCTTGGTGGTCCTTGAGCAGATACAGATCTCTTGAACTGTGCTTTGGTCCTAGAGAGGAACCAGTCTGAACCACCAGGCTGCCACCCAAAGGGGGACATCTGTTCCCCACATCTCACAGGGGCTCACATGTTTGTCTCCTCTTTGGTGCTGCCACTTGCACGCATCTCATCTGTCAGCAAACCTATTCAGGGACACAGGCAGAAAAGTCTTTTTGTTTTGTGGGGTTAGTTTTCATCTTGTTTAACTCCCTGAAACTTAATTCTGCTCAGCTCCAGTACTGGAATAAGGGCAGCAAACCTGTAAGCTCAGCTGGACTCCTGAACAACACTGAGGTCTCATGACTGGTTTGATAGACCCCGAAACAAACTGGGCACTTGTGTGACATCGTACATGAGCAATGTATCCTTGCTAAAATATAAAAAAGCTTAATGGAGCAGGCCTGGTAATGTGAACTCAGCTCTATTGATTCTGGGGCCTAAATTAGTGTCTGTGCAGTGTGGAGTTGTGCTGTATAAACACAGGGGTTGGAATCAGTGCCAGTGCAGGGATTTCTGGGCCTTGCTGAGTTTCACTGGCTAGATGGGCACTTAATGTATGCAAAACATTGCGTACAGGGGATATAGAACATTGCATAAGGGGGATGTTGAAGGCCCTGCTGAGAGGAAGAGATCAGGTGTCCCCAAAAAAGGAGACACCCTTCCTTGTTAAGTGTATGCTGAAGTGTTTCCTGAATGGAGCTGGTTTGGCAGTAAATTGTATTGTTCTGCAGACTCTTCTTGGTATAAGGTGTGAGAGGGAGGTGGGGCTGAGGCTTTGGCCTCATGCTGGCAGGAATGGGCCAGGTCTAGGTCGGTTTGTAAAAGCAAGTGTAGTTAAAGGGAGAATGAAACAGATTCAAGGAATCACAGAATCATTTAGGTTGTAAAAGACCAGGGAGGTGATGGAGTCCCCATCCCTGGAAGTGTTCAAGAAACGGCTGGACATGGCACTCAGTTCTCTGATCTGGTTGACAAGGTGGGGATTGGTCACAGGTTGTACTCGATCTTAGAGGCATTTTTTAACCTACATGATATTCTGAGATTCTGTGAAAATCTGACTACATTCAAGGTATGGCAAAGAAGCAGTGTACACCCTCTGTAGTGCCATGTGAGACTAAAATAAAAGAATTTAAAAACACCAGTCTCTTTGTGTTTCTGTGCTAATTGCCTCTCTTTTCTTAAAAGAGCTAAAATTGTGTCTAGAATCCTATGTATCTTTTTAAAGAGAGCCTGTTTTTAATAACAACACTAAACTAGAATTCTCAATGATCCTGATGTTACTTAACTTTCCTTCTTTGTCACTAGTTTGTATTTCAGAGGATCCCCCTGTGTTTTCAGCACTGCAGCTCAACAGAGAAGTACAGGAGATGAGTGTGGCCCAGAAGATCCTCATGACGAGCCCAAGCATCCCCTTTCTGACTGTGCCTTAGAGCACAAAGCCATCAAATTGGAAGAACAAGTCCGAGATTTAACTGTGAGTGTGGTGCTGGTGGCATCATGATGTCTTTGGTTCAGTCCCCTTGACTTGGTCTGTCTTTCAGCCCTGGATTTTTCTGTAACTGCTGTAACACACACACAGTGTAGCTGTGCTGTGGCAGCCTTCAGAGCAGCTGTGCTCTGAGTGTGAGAGGGTGAAACTCCAATCTGCATTCCCCAAAAATACCATCTGTCAGTAGTACCAGCAGCACGACAGATAATATGATCCTGGCAGGCAAAGCTGTGTGTTGGAGCTGGTCTGGTCAGTTCTTTCACAGCGTTGTACAGAGCCAGTGGCTTTGTGCTGATCAGCATCACATATTGTCATGGAGTCATAGAATATTCTGAGCTAGAAGGGATTCACAAGGATCATCAAAGCCCAACCCCTGGCCCTGCATAGCCCCACTGTCCCTGAGAGTGTTGTCCAAACACGCCTTGAGCTCTGTCAGCCCTGGGGCTGTGCCCACTGCCCTGGGGAGCCTGTTGAGTGCCCGACCACCCTCTAGGGGAAGAATCCTTTTCTGATATCCAACCTAACCCTCCCCTGACACAGCTCCAGCTGTTCCCTCAGGTCCTGTCACTGGTCACACAGAGCAGAGATTGGAGCTGCCCCTCATGAGAAAGCTGCAGACCCCGATGAGGTCTGACCTGCGTCTCCTCCCAGAACCAGCCAAATGCCCTCAGCTGCATCTGATATGGCCCCTCTAAACCCTTCACCATCTTCCTGTCCCTCATTTGGACACTGTCCAACAGCTGTGTGTCCCACTGGATCCAGATTGCCTGAGAAGGAACGTCCTTTTCAGTGACAGTGGTATGGCGGAGATGGCAGGGATCATGTTGTATGTTGAAGAACACTCGTGACTAAGGATGGAATTAAATACTGCTGCACTGGGTGATTCTGGAGATAATCACCCTGAGAATCTGGCACTGAATGATAAATCATCTGGGCACAGATCTGTGGCTGAGACCATCAGCTGCCTGCTGGAGAAGAGGCTGTCTCAGTCGCCACAGTGAGTCACAAAAAAAGCAGCAACCTGAGAATTAGTGTTCAGTTCAATTCCATCATTCAGTGCCCAGAATACATCTGTCCTTCAGTTGGGTCTTTCGAGGGATTTGCAGTTCTTGGTTAATCGCTAGAAGGACTTGGGTTTGCATGTTACAAAAATGCAGGAGCCTGGCACAACCTTCAGATGTGAAGTGGGCTCTTTTTAAAGCACTTCTGAGGGGTTCACAACTGTCAGGAAATGGGTTTTACTTCCTTGTTTGATGTCTGCCCTTGCTGTTGTGGTTACAGGAGCGATACCGGAAAGCTTTGGCAGATTCCGAGAATGTCCGCAGGAGAACGCAGAAGTTTGTGGAAGATGCCAAGCTCTTTGGTAAGCAAAAGAGCTGTGTTTACTGCAGTGGCCTGCCTGCCTGAGCATTCAGTGCTGATCAACAGCTTTTCCCTCCCTCAGTCCTGCCCTCCTTTGTTCATTGTAAAGTCTGGCATGACATTTAGCCTGGGCCCTTGGTGTCTGGGCTTACTTGCTATTTTGTCAGTATGTCCAGCTGTGTCCTGTCTGTCAGGTTTACCTCAGGGACTGTTTTGTGACTGTTTAAAAAAAAATAGGCACAGTGCAGCTGAGCGTAGTTCTGCTGACTTGGTTGAAATTACAGGCTCTGCTGTATGCTGAGGATTGATTCCAGCAGGGTGTATTTTATACTCATCTGTGTCATCAGGTTGTGATCTCCTTTACTATATTGACAGCCTCTTTTCTGCTCTAGCTTTTAGGAGGTAGATCCTGCATGGAGCAATGGTTGCCAATCCCTGTATCAAATATTTAAAATTTCTAGAAGAAGTATTTTATCATCCGTGAAATAGCTGAATTTGTAGCTTTGGCAATAGAGGCAGATGAAGGGGGAAAAAGGTGCTGTTTAATCATTGCACTCTGTCAGCACCATCTCTGAGAACGAGAAACTGTTTTTCTCCATAATGCATGAACCTCAGGGGGTTTATTGGTAGTTTATTCTAGTAGCCTTGAAATCAGCGCTACTGTATTTTCTTACCTTCTACCCATTGAGCTACAAAATGGCTGATGAGTTTGGAGTGTAATCAGCAATGAAACAATGAATTTTGAAAGGTTTTGGGGTTTTTTTTAGCATTTTGCAATTTATATGTAACATGCTTCAGATTTGAAGAAAAAATATATTATTAGAAGTTGCACACAGAAGGAGACAAAGGGATCTGTAGAGCATTAAAACAGACTCTGGTGCAAGAGAAAAATATGAAAGAAGGTTGTGGTGGGTGTTAGTCTCTTTTCCTAATTAGCAAGTGATGAGATAAGAGAAAACAGCCTCATGTTGTGCCAGGGGAGGTTTAGAATGGATATTAGGAAAAATTTCTGGCTGGTTTTCCTGAAATTTCTACACTCCATAATAAACCGTTTCTAGAAATGTAACCAACCAAATCCCATTTTTCTAAGGAAAGAAACTGCATGGCTTTTCATGACCAACCCAAGGACCATTTTGTCTAGTCCTTCCACAGTGGTTTTAACTTATAAATAAGGCTGGGGATGTACTTTTGAATAGTCATGTATTGTTTTTACTTCCCCACATTGTGTTTGTTCCCTATGGTATTTGTGTGAGCTGCTTAGCAAAGCAGTTAGGTCAGTGAGACTGTATGAGAGTATGTGGAGCAGAGTCCTAAATGTCAAGTGTTAGTTGCAAAAAAATATTTGGAGTGAAATACTAATATTTTGCTTTGTCAGGGGTACCTGAAATATAGACATATATGTGGTGTGTATAGATGTACATTTCCTGCATATGGCTTGATTTGGAGAGTCTTTAGATTATTATTAATGTTAAAGCTTTGGTTACAAGAGGCAGAAGACACCGTCTGCTCTCACTGAATTAACAGTTCAAATCAATTAACAGCTTTAAAGGTCCTTTCCACCCACTGTGACTTTGTGTCTGTCATTGGTACTGTAGCTCTGTATGCTCTGTAAACTGTCCTTCATTTACTTAGTGCTTCTTTGTGCCCGTAGGGATCCAGAGTTTCTGCAGGGACCTCGTGGAGGTAGCAGATATCTTGGAGAAGACTGCCGAGAGTGCCGCGGGAGAAGCCGAGCCCAGCAATCCAAACCCAACCCTGAAGAAGATCTACGAGGGCCTCTCTCTCATAGAGGCCAAGTTGCAGAGTGTGTTTGCCAAGCACGGCCTGCAGAAGATGAACCCTGTAGGTGGCAGGTACGACCCCTACGATCACGAGATCGTGTGCCACGTCCCGGCCGAGGGGCTGCAGCCGGGCACGATCGCGCTGGTGACGCAGGACGGCTACAAACTCCACGGCCGCACGATCCGGCACGCACTCGTGGGGGTGGCAGTGGAGTCACAGGAGTGACACCTGGGCTCCCCCACTGCCATCTGGGACCTTCCTGAGCTGGGCGCCCCTTGGCACTCAGAGCTGCAGCTGCATGTATTTACTTATTTATTGAGCTAGGTTTGTGTTGTATGATGGCTTCTTGATAATGTGTGCGGTCGTTTTGCCATTAATTCAAAGGTACTTGTATATTTAATAATACTTTTTGGGGTCCGTGGAGTAGCAGTAGGAGTCCTGCTATTTGTCAGAAATGTGGCACTGTAGCCCCTTTCTCCTTCACTCATTTCTCCATTGAGATTTTTATGGGGAAGAGGGGAGATATGGGACAGGGAAATTCCCTGAGAGCTAAGGAATCTCGTCTCCCAGTTCCATCTCTGAGACAGACTCCTGCAGTGGCCTTCAGGAAAGTAGCTTCTCTGCCTCAGTGTCCATAGCTGTATTAAGGGACTATAATAATACTTACTGACCTACCTCACAGACAGGGATGTGGTGAGGCTTTTCCTTTGCAAAGCACTTGGAAAAGTCCAAAGGGACGAGTATTATTATCAGCTGGTTTTGGTGTCTTCCCTTGTCCCCAGGTCCCTCGGGTGGGGATGAAGATGATCACTTGAAATGACATCTAGGGGCAGCTTTTTCTTATGTCACTTCAGGAAAACAATCCCGAATTCATGAAATCTCTGTTGTACAACAGTTGAATACAGATGAGTGTTTAAAGAGAATTCGGTTGTCAGGTCAGACTAACATGTTAATATTTCTTCTCCAGGTAAAATTTCAGCTTGCCTCCTTGCCCAGAGGCAAAACAGGGAATAGTGATTTGTGGTGGAGGCAAAAAACTGTTCTCAAATCTCTTATTCTCCAACCAAAATGTCTATTTTAGAGGAGAGTAATTTCTCTTCCCTGATGGGTATTTGTGCAGCTTTCAAGCATGATAAACTATGTGCTCTTTGTTGCAGCTGCTGGCAAAATGGAGATGTGCCCTTAAGCAGGAAATCTGGACTGTTCTATTTTCTCAGCTCTCCAGTAATGATCCTCAGATAACACAAACTTCCAGTTCACATTCGGATTCTGCTTTTGGGTGGTCATAGTAAATATTAAACCTTTTGGGTTTTCACACAAGGAGGAAAATCTTCTCTGCTAAAAGTCTTGGATGCCCTTGAACTAATTTTAGTAGCAGTGACAAGGAAGCAGGAGAAGCAGAAGGCTGAGGAAGCGAAAGCTGACCTCGAGCTGTCCTCTTGGTTGGAGGCATGTTGTTGTCACAGCATGGCATATGTATTTCCCAGTGGCCCTTTTGCCTGGGAGTCCATTTATCTCAGCTGAAAGGTTGCAGTCACTGAGGAAGATCGGGGTTTAACCCCTTGCAGAGCAGCAAACAGTCAAATGACAGAAGAATAAATAAGCCAGCCTATGGTCTGCACTGCACAAAACCAGGAATGGTGGTTTTCAGGTTGTTTCTTATTGATTCATTAGCTGCTGCCTTTTTGCATTCTGAAATTGGATCCATGGCCTGACCAATCCACTTCCAAAGACTTATAGTGGATGCCATCACTGCTTTGGAAGAAAGCTTATTCTTCTCCCATTCTTTGCAGGCTTCAGTTGCAGAACCCTTTTGTGGTGGACTTCAAGATTACTGCAGCTATTGATAGTCTTCCATCTGGGGAGACTGTGCAGCTACTGGGTTGTCATTCCAGAACTTTAAAGAAGATGTACATTTCTAACACACTCCATAAAACCTGTTTTAGCGACAGCTGTGGGGGTGGCTCAGTAGTGGATACTTTTTGGAGTGTGGATTTCTGCCTCTGCACAATATGTTCTCAGGCTGGTACTTGAGCTTTCAACCCTGAAACTGCTTCCTGGCAGCATGAGCTCACTTTGGACAAACTTGTTTTATTGCATTGTTGGGAATTTCAGAGACAAACAGGACTTCCTATTCATTGTTTTGTTGGTCTCTGTGCTGACCGGGTCACCAGGGTACGCTGTTTCTCCAGAAAAGAATGGATAAAATATGAATTGTGGTAATGCAAATGTTGCTTTTCTGCCTCAAAACTGTCTTCAGCCTGTTCTGAGCAAACAGCTGAAAGGGGCAATTGGGTTCTCTGCTGCCTCTTCAGCCCCTGCTACATCAGCTGAGTCTTTTTGAAATATGAGGGGAGAGCTGGTTATGGAATCTAACTTTGAATGTGATACTTCAGTTATAAGGAACCAAACAAAAGCAAAGGCTTTTTATACTACAGGTAGTTTTCAGTCATAGAGAGGCTGCAGCTTACCTGAGCCAGGTTTAAAAGTAGTGTGGGACCAGAAGTGATGGCATCCAAATCTTTCTTAAACTCACCCATGAAGCCTCTTGACTGTGAAAGTATTCTATAGCTATTCTGTCCAACGTGGGACTGTTTGCCAATCCTGCCTGTCTCCTCAGCCAGTAGCCATCTATTTTTGCCTTAAAGAAATACCCTAACATGCACTCCAGACCTTCTGTCTGTACTAAGAGATTATTGATTAGCTTGTATATCTGGGATCTGCTTTCACCAAGGCAGGAATCTGGGGGATCCAGTTCCTGTGCAGTCTTTCCCATCATCACAAAAGCCCTGTTTAATTTTGGGCAAGCTATTTTCCTGTTTGAATCTATGGAACCTCTATAGGATCCTATCAGGCTTTTATGTTTCCCCTGAAATGTGCCCGTTTCTGAGAGACTCTTTCACAGATGTTACCAAAGAGATGAATCCTGTAGCTGTTGTTGGTCCCTAGTTTCTGCTTCCTTTGAATAGTGAAGTGAAAATGAAGTAACCAAACCTGGATTCCATCACAGAATCCAGATTTCCTAGGCAAAATTTGATTCTCTTGCCTTTCAAGCACACTTAATGATCTTTTTGGTCATGGATGAGATTGTGTAAGGGTGGATTGAGTTCCTCCTTTGTAGATTCTTGCTGCCTTGTCTGCCTTGTTTGTGTCACTCTTGCACACTTGGCATGGTGGGGCAGAGAGGAGATTGATCCATGAGCTGCTTCTCTCCAGTCGCTTCATTCAAGGACTGCCTAATAAAACACAGGAATACATTAGCAGGGAGGGAATATCAGAGGAGATGAAGTGTCATGTACTTCTTAGTCATTTCCACTCTGCCCAGCTGGAGCTGGGAATGCAGACAACTAGACAAGCTGTGATGGTGGTGTGTGGACATGCATTTTCACCCTTAGGAAGGGGGCAGCCCCCTTGAATATGGGCATTTTCCCCCTTCTGTGACCTTGCCATGCCCTGTCCACAGGACCTGTTTGAGTGGAACACTTGAACACATCTCCAGTGACATTGTCATGGTCATGGCAATGTCTTAACTCTCACCAGGAGCAGTGCAGAACGTGAATGTCACTCCGTGAACCTTAACTTCTCAGTGCTTCAGCAGCAGAACCTCTGTTGAAAGAGCTGTGATCAGTCAATAGCTATTAGCAGTCCCTTAATTAAAAAAAAAAGGTATTTAAGTTTTATATTGTGAATATTGTAGTATTTTTTTATTTTAAGACTTGAGGTGTTTTGATATTACTTGCAAAGTCAAATGAACAAAGCGTTGCTAATCTCCAAAAATCTAAGTCCATTTAGTTGGTGGGAAACCTGTATATATTGTATTTTTTGTGTGTTTCTGTGCTTTGTTTACCCAAAGGTTCTTGCTGTATGAAAGACAAGAGTCTGACATGTGGGAGCAGTGCAAGTAATTGACAACGACATTTGAGTTAATGTTGGAAAGGGCTGATTTCCTTTAGATGTCCAGATACTGTCCATTTGCTAATAAAACAAAAGAATTGCAGTTGCTTCTCTTTCCTTATTTCCTGCCCCAAACTACTGATCATTCCGACTCCAGCTATCTGGGACTGTGCCTTGGAAAGTTTCTCTCTATTTCTGATCCAGTTGTGATAAGGGCTGTGGTCTATGGCAGCACTTGGAATCATAGGATAGTTTGGGTTGGAAGAGAAAATCATCTTGTTCCAACCCCCTGCCATGGGCAGGGACACCTTCCACCAGACCAGGTTGCTCCAAACCCCATCCAACCTGGCCTTGGACACCTCCAGGGATGGGGCAGCCACAGCTTCTCTGGGCAAGCTGTGCCAGGGCCTGCCCACCCTCATAACCAAAAATTTCTTCTTCATGTCTAATCTAAACCTACTCTTTTTCAATTTGAAGCCATTACTCTTTGTCCTGTCACTACAGCTCCTGATGAAGAGTCCTTTCTTGGGCAGATTTGTTGGAGCTCTGGATGCCCCTGGCACTTCTCACTAGTACAAAAGCATTTGCAAAAGACAATTTACAAATGGCCTTTAGAGTGGGAGACCTTTATTTCTGTGCTAAAGATCTGCCAGCAAAATCAGATGTGATGTCCCATTATAGGGGCTTTTCCTCATTGTGCCTGGAAGGTTTAGGGTTCTCCATGATGGCGTTGCTTGGTGTAACCAGAGTAGACCAGGAAATCCTGCTGCTGCATTAGGTAGTTTCTGGCTCTGCTGGTTTTTCTCTGCAGCAACAATGAGAGCTGGGAGTTCTCAAACCACAACCGCTGCCATCTGCAGAAAAGCATCACACCTTGTGAGTAAGGAGCAGAGCATTTTGCTTATGGCACAGTATTCCAGAATGCCTGCAAGGAGGGCATGGGCTGCCGTGAGAGGGAGGGGACTGGGAGCAGTGCTGACCTGGCTCCTCAGAGCCCTGCTGTGTGCACAGCAGATTTCATGTCACCCACGGCCATGGTGAAATCGGGCTGGTTAAGTAAGAGCTTGTTAAAACCTGAGCCATGCTGCAAAGATATTTGTGTGCTGTGTTTTAAGCTGCTTTGGGAACATTGTCTCCCTGTTCTGGCAGGTCAATTCTGCCCATTGTAAGGACTTGGATGAGCTGAGTAATGGTAGTTTTTGTCTATGCTCCCCCAAAATGTTCATGCCTGAGTTTCAGGTTTGTACATGCTCCCCCATGCAGGAACTCTGAAGTGGTTCCTGGCTGGGGAAAAGAAAGGATCTGTGCTTGTGGTATGTTTTCCTGAGACAAAGTTCAGATGATGGATTCTCAAACAAAAATTTTTTCCTTGGTGGAGAGCCAGCTCTGGGCTAAGAAGACTCTGGGTTTGTGATTACACGTCCAACCTGTTCTAGAGTTTTTGCTCAGCCTTTGCTATCCTTTGTAATCTGAGTAGCAGCAGGCTCCCGTGGGATCTTCTTGGCAAAAGCTGCTTGCTGTCAGGCACCTTGTTTTGCCCAGGGCAGAAAGTACAAGTGAAAGCTTGAAATGCCCTTGCTGATGCATGAGCCACACAGGCTCAAGCCTGTTCCCCACAGACGGGTGCTGAGCACTGTATGCATCGCCCATGTGCACATGGAGCACATGGAAAAAGTGCTCTGGCACTAGAATGGCCCAAATACTGCCCTGTGGTGCATCCCCAGCACACCGGCATCAGGAGGGAGGTGATGGCGGGGCAGCCCCTGCGCTTGGTCCCCCGACGGCGAGTGGGATGCTGCCGAGCATCCAGGAGCGGGGGTCCGGGAGGATGCTCGCTGTGGCTGTGCCTGGGGTTGTCCGTGTGCCACAACCAGCGCTTTGGGAGGCGAGGGTGTCCCCTGCGCCCTACTGTCGGTCTGCTGAGCCATCAATTATCCCGATGCCCGCGGGAATGCCGTGCCCCGCATCCCGCCCCGCACTCCCCGGGGCCGGGGCCGAGCCGTGCCCGGGCGGGCGGGGCTGGGGGGCTCGGGNCTGCCTGCGCTCCTGCCTGCGCTCCTGGCCGCGCTCCTGCCCGCACCCGCCGCCGCCCGCGCCGCGCCGCGCTCCATCGGTACGGAGGGACATGGGGAAGGGACGGGGGTGCGGAGGGGTCCCCCATCCCCGAGGTACAGGAAGCACCGAGCTGCCCATCCCCCGGGTACAGGCAGCACCGAGCCGCCCATCCCGGTTACAGGCAGCACCGAGCCTCCCATCCTGGTACAGGCAG